>CM060963.1:57410116-57775116 GCA_030765045.1 Tenodera sinensis
ACAAATGACTCACTTTCCCCACGCAACCTAAATCAATTTGCTGCCTTGCGGATTGCAGATTTTCTCCGGCGCGCTATGGACACTTTTAAACGCTATCAAACGTTGTCATTTTTGCCCTGTAAGGTATATTTGTTACCATGGAGGACCTACTGGCGTTACCTTTCTGTATGCATGCATGAAACAACGAACGCATCATGTAACTCGGGATATGACATGTTATGATCCAAAGGAAAATTGTCTATACGCATAGCATTTGGTTGAAATACATTTCTAAAAAAATTACATATTTACACAAAGTGCTGTAAACACCATGTGGAAACAAAAGAATAAGGTAATTTGGTTAAACTCAGTTTAAAATTAAGGTTAGCCAAATTAGGTTTGATAAGCAAGTTCTCGGAGCGTTCTAAATTTTTAAGATTTCATTTCTAGTATTTTAACCTTCTTATGTCTCACCTTTTTATGTTTTAACTGTTTAATTTTTAATATTATGTTTTAAATCTTAATTTTTAATCGTATTAGTTTATGGATGTTTCAGGTTTTAAACTTAGCACTCTCATTATTTACCCTTTGGTGTTTTTACCTGTTTACGCTTTTAGTTGTCTGTTTTAGTCGTCAGCTTTTACCCACATAGCTTTGTGAGTGTTTCAGATTTTAAATTTTGGCTTCGCTGTCGACGAGTTCTAAAAAGTTTACAATCTAAGCATAACAAACACCTATGACATGTGATAACTCTCTTAACCAACAAATCAGATTAAGAAATACTTATTTCAAGTGTATAAAATCACTTAGTACTGGGTAAACTACAGGATAAACCAATTGGTTATATTCCCATTCTTGAAGATTCAAAAATTCTGTGAAGAATACTGTAATGTATTTTTATTTCAATTTGAATGAACTTAGTCACAAATTAATGTTAACGTGAAGTTACCAAATCTCTCTTAGAAGTTAAACTTTGCATGAATTTAAATCCTAAATTGCGATTAAAACATGCATACAATGTTTGCGTAACAATTAGTGAAATTATAAATCACTTATATCCATTCGTCAAGAAACTAGGTGACTCCAAATATTTGATACAAATTGAGAATAATTATATTGGATATAAAAGGTTATCAACAAGTTCCTCCGCACCGTGGCGGTGTGTACTGCTCAAGATAACTTGGTGTCCTGTTTATCTACATTACCTTTCATGAATTACATACGTGAATCTATCATACACTTTATTTCGCGGAACGTTATAGATAACCATAGGATCGCGGCAGCCAGTGCTGCCACCGGAATTCCCGTCTCTAGGGGAATTTTGATTACTCGAGACTGAGGACCGACTTCTGGATTACCCTATATTTGTTACACTCATCATATATATATATATATATATATATATATATATATATATATATATATATATATATATATGTATATATACATATATGTAAATAAATCAAATTCCGTATGCAGAGCTAATAATTCAAAAAGCCAGAGACAAAGAGGAGTACAAAATAATAATCCCAGGAAAGTCACAAATATAGATCACTTCTATAACTCGTAGTAATAATTAACCATGGCAAAAGCCAGAACTCAAGACGAAATGCTAAATCCTCAGTTGGAAGCAAAACCCTGATAAAAATTTAAGAACACCTTCGACCCCTTGACCATGGTCCGCCAAGACCTCCGCAAGACCGAACGGCAGTTTCAGAGTCTCGCGGGTGTGGCTGAGAAATACACTCCAGCAACACATGAGCGACGGACAGACTCCTGGTACACGTGGACAAAGAGTAGCAGAGTCCCTCACAAAAAGACAACTGTGCGCAAAATTGCAATGACAACACGCAACCGCGCTAAGACCATTTCCTCGCCAGGAGACGCTAGACTAGACTACCAGATGGCAGGCTGAGAACAGCCCGAGGTGTGTCATCCGTGTACCTGCCCTGTTAGGGCTTAACCACTGCATGACGGGATTAGGAAGTTATAGGATGGCTGGTGAAGAATGAGGATTGAGGATTGTTGGGAGGTAGCATATTTTATGCTCCTCGTCGGATGGTATTTTCAGCATGGAACTACCGTTGGGCACTGCTGATGGGTGGTCCAAACGCGGGAGAAGACATCCAACTTATTGGAACGTCCTTCACTGCTCTACGCCAACTTCCGCGGAGACCTGACCACTCCTCGTGCCAGGAGAAACCTACTCCCTGCACAACAAGCCTAAGGTCTTCCGAAGTGACACGAGACATTGCAACACCGGGCTCTGCGGCCAAATCCGCCATTTCATCTCCCGGCAAGCCAACGTGACCGGGAATCCAAAGGGGAAACTGTGTCTAAATAACCTATTACGCAGTGTTCAAAAATGGCAGCAATTTAAATTTAACACTAAGCATCTTTCCGTATTGAGTTAAAAATATCTAGATCTGTCGTGGCGCTATGGGCTAGGGCGTGGTAGCTCCGGTTCTTGGAACGGAAATGGTTTTAATCCCACTCATAGGCGGGGTTTTTTATCCCGCGTATTCTTCCAGCGATTCCTTCAATGGACTTTCATATCTCCGCTGGCCGATTTAAGGTTACAATATAAACAAAAGTACTTGCTTGAATAACACTTCATTGGTTGATTGAACCGCACAACTTCCATATCAGCAGGCGTAAATGAAAATATAGTCCATTAACTATCTTGAGTAAGTGAGCTTTGTTCAGAAACGCCGATCATTAATATGACTAATAACTCATTTTCATTTTTACTTTCTTTACTACGTATAGCAAAGTAGAGAAGATATTGTATTCCACCCAACAATTTGATGTCGATATTTCACTGCAAATACATATTTTGAGACCCCCTGAATCCAAAAAAGCATTTTTAGAAAAAGGTCCGCGCGCGCGCGCGTGTGTGTGTGTGTGTGTGTCAGTCTGTGAACAGCATAACTCAAACGAAAAGTCAGTTAAAAACCAAAGCTGATATTTAAGTTTACTGTCTTTCAAGGATACGACACGAACATTTCGAAGAAAATTCCTCCACCCTAAACTACCCTTTACATTGAAAATTTTTCGAAAATTTTTATTTTCTTGAAAATGGGTCTAACGATTTTGATTAAAATGCAATATATTTGAGATATTTTTATGGAAAATGAAATGTATGTCTTGAAATTTCTGGCTATAACCTATGTAGTCCTATTTACTCTGAATGACTTTTGCACAACTGGTAAACCGTAAGAGATAGACTAAATCTTACTATACAAAATGCGGATCTTGCTAAAACACACAATTTATGTCTGAATAAATGTTTTGTAGAGTGAACCATTTCGGAGATATTCCTTGTTATTTATGTGAGTTTTGGAGAACTTATACTTCTGTCAAATGGAACATCCTTATTCATCTATTTATGTTAACCGTGCAAAGAGAACGGAATTTGAAAGCTTTCGAAAATTTGACTATCGCTCAAAGCGTACTGTGTTCCCACGTTCTCCTTGCACTTACTAGGAAATATGTAATAAGATAATTTGTACAAATGTTTATCTCAACTAACACGAAGATGTAGGAATAAGGGTTTTGTAAGAATGGTTACTACAAGAGTAGAGTAAGTCATGTGAGTTAACACATCAGAATTTTTATTTCAATAGCTTATAGACCAAAACGTTTTTAAGCAACTGAGTTAAAAAAACAGCTAACAAAAGAGATAAGCAACAAAGCATTTCTATGGAGAAAAGAGCTCACGTGGTAGTATTATTTCTGGGAAAGAAGTGATAGTAGCGCTATTTGCTTATAACATTTGCTAATACAGCATAGTAGGCTAGACGTATCATTTGACCTATTTTATATAGTGTGTTCATCTTCTGATTAATGGCAGGAAACGAGAGCGAATAAAACACTCTGAGACTTCCGAGTGCTAACCAGCAATGAATGCCAATGACACCGATTCAGCTTGCACTTTCCGGAACAGCCTTTCTGAATCCCAGGTTCTGTTCACTGATATTTTCTGAAAAGATACTCAAGCAATTGAATTGATTGTAGCTGTAAGCTGATAGCCAACGACAGAAATCTCTATTATTACTTTCATCTGGGATCATAGCCATCACTGCTTCCCTGCTGGCTTAGGGAGCGCGTGCAGAGAGGGCACCAGTGATGGATGAATCAGTAAACATCTATACTCAATCCAGCCCAAGAAACAAACAAACGCACGTGTCTTCACAGCAAACCTTTCAAGCACACCCTAACTGCATGCATTATCGCTCCTTTTGGGCTTCAAATAACAAAGATGGTTTCATTTAAACATAACTTAAATAGGTTTATTTCTTATTCGGCCATGCACCCATCAATTATTCCCGCGTTGTTTACGAAGTAACGAAAGCACCAATCAGTATTACTTATGTCGCGATCTTGGCTGAATGCATAAGTGTAATAAATTAAATATAGAAGTATCAAAGCCCTTAAATGGTATAAGACCATAGTCTTGGTTATATTCAAATATTTGCTTGAGCATTTTGATAACCTTGCCTTTAAGGCTGTCATTAAATTAACATTGGAAGCAAATGGTGTGTCTGTGAATGATATTTCAAGTGCGAGGAAACAAGTGAAGGAGAACATGAGAACGATTGAAGTGTTCTAGGCAAGGTTTTGTGAAAAGTGGCAGATGCTTCAAGGTGCATACTCCTAGCAGCTGTATGTGTGTCGTAAGCCTTCATCATCTTATCACTCTCCCGTATGGGGAACTGACATCCGCTGTGCCTGTTGGGGCGCAGATGAACCTATGGACCGGACACAGTGAAGACTTGGAAGCGGATGCTCACTCAAGCTCCAGGCAAGAGAATGATATGAAATACAGGCGAAATGGGGAATGGAAAGGTGATGATAGCGCAGTTGATGGAATGGCGGGGGAAACCGGAGAACCCAGAGAAAACTCGCCCAGGCGCCTCTTCGTCCACCACGAATACTACATATAGGTTCCTGGAATCAAACCCAGGCCCCCTAGGTGATAGGCGAACAAGGTAACTGCTAGGCCACGGCCAAGAATCGTAAGCCGACAGTCACAAAACGTCAATCCCATGGCTAAGGGGTAACATGCTGACCTCTGCTTTCTGGGGTCGCGGGTTCAAGCTTGGACGTAAACATTCCTAGCTTTGCTCCTTTCGGAAGGAAAGTAAAACTATTAGTCCCGTGTCGTAAGAGGACCATAAGCCTAACAAAGAGGCCTCTGAGCAAAATTAAACGGCCTTTCATGCCTAATATAGAATGGACTCTGAGTGTTTATAAACAAAAACTCAATTTCAATAACTACCGTGCGATATCATATCCATCTAAGGACTGTTAACTCGCAAAATAAATAAAATAAAACTAATTAATCAAATTAATCAAATTCCTGAGATTATTAAAAACGAAATATTAAATTCCATGCTCTTTTAAACACGTGGGAACATAGTAGAACGTGCCGTAAAATTAAGAAACAATTTGTGACCGCTTGAATCAGTATCAGAGTGCCTGAGTGTTACAGATGCAACATGTTTGTCAGGAAATGATTAGTCTAACGAGAAACACGTTTTCCTTGGTCTCTCGTTATCTCAAGAAAACGCAGACATGCCGTCCGAATTTTCACTTTTCGTCATCCGTCTTTCCCTGCACCCCTCTTCCTTCGCAGCATCAGCTGACTCGCATGTAACCCAAGACAAGGGCCCTCCTTGTATCACCAAGCGTGTCCTGCTCCTGCTTGCTATACCCATACCAACATGCCAAAAATGTAGTTTGGAGAACCAAACATAAAGAATTCGATGCGTTGCACTCGCATGACTTTCTCTACCCTTGTACTAACCATTCTTACAAACTTTTGTTGCTCTATCTTCTTCATCTTAGTAGATACGAGTATAAGCATTTGTAGATTTTATCTTATTGTTAATTTTCTTGTAGGTGCAAGAGAAATATAAGAATACCATAGGCTCTGAGTGATAGTCAAATCATCTAACGCTGGTCGCTAAATGAAGGCCTTCAAACTCAGTTCTCTTTGGATGGCCAAGAGATAAAAAGTGAATAACTATCTTTCATTTGAGAAGAGTTTAAATATTGCAAAACTCACACAAATAAGAAGGAATATATCCAAAAATGGTTCACTCCACGAAAAAATGCATTTGGACATAAATTGTGTGTTTTAACGAGAACTACATTTTTTGTACAGTAAGTTTCGGTCTATCTTTTACGGTTTACCGGTTAGGCAAGTCATTAAGAGTAAACATGACTACATGGAATATAGCCATCAAATTCAAAATATACATTTCATTTGCCGTAAAAATACCTTGAACATATGGCATTTTAATCAAAATCGTTAGCCATTTTTGAGAAAATAAAAATTTTCGAAAACTTTTCCATGTAAAGTTTAGGGTAAAGGAATTTTCTTGGAAATCATTTTTGAGAAAATAAAAATTTTCGAAAACTTTTTCATGTAGAGTTTAAGGTAAAGGAATTTTCTTGAAAATCTTCGTGTCGCATCCTTGAAAGACATTAAACTTAAATACCAACTTTGGTTTTTAACCAACTTCTCGTTTTTGAGTTATGCTGCTCACAATATGCACACAGAAGCACACACACGGACACACAGACAGACACACATTTAGGGGGCCTCAAAACATATATTTCCTGTGAAATGTCGACGTTGAATTTTTAGATCGAATACATTAGGTACTTCCACTACTAACTATACGAAACAGAGAAAGTAAAACTCTGATGTGTTGTATTCACATAGCTTTCTCTGTTCATTATTATACAAACTATTCTTTCTAAACCGACTCTTCTATCTACTTCTTAATCAAAAGAGCACAGTTGGTAAAGCGATAGTGAAACTTCTAGAAACCGTGATGGCTTTGAAATACTATCCTCTTTACATGAGCACGAGAAAAACCAATGGCGATTTGCCATTAAGAAAAGTATAAACATCAGAAAATTCTGACAACAAAGAATATCTTGGAAGTCGTTAACGCCATAAAAAATGTATTTGAGTATATTGCGTGATTCAAAGTGCAATTGGATGTTACTTCATGTTAATTGATATAGTCATTTGCAGAAGTGGTCTTATTACATATTTCGTTATAGGCACAATGGGAACAGAAGACTGTAATAGGCTTAAGCGATAGTCATATATTTTAAGAGCTGGTCGCTATGTCATGTCTTTGACACACCATCCTGTTTGCATGGCCCGGACATAAAGAAACGAATAACACTTCCTATTTGAAAAGTATAAGTATTGGTAAATTCAAACCAATTTGACCGAATGTTTCGGAAATGTTTCACAAAAAGTGTATTTCACATAAATTATGTATTTTAATAAGATGTAAGCTTTTTATGTAGTAAGACTGCCTCTCTTTTACGGTTTACTAGATATGCAAAAGTTATTAAGAATGAAGAAGACTGCTGAGGAAATTCCCTGAAAATTCAAAACATACCTGGTGGAAGGCACTGTCCCGGCAATAATAATAATTGATGTCAAATATTTGGAATATTTGGAGTCATCTAGCTTCCTGATAAAATGGATATTATTTGACTAAGCGTCGCGTAGACATTGTGTGAACAATGGCGTAATGTCTTTTTACTTCAATTGGAATGAATTTAGTCACAACTTAATGTTAACGTGACGTTGCCATATCTCTCTTAGAAATTAAACGTTGTGTGAAATTTTAAGATTAAATTGTGAAAATTAATTCGAATTAAGGTAGAAAAACATTACAGAATTGTTTATACAATGTTTGTGTGGCAGTTGGTGAAATAATAAACTATTTATACTCATTCATCAAGTAGGTTCAAATATTTGACACAAATTATTTTTTTGGGCGAAACGGTTCTTTATTGACAATAATTGTATTGGACATATTTGTTACACTCTTTAAAAGCCCTGGTTAACGTATAGCCGAAGCAGTACCTTTCACCTTGTATACATAAATTATCATGGATATATCTTAAACTTGTGGTATTTTAATCAAAATTGTTACAGCCATTTTTCAAAAAAAAAAAAAAAAAAAAAAAAAAAAAATCAAACTTGTCAAAATGCGTGGTTAGGTATTTAATCAACTTTTTGATTTTGAGTTAAGGTTTATTGAACAGAGATACAGACATATACAGATATACGAACCTCTTTCTATAAATGCATTTTTTTTTTCCCGGACACAGGGGAACTCAAATGTACATCTCCAGCGAAAGATCAGTATAGAATTTTTGCATGGAATGCAACACCTTCTTTACCTATTATAACGTGAAAACCTCAGAAAATTCACACCATCCAAAATATTTTTATTTTTCAGCTGGGAAAATCTGGGAACTATTGTAAATTACTTGTCAGCGAAATGTCTAGATCATACGCAGTTCTTGCTACTAAGTCACCACTGAGTATGGTGAATTATTCGCTGCCATTTTCGACAGTGTTAATCCGCACTTTCATGAAGAATCACCGTGACAATATTAAGCTTGGTGGGACATATTACAGTCATGTAAAAGGGGAAGACTGCGCATCTGAGCACACAGAAACAAAGAGTAAATTCCAGTGCTGCTTCACGTTGTTAATGAGTTGTAAATTAAGGGCCCTGGAGACCTCAGCAGACGAGGAAACTGCGCCTCGGAGTTAGGCTACAAGCTGCACAAGTCTAGAGCGTTGCTCTTCACGGTTTATTTACATACTCTCCTCATTCAACGTTCATACACTCTCGGCCGGCACTGGCGCCGCTTTCGCTGTATTAAATTATCATTCTATGCGGAGATTGCATAACTGGGGGAGGGGAGATGGTACAGATTGCTGCAAAACACTTTAACAAATAAGAGATGAGCCATTTTGCTTCAGCTCTAGGCGCATGGGTTTCCCTTATCCAGCAGTTTTACTATTAATTATACTTTTACCCAGTGATGTGGCTGCACGATAAAATATAAGACTCGTACTCAGGAGGTCCACGGTTCGACCGCCAAATCTGACGAATTTTTCGTGGGTTTTACTTTTTCTATTACGTATAGTAAATAGGGATGGCGTGGATGAAGATAGAACATTTTCCGTGAACACCAGAGGGCTGTTTGTTCGACGAGTAATTCATCATCCTTTTCAGACAACTGCAGCAGTGAAAAGTGTCTTCTGGTTTGGAACTACAAGGGACCTCCGCGCGTCTCTGTGGCCTATCTGCCTGTGCCCTGTAGTCTCCTGTAGTTCGCTCACTATATTCATGTGGGGTGTTAGTCACAATAAATCTATCTGGCACGAGGCCTCCCACTCTGTTATATACTTTATACTTATTTATACTTTTGTAATATAAAAATATTGCCTGGGTTGCTTTGGTTTCTACACATGCGCCGGCCACGCGATGTCCTTATTTCTCCCTTCCACTGTCTCAAAAGACTCTGAACAAGGTATATTTATCATCTTTCTCTTGCTTGTTCTATTCATACGAAGGGTGTTCCAGTTCCAGTTATAATAAACTGCTGGGGCTGTTGTAATACAATCAAGAGCTTAGCTATCCCACAAATAGTAAACTGGAGCATAAACTAAACAAAATATTAACAATATACCAATTTACCCATGCATAAAGTAACAGGAAAATTCGGGAATGTAAAAATTATAATGAAATTTCTTTTGGAAAGCATGTTAACCTTTTCTCAAGAACTCTGCACCTGAAGATCCAACGTTTTCATACTATTGAAGTAATTTGGGACCAATACATTTAACATTTAAGATTTTTAACAAACTTTAGATTATAAATTCATGAGGAATAATTTATACATTTTGTTCGCTTTTTTGTGCATTTTTCTACATGGATGTGCATGTTATTTACTGTGGGAAATTTTAAAAGAGATTTTTCAGCAATTTAGTCTATATTACAAACTTCTTACAAATTTTCTAAATGTAAGGGAATAACATTTTGAATTTCCAGCTATATCTCATAAAAACAAAAGTTGAACCTGTTATCTTTCCCTACAATGTACAAACCAATTAAATGTTACACATACTTATTTAGAACGACCTAGTGAAGGAAAGGAATGATCCTTTGCACCTATGATATACACAATTACTGTAATTGATGATTTAATAAAGTTTGAAAGAAATGATCCTTTGCACCTATGATATACACAATTACTGTAATTGATGATTTAATAAAGTTTTTCAGTTGCACAAAAGAGACACAATAGCATGATATTACTTATACGAGTAGTAAAGAGGAAATTGATACCAATTATTTATTTTGGCGTACAAAACATAAATGAATTAATATCAAACATTGGATTGCTATGGAAATGCATTGTATTTATTTCTTAAGATTCAACATTCCTTAAATGGTTAGGTCATATCGGACGATGGATGAAATGAGTAAAATCCTCAAATGAGCTCGGGGTCCATAGAGCTTGGCGCTACCCGATACTGATCTTTCAGAATAAGAGAAAACCCCGGAAAAATACTTATCCAAGTAATTCACCCGAGATTAGAACTTGGGACCTCTTGAATGTGAAGCAGACACACCACTTCAAAAAGACAGAGATGTACATCTTTATTTCGGTTTTGCTTGCAACATGGAACTATTTCTTTTTGTTTTATTTATTTTTACATGTGTTTCATGTTCTACGCTTATAGAACATGAAACATGAACAAGCTTATCCACACCATTCACGCCTGCAAACACGTGACAACAATCAGAGTGACAGAACCAAAAGCTTTTTTAGAGTATTCGAGAAGTGTACGGCAGCCGGCGTACTTGTACAAGTTCCGGAAAAGGTGAAGTTCTACTTCATCCTCGTTATATTAGGTGGCAGAGCAACGAGAGTTTGGAGTTAGTAAGGTTTTAGTTTTAGTGTGTCAGTTATGTGGGTGAGAGAAACGTCGCGTCGAAAGGAAAAATAGAAAGCAGTTAATGAGTGTTGACTGATGGTATCGTCAAAGACAGCTGTTTAAGAGATAGAGAAAGTGAAGAAAAACAGAAAACTGTGTGTTAGAGATACGAGAAGAAAACAGCTGTGAGTTGTAATATCACGAAGGACTGACGACTGTGTTAACGTCAGTAAAAGAGAACTGCATTCGTGAAAAACCATTGAAGGAAAGTGACAGAAAAAGTAATTGGACTGGACTATTGTCATTTTGTCATAATATTTTCGATATTATAGACCATACCTTATAATTTTTAAAGCATAAAGGCATGCATATTTTATATAATTTTATTTCTTTCAAACTCAGTCTGCTTATTATTCATATTGCTATTACAGGGAATGAAGTAGCCTCATGCACAGCTGTTCCACAAACTGTTGCCAAAGTGTAGGTTATCAAGGAGGGACGGAAGTAAGTTGGGGAACGGAGGGGAGGGGGGTGACGAAGATTACAGGAATTGGTTTAAAGCGGAAGGAAAGGTTGCTTCTGGCATAAAATTAGACGCAGGTTGTTTGAGAAGGTTAATGTGGCAGACATACAGAGGTTCGTCTTGATGCGATACGTTTGCCCTCCTGGGTATTTTTAAACTACTAATATGGGTCAAGAGCAGTGCATTGGACTGCTTCTGTGGTTTTGTGGGGTTAGCATGTTAACTTCTAAATCCAGGGGTCCCCGGTTCAATTCCCAGCTAGAGCGTAGGAACTTTTTCCCACCCTCCCCAGAGTCTGGAATCTGAGTGAGAGTGTAAATGTATATAGAGGTGTGTATAAATTTAATGTTAATAAAGAAAACCCATCATAATAATACCCAAAGATTAACAGAAAATAAATAAGCGAGTAAACATTGATGAGTATTTGTTCGTAAGATAAAATACCGATAGGAAGTTAGATGTCATCGCCTCTAACTCCCCCTACATATGGTCTATTCATGATCTTGGGGAGTAACTTCATTGCACCAAGCGATAGCTGGTCTCATTCTTGAGGTGGAGGCTCTCGCAGGCCTCCGATGGTAAAGTGATGAGGATGGTGGTGGGCTGTGGGCTCCAAAATACAGTAGGTACTGAGAAAACTTCTAGTAAGCTAGTTACAAGTGAGGGGTAGCACAGGGTTGACTTAAAATTGACACCCCAGAGCCGGAAGGATAACCACCGAGTTACACCGGCGCCCTGACCTTAGATGTTAAAGCCGGCATATGAAAGAAAGAGAAAGACAGAACGAAAGAAAAAAGGAAAGAGAGACAGAAAGGAGAGAAGGAAGGAGAGAAGGAGGGAGAGAAAGGAAGAAAAGAAAGAAAAGAAAGAAAAGAAAGAAAAGAAAGAAAAGAAAGAAAAGAAAGAAAAGAAAGAAAAGAAAGAAAACAAAGAAAACAAAGAAAAGAAAGAAAAGAAAGAAAAGTAAGAAAAGAAAGAAAAGTAAGAAAAGAAAGAGAAGTAAGAAAGAAAAGTAAGAAAGAAAGAAAAGAAAGGAAAGAAAGAAAAGAAAAGAAAGAAAGAAAAGAAAAGAAAAAAAAAGAAAAGTAAGAAAGAAAAGTAAGAAAAGAAATAAAGAAAAGAAAGAAAGAAAAGCAAAGAAAGAAAATAAAGAAAAGGAAGAAAAGAAAGGAAAGAAAGGAAAGAAAGGAAGAAAAGGAAGAAAAGGAAGAGAAGAAAGAAAAGGAAGAAAAGAAAGAAAGGAAGGAAAGGAAGGAAAGGAAAAAAAAGAAAGAAACAAATAAAGAAAGAAAGAAACAAACAAACAAAGAAAAAGAAACGAACAAACAAAGAAAAAGAAAAAGAACAATGCATTTATGACTTCTTAGGTAATTAAATTTCTGTTTCATGAAACAGAACATGTTTCATGAAACTCAATAACACCTAGATATTTTTATTGTTGTTTTCGTGTCCCATTAAGGGGAGTCCAAAAGTCCTATCTTGTCAACGTTAATGGACGACTCATTAAATTGCAAATTGTTTAAGATGTCTAGTTGCATTTTTCAAGGAATGCTCAGTAATACTTTTACAGTTTATTGATGAAAAACAAATTAAATACTGTTTATTAGAAGCCCAACTGTTTTTTTAAATATATTTACTAAATTTAATTAAAATATCATGACTTTTATGTGAACAAACAACTATGTGTTATGCATAAAACTTTTTTCACTAAAATAAAGCTTAAGTGTGAAATGAGTAGCAAACATTTCAGTAATGAGTAATATGTATGGAAAAATTTAGTCTTCAGAAATTGCAGTTAAACAACATAAATGTACCTAAAAATGTGGAATATTCATGTAATTAAAGTATAAACAGAGGGGAGGGAACAACAAGGAAAACACCATTTAAAATCCCCTTAAAACAACCCCCTTTTTGGGAAGTAATTTATTGTCATATGGAATGTGATACTAATATTCATTGCCCATAAAACAAATTTCATAACAACTTGTTCAGTTATTCCAAACACAAACACAAGCACGCACACAGACACACACACACGCGCGTGCGTGCGCAGGCGCACATACATATAGTTTCAGAAAAATTATAAAATCGCTATTTTTAATTCATCTTAGCATCAATAAATAATCTGAAGTCAAAAATTACAGGAACATTTTCGTTTTTGTTTAATAAATTAATTAAAACCAAAACCTTAAGAATGAAGTGGGGCTTTAGGCTTTATTTACCTGTTAAATCACTGGAAAAGAATGTTTAGCAAAATAAATATTTGAAAACAATAGCAAAAGTTTCTCCATTCGTTACATGCAGAATATCATAAATAAGTTAATATACTTTAATGTGTACCTATGAATAGAATTAGAGAGGTAATTATTATTAGTAATTTTAACATGAATACAACACGTGAACTTCAAATCTTAAATTTCTATCAGAGATGTCAAACAGTTTCCCCGAGATAACGCACGTGAGTTATTAAATATCTTACTTCGCCATAAACATCTTAAAACTATAACAGTGGCTTCAAATAAAAATAAGTTGAAAGTAAATAATATTTGAATGCCAGCTCCTTTCAAATATTTCTAACATAATTAGTTAACGAGATAAGAATGACAGCTAAAAGTGTATTTTCTGCATTACTTACATCTGAAAGAAAGCAAAGGGCATGTAAAATATTAACAGATATATATTCTGAAGCTCGTATTTTATTGATATATTTTTGAGAACCAATATTCAATTTAAACTATATATATAGTGACAGTCTGTAATCTATATATTAAATGACAGATTTAGTGCCTTGTGCACCTTATACTTTGTGAAAGTACAAAATATGTATGATATGTCTGAAATTTTGAAACTCAAAATTTATACAATAAGTGTAATCTAATACAAGCATGTTACAACCTAAATTTCACCCATTTTGTAGTGGCAGTTTAAATATTATGATCAAATTGGTTTCTTTTTTGTTACGTCATTAAAGTATTCCCTGAGACAAAAAAAAAAAAAAAAAAAAAAAAAATCGCCTGGATGTATTTCAAAATATGTACATCCAGTTTTTGAAATTTTAAAAAATTTTTCTGTGTCTCCGTCAGTTTAGAGTCCAACAATTTTCAAACTTACAAATATGCTTTTTTGCCAAAAACAATTGTAATTTTATGTTTGAAAATTAAAAACATTTTTAGACGCATCACACAATGAGACTTTGGGTCGATTTTTATTTGTTATGTCCGAGAAAATAGCAGTCACACATTGAATGCATATCTCAGATTAAAATCTACGTCACATTTAAACATGTGGTAGGACATTTAAAAATGGATCCCGAAGTTAAATTATATATTTTTCGCATTTACGAATGTCTCAAATAATTATAAAATATTAAAATAAAAAATGTTTTTACTGGATTTTTATGAAATTTTAGTTTTTATGTTTGTGTGCGTGTTATATACTGTATGGTAACATCTGGAATCTTGGAACTGTGCAATTGGTACTTTGGAAAAAACACCTTTCTCTAGATATAAACTTTCATATGCTTGTGAGTGTTGCCATTTGCAACCTTGGAGCTGCTAGTGATGTTTCAGAAAGTCACTTTGTTTATATATAAGCGTTCACATGCTTGCGGCCCATGCAGATACATTCTTACCGATGGTGGTTACCACGGTGAGGCAATAGACGATGGCGTTGAGGAAGCTCCATGCCCTCTGCCCGCTATAGGTCGTGACACCAGCCTCATGCGCGGCATGTAGTTGGGTCTCCAGCTCCATCAACTTCTTGCGCGCCTGTGATTTCCAGTCATCCTCCTTGAGGTTGTGGCTGCCGAGCCACAGCGAGTCTATGAAGTCCCTCTTCACACGCTTCACACCACACTTGTAGAAGGCCTCAAAGGCGCCCTCGGTGAACCGGAAGATCAATCCTCCAAGGCCGCAGTAGATGAACATCAGCAAGAAGGCTCCGATGCAGCGATTGCGCTGAGACACGATCTTCTGCCACTGCTCGTTGTGCTGGACCACGAACTTACCCCATTCCACACGCATCTCCCGGAAGAATGGACCCCAAACAGCTTCTTTGACTGCGGGAGGTTTCTCTGGCAAGAATTTGCTGTCGATAATCTCTGGCTTTTCCTTTTCTTCATCCTTCCTTGGCTTTTCCTTTTCTTCTTTCCTTGTTGGCTTTACGTTTTCCTCCTTCTTCCCTGATTTTTCCTTTTCTTCTTTCTTCTTTTCAACTGCTTTCACTTCTAACTTTTTCTCCTTCTCTTCTTCCACTTCTGGAATCTCTTCAGCCTTTTTCTCTTTCACAGTCACTTCTTGTACCACCCTTTTCACAATTACTGCAGGTTTTACCACAGGCTCTTGGTCCTTCTCTTCCTCTTTCTTTTCTTTCAGTACTTCTGTCTTTACCACAATCTCTTCTTTTCTTACTGCTGGTAGTATTTCCTTTCTGATAACCATCACTTCTTCCTTCACTGGTACCTCAGTTACTTCTTTTAACGCTGGCGCGTCAGGTTCCTGAGACTGAACAGCTGGAAGAAAGACTTCCTCAGTGGTAAACTCTGTGGGCCTGATAGACCTAAGAGGAAGGGGTTTTAAGATAGGTGAAGGAGCTGGAACTTTTTCAAGAAGTGCGGAAGTGGTGATTGTTGCCACAATAGGAATATCTTCATTTCTAGGAGCATTACTGGAAGAGGACCTTTTTCTTATCACAGTGGTTTCAGTGGTTATGATTGGAGATTGAGTCTTTAAATCACTAGTTTCTATGAGTGGCTGACGGCCTTCCCCGGGCGATGAGAGGCTTCTCTTGGTCACCAGAGACTTTTCCTTCGTGCTTCTTCTTTTGGTGACGACCATGACCTCCGTTGCGGAAGGAGAATCATCAACCTGTGCTTCATCGGCTTTTTCCAAGTCCAGCAGCAGTTCTTTGGGCGGCTCGGGAGTTGGCGCACGACGTCCCGATGGGCTTCTCCTCTTGGAGCTGGAGGCTCCTCGTCGCCTTTTGGACACCCCTCCGGCTGCCAGAACTTGTTCCGGGGTTGTCATAACATCGGTCGCACCGTCATCCGCCATGTTGGTTACCTCACGCCCCCCCGTGCACGCGGCCCGCCAGATGGTTGGGCTAACCCAAAACGGGGAGATGTGGTGCAGGCTGCTGGCACAAGCAGCGTCGGACAGGAATAGCCGGTTCCTCTCCCGCAGTTCGAGACATCTTGCGCAGTCGTATCGATTTATCTCGAAACGATACAGCGTTTCCTTGTAGTTGGTAACGGCGACAGCCGTGGCGCCACAGTACGGTACTCCTCGGTTCATAAAGCTATTCGCTAGAGTGCACTGCTCCTTTGGATAAAATTCCTATTTTTCAAAAGTATTTCTTCTTTTCTCCCTTCCGCTTCGTGTTTCTTGTAAATATTACATTTTCACACTGTTTAAAAGTCACATCTTATATTTGTTTTAACGGAAGTGCTCGATTTGTATTACCAGATTAACTGAATTCCATTTTTTCAGTAAAAACGTAAGCTAGGTTAACAAATACACAAATAAGTTTGATTTTATGAAGCATGATTTAAGGTTATAGAATAATTCCTTACGAAGAAACATTTACAGCTGTATGAATTAGAAAGTAATGCTACCAAAAAGAAATAAAAACAAAGAATGAAGAAAGAAAGAAAAAAGAAAGAAAGAAAAATCCTTTTCGTCTGAAAAGATAATTATGCTAATAATTCAAAATTAATCTTGCATTGTCATACTCACTTTACAAACTTTTGCTTTACTACTAATGCTTATTTATTGTTTTGATACTAGATATGTATACAAGCACTAAAATGACGATTTTTGTTTAAAAATATTTATTATCACATTATTGTAATTAGATTAGTCATGTAGTAAAAAACTCTACTTTTAATACATCCAATTCATGAAGTGTTGTAATATTTTGTAATATATTTAAAAGGTAAGGATTTAATTCACACGAGTATAAACATTACTCAATTATAGCTGATATATACATTATAACAACTAAATGATCCGCCAATAATGATGGCTATAGTAAACTCTGAATCAGATTTTTCATTTAGACAAATATGATTCTTGCTAAGCAATAGGAGCCATTCTGGTAACATTTTGAAAACGACATTTTTATATTCATGCTGTATAATCCTTCAGCATCAGGGAGACCCTTTATCCTTGATAACCTTTAAAACCGTTTTATTTTTATGTCTGTAGGACTTTCATAAGATCACTTCATTTTTTTAGAAATGTGTGATCTTTTTAATGTATAGCTAATATCTTTCGATTTACCAGTTATACGAAATCATATAAATTATTTCACAGCAAGGAGAATTTTTTAGCCCATTCATAGAAAATGCAACGCATGTATACGTTTTAGTAACTGAATCAAATTCCTTACATCAATTTTTGAGAAAATAAAAGACAATGACACATTTTCCATAGAAACAGGAATTTGAGGTCGGATTTCCCTAAATTTTTATAGAAATCTTAAGAGCTTAATTAATTTTCTAATACATTATTATTTTGCGTTTACTGTGTACCAGATACATATAACTTTATATTGAAGGAGTATAAGAGAAAATATAGGTAATAAACTTTAATCCTTTAATTTTCACCTTCTGTAAAAGGGGAAGTAGGGGAAGCATTATATTCCACATAAAAATTCGATATCGAAATTTCACCGGAAATACATGTTTTGAGCCGCCTGAATCTAAAAAGAATTTTTTTTTTTTTACTTTCTCTAATACAAGTAGGAGAAGCAATATCTTTCACTAAAAATTCAATAATGAGATATCAGTGGAAATACTTGTTTGAGGGCTCTCTGAATTAAAAACAGCATTTTTATAAAACGTTCTCTTTGCGTGTGTTGACAACATAACTCAGAAACGAAAAATCACTTAAATGCCCAATTTGGTATTTAAGTCCAACACCTTCCAAGGTTGCGATGAGATTTTCAAGAAATCCCCCTCAACCCAGACAATCTCCTTTATACGAAACCTTTTTGGAACCTTTTTTTTTTTTTTTTTTTTTTTTTCAAAAACAGAGATTTTGATTAAAATGCCATTTTTAAGATATTTTCATACAAATGAAGTGTATACCTTGAATTTTCTGGGAATATCATTAAAAGTCTTTCCTTTTTCACTTTGTGAATGACTTTAGTACAACTGCTATACCCACGAGATATAGTAAATCTGTTTAAAATATACAATTTTATTTATTTCAAATACACGTTTTTGTAGAGTGAATCATTTCCAATATACCCATGTGATGGCTCGAAATTTAAAAAAGAAAGAGAAAATAATAGTGATTATGATTTGAAAAACAGTATAAACAATGTGAATATTTGACCCAATAACCACGCAAAGGGTTACCACCACCACAAATAAAATAACCCTGACAAATGGTGTACTGCAACAATATCAACATTTTTGTATAGTAAGATATTTGTGTCTGTTACGGTTTACGAACTAAATAAAAGTCATTCAGAATGAAAGGAATTCACAGGCGATGTCCAGAAAAGCCAACATATACATACGATGGTTTAATCAAATAATTAGAAACATTTTGAGTAAAAGATAAAGGTCAGCTTGGGGTGCTAGAATTTTCTTGAAAATCTTAGTTGGACCTGTAGAAGACCCTGGATTTAAATATATAGCTTGGTCCACAGACACACACACACACACACACACACACACACACACACACACACACACACACACACACACACACACACACACACACACTCAGACACATACACACACAGACACACACACACACACTCAGACACATATATAGACACCTTTTCTAACTTCTGTCTTAACAAAGATAAGAAGTAGAGAAAAAAGGGAAAAATTAAAGAAAATAAAACATCCCAGATATTAAAAGAACTGTAAAGCAAGAACTGACATAACATGGTATGCAAAATGGAAGGCCTAAAAATAAAATAAACAAGAGACGTTAGAGTTATACAGAAGTATGAAACTAAGAACAAAATACTTGCTGAATAATAATAAAACACTAAGAAAGATGATCGACTTTGAGAAAATGAACGGAGAATGGACGACAAAAGACATTTAAGTGTCTGAGAATGAGCTGCTATATAGTAAACAACATCTGTATGGGATTATTTAACATTCCCGTACCAAAAAGGTCCTTTAAGCATGAATTTTCAAACTTTAGCTACTCAAAGGCCACCTTTATATTAAAAAAAAGTTAGGAATGTGGGCAACGCGAGTCAATTGGGTTTAATGTCATTCCAACTGTTTGCCAATGTAGCTCAGTTTGAGCAACCCAACGAAAACCGGAAGATAGGTGTTTAAAATTCCGACCATGGCATTGCATTTTTCCTGATTGCAAGTTAACAGAGGAATTTGTATTAATACAATATTACTTAATCTTATATTAAGAGTTTCTTAGAAAGCAATAATTACAATACTAGATAAGGACCAGGCCATGTGAATAAAATTGCATCATGAAACATGGAGAAAAAATTGCATTGTTATGAAAATAAACATTTAATGAACACAGAAATATGTTTTGAGGAAAGCTTCGCACTATTTGTTTACATAAAAGTATCCATATTTAATGTTATTTAACTTATGACAACACTTAAAGCTCAGTTGACGAAGCATTTGTCTGTTGTACAAGGGGTCCCGGGTTCGATTCTCGGGTGGAAGGGTGGGAAATTTTCTTTAACGAGATTATTCTCCATCCTCCCTAGGGTATTCATAGGAGTATGAATGCGCGTGTGGATTTAATGTAATAAGTTGGTCAAAATCAGCGTTAAGCGAGTGGACACCATTACTGTTGAGCAATTGTTTCAAGGGATTCAAAGCAGCCGATATAGCGTTCAATGTTTAAAGGCGGTATATAAATGGAACATAAAGAAAAACCACTTAAAGGGTGCTGGTCATTCAATTTTTATTCATTTTTGTATTCTTCATTATTTATTAACATCCAAACATATATAATTTATTTATATAATATATTTATGTATTTTATATTCTTTATATAATTTTTATTATTTTTCTTAGATTTATTAATGTAAAAGTCTTCATTTTTGAAACGGTTTGTTCGTATACAGATGGGTATTTCCGTGGGGAGATCTTAAGATCACGAGAAAAAAGGTTTAAGATATTTTAATGACAAATGAAGTGAATATATTGCATTTTTTGGGAGTATTCTCTGAAATCCTCTTTATTCGAAATGAATTCTGAAGAATTGATGAAGCGTTTCATAGACAATATCTTACTAGAGAAAAAATGTAGATATCATTAAAGCACACATATTTTTTTGAAGAGCTGACCACTTCCGAGATATTCCTTATTAGTGGTTTAAGTTTTCAAATGCTTAATACTTTTCTCAAGTATAGGAAGTCGCTATTAGTTTTTTCTCACTCGTGCAAAGAGCAATCAAGAGATAAACCTTCCATTTGAGAAAAGTTAATATCTCCGAGATGGTTCAGTCCACCAAAAATTAAAAAGAAGAAAGTATCTGGACAGGTCTACATCTTTTGTAGATTAAGATTTGATCTGTCTCTTAGGGTTTACCGGCTACGCAAAGGTCATCTAGATTAAACAGGGCTACATAGGCTATATCTAGAAAATTCAAAATACACATTTCATTTGTCATAAGAATTTTTCATGCAAAGTGTAGTTTAGGGTGGAGGAATTTTCTTCAAAATCTTTATGTTGGGTCCTTGGCAGATATCAAACTTAAATACCAATTATTATTTATTTATGCCAACAAGCTTACTGCTGGTGTTTTTAAACACACAAGCCGTGTGTGGGCAATGTTTAAGAGGTTGAATCAGAAACTGAAAATTCATTGCCATAGCCGGGATTTGAGCCACGGCATTGAATTTTTCACTTTCTGATTCAACCTCTTAAATATCAACTTTGATTTTAACCGACTCTTCGTATTTGAGTTATGCTGTTCACAGACAGACAGACAGACAGACAGACAGGCAGACAGACAGGCAGGCGGACAGGCAGACAGACAGACAGACAGGCAGGCAGGCAGGCGGACGGACGGACGATAGACAGACAGACAGACAGGCAGGCAGGCAGGCAGGCAGGCAGGCAGGCAGGCAGACAGACAGACAGACAGGTAGGCAGGCAGGCAGGCAGGCAGACAGACAGGCAGACAGTCAGACAGACGGATAGACAGACAGACAGACAGACAGACAGACAGACAGACAAACAGACAGACAGACAGACAGGACAGACAGGACAGACAGGACAGACAGACAGACAGGCAGGCAGACAGACAGACAGACAGGTAGGCAGGCAGGCAGGCAGGCAGACAGACAGGCAGACAGTCAGACAGACGGATAGACAGACAGACAGACAGACAGACAGACAGACAAACAGACAGACAGGTAGGCAGGCAGGCAGGCAGGCAGACAGACAGGCAGACAGTCAGACAGACGGATAGACAGACAGACAGACAGACAGACAGACAGGCAGACAGTCAGACAGACGGATAGACAGACAGACAGACAGACAGGCAGGCAGACAGACAGACAGACGAACAGACAGACAGACAGGCAGGCAGACAGACAGACAGACAGACGGACGGACTGAAGGATAGACAGACACACACGTGCGCGCGGATCTTTTTCTAAAAATGCTCTTTTGGATTTAGGGGCCTCGAAACATTTCCGATGAAATCTCGACATGAATTTTTGGGTCGAAAACAATTCTTCCCCTAATTACTACGTAGTAGAAAAGGTAAAAAAGTATGGAAGGTTATGAGGATGCAATGCATAGCTTCTTTTAGGTTCTGCTGTTTTTGGCAAGTATTTTATGCACCTTTGGTCCTATGGCTTATTGTTTTTCTAAAATGGTTGTTGTTGCACTTTTACTTTCGGTTTCACTATCACTTGTTTTGTGTATCTATTACACTGCTACATTTTGAGCCAGATCAAGACCACTAAACACTGGTCTGATGAAGCGATAGCGAAGTGGCAGTTAACTAGACAGAAGGACCTCCAGGACTTTTGTAACGTGTCATTAATTCTGTTACATGTTTTCTTTATCGGCGTAACGTCGCCATGACATGATTGATGGGGCCATATGCCCCACGTGGCTTCCGAGTCCGCCCGCACCGGGATATTTCCATCTCTCAGACGATGGGCGTTCTGCCAATTCATTCCTATCTCCGTATTTCATTCACTGCAATGTCAACAACATGTGTCTAATATCCCTCTAGGAATAATCAGACTGAGGTGGTTTAATGCCATCATTCCTCATTCTCACAGCACATCATATTACACACAAAGTCAGATTTTCATTAAAGAGAAGAGAAATAAATATGGCAGTAGCTCACTTCCATTATGACTTTCACTGGGAACACAGTTTAATTCCTCTACGAGTTACGCATGGGAAAATATTGTATTCCACCCAAAAATTCGATGTCAAGATTTCACCGAAAATATATGTTTTGAGAACCCCTGAATCCAAAAAAATCATTTTAAGAAAAATGTTCGTGTTACTGTGTGTCTATCCGTAGACAAAATAACTCAAGAACGAAAAGTCCGTTAAAATCCAAAGTTGGTATTTACAGTTAATGTCTTTCAAGGATGCGACAGGAAGAATTTGAAGAAAACTCCTCCACCCTAAACTACCCTTTACAGAAAATTTTGATTTTCTTAAAAATGGCTTTAATGATTTCAATTAAACTGCCATATATTTGATATATATTTATGACAAATGAAATGCATATCTTGAATTTTCTGGCTATAACCCATGCAGCCCTATTTACTCTGGACGAGTAAGTCGTAAATCGTAAGACATCGACAAAATCTTAGTACACAAAAAGTAAGATAAAATGAAAACAGCTCCATATTTAAACTTCTACTTGTGTCCACATTTTGAACCTAAATGCGCTTTTATTATGCTTATTTTGTGCTTTTTGGCAACATCTTAATATTTGGGGAATCATTAATTACAGAAGCAAGTCTCAAGGCAGACGTAAATGCGTAATGTCAAACATGCACATAAGTTCTGCTGCAAATTTGCGAAACTCCGGGTATGTTTGTGGATTAAGAGCTCGATAAAAACTGACAATATTGCTATCGGTATACGCCTTTTCAGATCTGAATGATAGCATACATCAGTAAACTTTGTTTGAAGTTTAACTGGAACATTCTCGGGATCTATTATCACATCTAATCTTTCTCGAAAACTATCCCTAATTTTGTACTCAGCTAAATTTTAAATACGGTGACATACCCATAAGACGTTCAACTCCGTATGAACAGTAAATTATTTATTTAAAAGGCACAAACCTTTGGTGATTCCGTATATAAATCACCCTTAATTTGCAGGTATTTCAACCAAATTTAATTATTTCTGACTCCTCTATAAGGAAAAGAAATGCCAAGAATGTGAAAAATCATAGTCAGAAAGCCTGCCTTTCTGTAGGCTTAACTTCCCAAAGCTACCTTAATTTTTTTCATTTGACTATTTCAAGAGGCTTATCCACTAATTCATTCCACTTTGTAGCTCAAAATCATTCACCTTTTACCACTCTTTCTTTATTTACTTTACTTGCATGCGTCAGAACTAGCCTCAATCAAGTAACACAAACACAATTTAATTTTATTACTTGAAGTGAAACTAACAAAACTGCTGGTTAAAGTGAAAACAGCCATAGAATAACAAACTTAAGAAGTTTCGCTCAAAGATTTCAGCCTTCCCCGTCGCACAGAGCTTTTCAACGCTGCCTCTACCCACGTTGCATAGTTCTTCTATCCCAACGCGACAATATCTAGATACGCGGTGAAAAGTAGACGAGCCTTTTAATTCCATACAGATATTTCAACATATAATGATATATAGTAATAAGTAGTAAAATAAAAAACTTCAACATCTAAACTAGTTGCATTTTACGAATGCAAACGAAGGTTACGTAAATTCCCTCTATCTCATACAATCTTTACATCGAAATTTACCACCTTAGGTAGCGAGCATGGACATTAGCCCTCCGTGGTCTGAGGGTAATGTGCTGGTTCCCGAGGTCGTGGGCGTCCCGGAAGAGGGCGATCTATTTTTTCGGTCCTGAAAATCCTTAGCATGACTTCTTTTGAAACGGAAGTAACGCAGATGGGCCCATGTCGTAGATTTACGGCACGTAAAGGAGCCTCAAGCCTGATAAAGAGGCCTCTGAGCAAAATTAAGTGATCTTTGACGCCCAATATAGACTGGGGCGCTCAGAATCACAGAGTTTAGAGCGCCCATAAATAAAAACTATTTCAACCGGATTAGACCGCTAATTAAAGATATCCAAGGTTTTACTGTTTTATTTTCTCAGCAACTTCATTGTTTGGGTTGCACGTGAGCAGTTTGGATAGGGGGCAACACAGGTAATGTATGCATCTCAAATTTTGTAAACTGTGTACTGTAGCTCTCTTTATTTTGATTGAATTTTATATGACTGATATATTATAATGAAGAGAGAAGAAATTATCTGAGAAAAATGCACGACACAAAAAAATACGTGTCGTTGAGATTATTATTATTATTATTATTATTATTATTATTATTATTATTATTATTATTATTATTATTATTATTATTATTATTATTATTATTATTATTATTATTATTATTATTATTATTATTATTATTATTATTATTATTATTATTATTATTATTATTATTATTATTATTATTATTACTATTACTATTACTATTACTATTATTATTATTATTATTATTATTATTATTATTATTATTATTATTATTATTATTATTATTATTATTATTATTATTATTACTATTGACAGCACGTTTCAAATTACAAGTTGTATACCTGAACATCCGAATTTACTACCTCTGCATGTAGCGTAGTACAATAATTTATAATATAGTGTATTGACCCTTCATGGCTTATCGCGCCGGGGTTTAGTTTTAGTACTTACACTACATTTCATTTATATTTGATCTATCTAGTAAGATAATGCTAATAAAAACCACATATATTTAAGCTAAACAAAGCTAAACATGGGAATAAAGAAAAAATACAATTAAAAGAAATAAATGCAAGCATATAAGCACAAGTATATAGCGAGGGCCTACCAGGCCCCGCGTGACTAACGGTGTTCTACCAGTGCACGTACCTGACGGAAGGTTAAAATACACCTTAACTTGTTTTGTCTATCCTCACAGTCACCTAGCATACCCTGAGAAAAATATCCCATAATTCACAACTGTAGCAGCCGTCATCAGATTCATCGGATAGCGAGATATTGGAAACGGCATTAAGGTGCCTCATGGAGTAATATCACCTTTGAGATGAGAGGTGTGATTTGAAACTCATACAAAGAATTCATGCTACCATTACCTCATGTTCATCCACTGGTGAGATACAGGCATATGCTAAAGGTTAATGAATCTGCGCTTGGCACAGTTGCGGCATCCTTTGATTCTAAGAATAACTTTATGGCTGTATCTGAAGAGCTAGTGCAAGTTTTGGGGTTTAAAAATAAACTCCCTACGTTAGTGCAACGATAAACGAATACGTGGGCAAAGTACATTTCGCATTACAAACGTTGCAGAAAATATCACTCATAAATGAATGTGGGTGCGTTCGCAAGAAACTAGTGTAACTACTGCATCTGCATATATTGCCACTTGGCTATGCATTTAATTACAAAATAGGTTAGCAAATAATATAAAGACAGGGTTTTCCAGGTATGATTTAGGCGATGTCATTTTTCTTAAAGGATCAGTTTCTTGGCGGAAACACACATTTTTACTCTAAATTGCATGATTTTATTCACGAAATAACTGTTGAAAGGACAACGACAATAAAAGAATGTAACATACCTAAGTTTATTAATATTAAGATGTATAGCATCAATAGTGCCAATAAAACTGAAGGTGCAGATATATTAAACGTACATTTGTAGCGTAAATGCGACTCTTGAATGGAGATAAAGAATGCTGCAGGTTTGCGGATAGCAGCACTATGAGATCTCGCTGTCACTTACTGAGCCACCGAGGCATAACGAGTTTCAGTTGCGTAGTTCGACAATAGATGGCTATGGCCCGCTACTGCTGTTGCACTGTGCTAGCATCGGAATTGATTATAATATCCGTACAACCTAAATCTGAAGCCACAGGTCTTTGGAGTGCTGTGTTTATATTCCCATGAGTTTTAATTCGATACATTCAACTGTTACTGTTTGTTCCTCGCTTTTTAGATCCAGTACCGTATGCGCTTATGTTAGGACTTTGTCTACGCGATTGATGTATGTCAACATTATTTTACTGTATTAAACATTACATACATTTTACATATTGTAAAATCATGACCAATAGTTAGTCTTAGGAGCTATAAAAAGTTAGCTTTACTTGCTTTATTTATGAAATACTATATCTATTCTGAGACTCGTGATTTATAATAAATTTACAGATTACTTAATGGGATCCAAATCTTAGTAATGAAATTCTTACCCATATCAACATCACGACTGGAAACAAAACTTCCGCATATTGTGGAGTCTTTTCTGTCTTACAAAGTATGTCTAGTCCTTTTATTAAGCACAACTCGACAAACTGTTTACGCACTAAGTTCACTTTGATCTTATTAAAGAAGTCGAGAAAGTGATATATACATAATACGTACACAATATAAAATTGTCACGTGCTAGTCTCGCAAAAGTTCGAAAATGGCTCGATCAATTTGAAACACTTCTTTTTTGTTTCGTTCGCCTCCATACTGGAAAAAATATCAATAAAAACCCAAGGGAACAGCAGAAAAATCGAAAAAATGTTGTTTTCTAGTGCCTTGCATCTGGCAATGAAGCCATTAGCATTCGTGCTTTACAATACTTTTGAACTGTAGTTTCTTCTGATCTTAATGCTTCAAAGGTCTTCAAGTGGTCTTCGTTCATTTCTGCTGGATCGTTACACAGGACACATATTGGTGAGGCTGAGATACCTATTCTGTAGAGATGACTTGCTAAACAGTCGTGATTTGTCAATAGTCGGAAGGCTGCAACCGCTGTTTTCCTTGGCCTCTGGGGGATTATATCTGGGTAAAAATCGAAAAAATTAAAATTGGTAATTTGTATGGGAATTGCTACTTCGAATTACTTTCAATATATGTTTGTGGTGGATCTATCGTTTGATAGCTGCGTCTATTACATTTAAAATACTATTTTCTTTTCGTAAAAAAAAAAAAAAAAAAAAAAAAAAAAACACATAGTGGATTTTAAGAATAGATGTGGTTAAATAGAATTTAATTACATTTTCCGAACATTCATTTTGATCAGCCGTTCTGTTAAGTTAAATTGCAGGCTTAGAGATAAAGAAAAAAGATCATTCAATTATGCTTTAGCGATACTTGAGGAATTGATTTGAAAAGTTCAATTTTTGAAAGTTCTCTAGGTAAGTGCAACAAATTTGAGTGATTGTGAAAACAATTTCTTGTCATTTTAGAGTGTTCATTACAATGCCAAGGAGAGGACGAGATGACATAGATTGTCGAAGTCAGTCAAATGCGTGGCCAGCTACTTCACGTGCCAACAACACTGATCGCCACCGAGCGACAGATAATAAAAATAGTCGTATTGGCATTTCCGAATTACAAGGGAAAGTTCAAAGGAGAGGGTGTCTTTATTTCGCGCATCCCGATGATTCCAACGGACTTGCCATTCGATTTCAAACGGCTGCAATTCCCCCTGCTTGCCTGGCCTTCGCAATCATCAACAAATCAAAAGACAGTTGTTGGAAGTTTACTCACAGGAAAAGAAAACAAAAGGCGTACTTTACCAGAATGCTTTGCAATGAATGTTCACTGCATTTAGCTCCATTTAAATAAGATACATTCAATTCATTTGAATTACAAACGAGTTTCATTCAATAACCAAACAACACTCAAACTGTACGCAATGCGTCTAATATTGTCGACATCAATGAATTGGAGTTGAAGGTTGATTAAGATTGATAAATCACTCATTAAGAGCTACAACCAAATCAAGTTTAGGTGGTACGAAGTTCATCGGGTCATCTTGAATGCACTAAAATTTCGCAGCAAATCATCTGGCATCGTCTTTGCTTCCCGAAAACATCCATCGGTGTGCCATTGTTACATTTATATCCAAGTAAATATTAATGAAACGTATAAACCAAGAGACAGACAGTACAGCACGTTATTGGCCAAGCAATACGTATTGTATCATTGCATCTTCAAAAAAGGTGCATACATTACAATATTCCGCGGTCATAAAATTCAGTGACACTAAAAATTCACTATACAGCAAATAACAGAAAAACGGAGAGGACACAACTTAGAAAAGCATATAACATGAATCGCTTTTAGTAAAGTAGATCAACAAATACTGTATAAGGACAAGATAACAGAACACCCATTACACTTGCAGAAAGTCATACAAGAATAGCAATAAAAATGAGGAAGATTAGCTAAAGAAACAACAAATCAAGGTTTAAAACAAGGATTTCGTTTATCCCCAATGTTTTTAATATTTTTTTGGACAACTTTCTCCATGAATGGAAAATGTTAGTAATAAGGGAATTAAAATAGGACAACATGAAACTAATTCATTTGGCATTTGTGGATGAAGTTCTAATTTTTGACAATGAGAATACACTACAAATGGCTTAGCACCATTTGTAAAAGGAATATGGTAATTTCAAAAACTAAAACAAAGACAGTTCAAAGTAGACACCAGGAAAGAACAAAAATAGTGATAGATGACATTCGAGTAGAACAAAGCACTCCCAATTGATGTGAAATATGAAGTGGATCAAAATATCAATATGAAACTATGTATGGTTCCTTAATTTCTTTTGTATGTTCGTTGTATGTTGTTTCTGGCGCAATAATTTAGTATGTTTGTATCCGAGAAGATGCTTCCTGTTTTACCTTTGTTTCTAAGGCAGAATCTATTCCTTATCTCTTTGCTACTCGTTGTTCCCGGTTGTAAGTCAGTCGTATTTGCATGAAAACTCTTATTTGCAAGCGTTGGCGACTGAAAATATATTAATATCTTATATACAATGACGGGACTTAATCTTCATGTATCACTGACATTTAATCCTCTTTATTCTGATTTGCAATGATTTATAGTGCTCGAATTACAGATGCACTGGATATATTAAATTTGCTTTCTTCGTGCAGACTTCATATACACTAATTTTTTCGCACCTTTTTGAAGCAAGTCTTAATCCTTTTCACGAATTTATTATCAAAGGTATTTGGAGAAATAGTGCAAAAATGTACATTGACAAGGAGATATCATTATTTTAGGTGTTCTCTAGATGCCATTATTCTAAGGTGTTATCTTTCTCGTGAACTTGCTAATTTTGTTAGTATTCATTCCGAGAATTCTCTCTTTAAAAATAAACGATGGCAGTTTAGTGCATTTTATAGAGTGCTGCTTATATTGTAATCCTTTTCCTAACGAATATAATGCTCTTAAGTCTGAGTATACTTCATTTTCGGACTTCGTTGTGTTACTAATTAATTCCTGGAAGATAAACACTTGGTGTTCCAACCTGCCCATGTGATTATTAGGTGGGAGCATTAAGCTGACTTATAATAATGAGAGTCCAGCATGCAAGTTTTAATGACATAATGCTAAAAAAATCTGATGTGTTGCACTCATATGACTTTCTCTATTCTTGTACTAGCTATTCTTACAAACTTTTATTCACCTATCTTCTTTATGTTAGTTAAGATAAACATTCGCAGAAATTACGACCTTCCATTTGAGAAAAGTACTACAAAATTCACACAAATAAGGAAATGGTTCAACCTTAAAAAAAAAAAAAATTTGGACATAAATTTTGTTTTAAGGAGGTCTACATTTTTTGCACAGGAAGATTTGGTCTAGCTCTTATGGTGTACCAGTTACGCAAAAGTCATGTAAAATATATTAAGCATATAATATTTTAATCAAAATCGTTAGTCATTTTTAGGAAAACCAACATTTTCGAAAAGTTTTCCGTGCGAAGGGTAGTTTAAGTTGGATGAATTTTCCTCAAAATATCCGCATCCTTGAAAGATATAAAACTTAGATACGAAATTTGTTTTTAACCTAATTTTCGTTTTTGAGTTAAGCTGTGCACAGGCAGACACACAAACATAAACACACAAGGACCTTTTTCTAAAAATGTTTTTTTTTTATTCAGGGGGCCTCAAAACATATTTCCTGTGAAACTTTGACATCGAATTTTTGGGTTGAGTACAACACTTCCCCTACTTGCTGTATGTGGTAGAGAAGGCAAAAATATTTACAGAAAGGGGAAGTAGGCGGGTTTAGTAGGGCTAAAAGGGAGCACACATGGAAGTTAAACATGTCGCTGGGCTTATTAAAACGGGGAGTTGAAAATAGTATGAAAATTCTAATCCCACTCTAACTTTAAAAAGTATTGGACACCAATGATACTGAGGCTACGAATACCTATTCAGATTTTACTGATGTTTAATTTGAAGCTTACATAATTCCTCAAAATGAATTAAATCCTTATAACATTCGAATAAAAACTCATCAATGTTGTCAACTAATTCAAATAAAAGTGGACAAGAGATCTTTCTGTATTTGCCCAAATCACAGGTTTGTGTAGAATATTTATAGTCTTAATAACTAAAATTACAAGTTCGCAAATGAAACAAATAATGTAATACTATTGATTACTCCGTCCTCAAATACCAATACAAACACAGTTGAACCTAATGTTGGCGTATATCGTATATTACTTGTAGCTCACAATTACTTACAAATGAAATTTTGATAATGCATTATATTTTTGAGCAATACAATGGGCCCCCATGTGTAAAACTTTACAAACAAAGATATGTAAGAAGAAAACATTATTTTGAACTTGGTCCTGCTTAAAGCAGCCCAGTTAATTTGGCTTGTTTCAAATTTCTTGCATTAAGTGCATCACATCATTTTTATTAATGAACATAGAGCTTTTTCACTTCAACTTTTTTCACTGATGTGTATTTTTGGCACACGTTAGTTCCCTCCACAGTAAACACCAGATACCGAACATTTTTATCTTTTCTTTTCGTTTGTTGCTACGACATTGTCACGCTGAAGCTCACCGGCTCTACCAACAAACGTCTTTGTCCTTTGTTTCCGCGACCGAAAGCCGTGCGGTCAGTTTGCGTCTTTGTCAACAGAAGTAACGAAAATATGCCTCAAGTTTCTTTTAAGATAGTGTATGCCGTATAGTCATTATAATTACGTAAAACTCAGTTGTAATTTACTGAAATTTGGTACGTATAGCAGCGATTTACGTGAAAATGCATCACACATAAATAAGGTTCCATTAACAGGTTTCTAAATTACATTTTTCTAGAACCTACAAAAATTTACGTACAAATATGAATTACTTAGAAGTGGTTTACGTATCTGGGTTTATAACCCTATCAGTCTGTATTAGGGATGCTGAGTTTTTCAATTTAAAATTAAAATAAATACCTCTCCTTTAAATGCAGAGGATAGCTACATTAAACATCAATGCAACAACTTTTGAAACAGTTTTATTGTTTTCCTTTTTGTGCTGCAGTTTCTGTTTTAAACACGTTTAGTTTTACAAGCTGTTTCCCTAATTATTGAAATTAGACTGTAGCTTTTACCGATGCACAACGGGGTGGAATATAGAGTGAGTCGCTCCTAGCTGGTTCACATTCAGTTTTTGAAAAGCAGCAAATGGACTCCCCCACTCACTGTAAATAATACTTTTAATTACATCACGTCCTATAATGTATGTCATTATGTTTTAAATAAAAGGGGTGTTTCAATTACCGCTGTTAAATACGATAACCGTCATATGACTTTCAAAGTACATAATAAAACCGTAACGCCATTATCAGTTACTCCATATGCATTTTCACTGACCCATATGCATATTGGAAACCTGGAATGGACCGAGTATCGATTTCACTTTGGCATATAAAAAAAATTGTGCATTTTCTTCAATTAATCTCAACGTTTAGAGGTTGTTTTACTGAAAAATATTATGTAAAATAAATAAACAAACGAATAAATTCATACGTTATAAATACGTATTTATTATTATTATTATTATTATTATTATTATTATTATTATTATTATTATTATTATTATTATTATTATTATTATTATTATTATTATTATTATTATTATTATTATTATTATTATTATTATTATTATTATTATTATTATTATTATTATTATTATTATTATTATTATTATTATTAAAGTATATTCGACAAACAATGGTTTGCTTCATCCCAAACGATCTTGTGTCTCCATAAGTCCCTGTCCACAGCACCTTCCTGCTTTAACCCTCTTCCTTTCACACTCCTTTTCACCCCATTCATCTAGCATTCCTGAGATTTCCCTCTTCTTCTTTTCCCTTCTACTTTCCAATTTAGAATTTTATTGGGTACCCGATCCTCTAACATTCTAAGCATTCAACTTCCAAAATGTTGTCAACATGCATAATTTCCCTTATTCTATTATTCCGAACTTTATTTTACCTGGATTTTCGTGCTGATGGTCTCCAATAATAACCAAATATTATAGATTATTTAAACAATAATAATTTGTTTTCGTTTCATAAAATGTTGGCCATATTTATAAATTAGTAGTTATAATATTATTTCATGTATACCACCAAATGTTGCAGAGTTGCAGCATTGCTTTTATGGTATTCGACAAAACTACGATTGTTATTTCTGTGATCTCAGTGACATGTGATGCCGATTGCAATAAACAGCTGATGGTATTTAGTGTAGTGTTTAAGCTTATTTTTACATGATGATGCTTCAACAAAATTAATTCCACTGTCAAAAGCATTCTGACATAACACAGCAATATGCAACAACGAGAGGCAAAGCAAAGGAAGGAAAGTTCATTTGGCAGCTAGCCATTCTCTATTTTTTCATATTATTATTAGTTCAATTACTTTAGGTGCACTTATTAAGATAACCTTTTGATATTGTATTCATAACGCACACTACGTCCAGATATAATAAATTAGGTATCTGGACAAAGCTGGCAGATATTATTATTATTTTTTTTTTTTTCATAACGTCAGTGTGTATTCAAATGTTTTTATAACATACTGTAATAACATCTAATTATAGCAGTATACATTTTGATTGTCTCAAAATGGATATATGGCACTTAGCCCACTTAGAATTCCCACTCTGCAGTAAAGCACATCATCATAGTTGGAAAACCACCCCAAGTTTCGTCTATAGACCAGACAAATCCACGAAAAACCCAAAGTCAGTGGCTGATTGACTGGAACGGAACATGGGCTATCCCAAAATACGAACTTTGCTCTTTACCGCGAAACCATCTCGTTCGCTTATAATTCATTTAAATTATGTTGACTCATCCCTCCAAATGAGCGGCAGACACGTTCTGTAAAGTTAAAAATACTATGTCTTCTTTGAGGTTAGTGCTCATCTAAATTTTACGTTACCCGTACGTTTCTTGTAATCAGTTAAATTTGGCGCAGACTCTTTTGCTGTTGTTGGATCCAATGAAGGAAAGGATGTAGAAAGCTTCAACTAGAAGATGATGATGTCATATGCTCTTTTCTCTCTAAAACAGTTTCCTTGAATCAGGTGCGATGAAATTATCACATCATCATAACAATAATATTGAGATAAATACGTATTAAGACTTCGATAAAGAGGTTTTAGAGGTAAAAATGGGTGAGATTACCAGATTATTTTATGGAAATGTAGGACACAATGGTAAAAATCTGATGTGACTCTTGTACTAATCATTCTAACAAACTCTTATTCCTATATCTTCTCCGTGTTAGTGAGATAAACATTTGTAAAATCATCTTATAGGTGCAAGGGGAATATTAGAATACTGTAGGCTTTGAACGATAGTCAAATCTTTTAAAGCTTTGATATCCCGTTCTCTTTGCACGCTTAACATATAAAAAAATGAACAAATACGTTCCATTTCACGAAAGTTTCAAGTTTTCCGAAACTGACACAAATAACAAGTAATATCTCCGAAATGGTTCACTCTACAAAGAATGTTATTTAGACATAAACTGTGTTCTGGCAAGATCTACATTTTTTGTAGTGTAAGATTTTGTCCATCTCTTACGATATACGAGTTATTCAAAAGTTATCCAAAGGAAACAGAACTACATAGGCTATAGTCAGAAAATTGAAAATATACATTTCATTTTTCATATAAATTTCTTAAATTTATATCATTTTAATCAAAATCGTTAGAGCCATTTTCAAAAAATTAAAAATTTTCGAGAAATTTTTCATGCAAAGGGTAGTTAGGACGGGGGTTTTTTCTTAAAATTGCGTGTTGCATCCTTGAAAGACATTAAACTTAAATACCAACTTTGGTTTTTTAACCAACTTTTAGTGTTTTAGTTATGCTGTCCACAGACTGACAGACACACAGACTGACACACAAACATAAAACATACACACACGGACCTTTTTACAAAAATGTCTTTTTATTCAGGGGATCTCTAAACATATATTTCCGGTGAAATCTTGACTTCGACATTTTGGAATGGAGTACAATACTTCCTGTACTTAATAGTAGGGAAAGTAAAGATGTATGACAAAAATGTAGGACATAGTTGGTCAACGCAAAAATAAGTAAATTTAAAATTTAAATGCTATTTAGATAAAGTCATACCATATGCACCTATATTCTTAAGATCCTGAAACATACAGTGTTAAATGTGACCATGAACAGTCAGCCATACTTCTCTGAAGAAGCAATCTTGCCCAAAACATCTAGCTTGTTTGAAATATAATCTAGAAATTCCACACGACTGAAAGGTTTAAAATTGTACTTCACTATAAGAATATGTCGAATTGATTCAATAGATTATCTCTTCCTTTCATCATTAGCACTGGTTTGCTTTGCTTCCACAGAATGCCAACCTTTTGTCCTGGAGTGTAAATACCGTGTTACTAACCTCTCGTTGTTGTAGTGTTTAACGCCCGCTTTTACTACTACGGCACAGCAGGCGGTGACACTGATGATACATAGAATGAAGATGGAGCACCGGTGGAATGAGATGGCGGGGGAAACCGGAGCACCCGGAGAAAACCCGCCCTGACGCCGCTTCGTCCACCACGAATACCACATGCGGGTCCCTGGGATCGAACCCGGACCGCCTAGGTGGTAGGCGAGCGCGCTAACCGCTCGGCCACGGCGCCGCCATACTAACCTCTCGTTCAATGTTATTAATGCATAGTATACTTTTTGACTGTAGTCGGTGTAGTTTTTCTGTCACGGTGAGTTGCAGTTGCTGCTAATAAACAATTATTTATTCCTATTTAGCCGGTTAGTTCATTTTCCAATGATCACTACATGTTTCTGAAAATTTTGTACATTGAGACTTTTCAAAAATTCCCCCCGAACACGGACAAATGGTTAAAATGTAGGGCATGTCCGGCAATTTCGGATGTCTGGTAATCCTAAAAAAGTGTCGTTATTTTAAAACCAGGGGCTAAGAGAAGCAAAAATTGCGTGAAAAGTTCGAAAAGCGTTCTGCAAATGAAGGCATGAGAATGATAATAGGCTAAAGACCCTTTTTTATGAAATTGAGTTCTGAGCGCAAAATACAATGAGAATGCGTGTCCCGTAAATTGGTGTGGGAATGCTTCATATTGAAAGCGCTAGAGGGCTCTGCAAGTTATTTCATAGATTTTTAATTTTAATTGAGGAGAAATGGACGAAGACAAATCATGTACTGTTCTCACTTTCAGGGTGATTGTATCTCCAGAGTGACAACTAAAGTATGACTTATCTACCCTAGATTCAAGTGAAATATTTGACAAAATAATACAATACAAAGTTCCTGAACGTGGCCATTCATTCTTGTCACGTGACAAGCTACTTGGACTTATTGAAGTTTTCTATATTCTTGTGCTAGCTGTTCTTACAAGCTCTTATTCTTCTATCTTCATCATGTTAGTCAAGATAAACCTTTGCAGAAATTATCTTACTCTGATTTTCTTATATAAGTAAGTAGAATATGATAATACAGTAAGTAGACTTTGACCAATAGTCAAATTTTAAAGCCATGAAATTCCGTTCTCTTTGCTCGGCCGAGAGATAAAAAAGTGAATAACAACCTTCCATTTGAGAAAATTTTAAACATTGCCAAACATATACAGTTAACAAGGAATATCTTCGAAGTGGTTCACTCTACAAAGCAAATGCATAACTTGTGTTTTAACTAGATCTACATTATATTCTCCACATTTCTAAGTCAACTTGAAAACGGAAATAAACTAACTGAACAGTATCTGCCTTTGCCTAGTACAGTATGTGCTTTTGAAATACTATTCTCCATTATTAAACCAGAGCCTAAAAACAGCGCTTTGATTTATTCTCTATATCGCATCCTTATTTGGAGAGATAGAAGCAACAGCAAAAGAACATACCTACCATGGAATACTACGAGATCTCAAAAATGTTAAATAACTTCCAAATGCAACCGAAACCATTCACAGTCCTCAAAAATGGAATTTGAAATCCAAACGAACCATTGCTTCTTTAATTGCTTTTTCTCGTAAAATAGGTTCATTAATGCTGTAGTGTATATGTTCCCTTTGCTGTTGTTGTTATACTTCTTCTTCTTCTTCTTCTTCTTCTTCTTCTTCTTATTATTATTATTATTATTATTATTATTATTATTATTATTATTATTATTATTATTATTATTATTATTATTATTATTATTATTATTATTATTATTATTATTATTATTATTATTATTATTATTATTATTATTACTACACAGGTAGTGATATGACCTTGTTAACTGACCTTAAATAAGTAAAAAATTAAAACTTGATACAAGAACTCATGATACGTATCAGAAACAATGTTTCTTATTTATAGGTAAGCAGTAATTACTGTAAACATAATTCTCAACTAAAGACATACACAAGAGTGAGTATACATGTAAGTCACTTGCCTTTTAAAATAACTTTAAATTTATTTTCAACCAGGAAACTGACTTTTGTACCACCTTATAGGGAACTTGGTTTTGCAATTTCTAGATGAATAAATATTTAGTTGATTGGGTCCCGAGCGGTAATAACAGTTCTTTTGTGCGGAACCTCTGCATCGTTAACGAACCGAGCTGAAATCACGACCTCATTTAGTGCAAACGTTCATTCAAATGGAAACGCCATTCCACTCGCATTTGATAAATTCCTTTCATCTTTTCTGATCTTTAGTAAGCAGCTTCATTTACAGATTACTTCTTCCATTTACTCTCAACATATTTCGCCGAACATGTTGTGCTATTTAAATACGAGCAAGAGGTATTACTCCATTTCGTGTTAACTGTCCTATCATTCACAGTGAAGCTATTAGGAATTTTAAAGCAAACATTTGTATTAAAGCTAGGCACCTTATTAATCTTCGTACTCAATTTGAGTTTAAAGTTGCTATTAAGTACATAAAGAAGTAAACCGGGTATAAATGTACTGACTATGAACCAATAATATCTGTCTGACGTATCTGTGTGTTATTTGCTTTTTCTGCTTTCTTAATTATTTGGTTCATATAGCTCCCTGTAGCTTCTTTGATCATATCGGGGGCTTTGACTTGAGAAATAACTGATGGTGTCATTGCTCGCTGAACTGTAGGGTTTTTAGCGTTGAATTTTATCATTTTTAAGATGAAATACTCACATCCACTCCCATATTCATACTTTCAGAACCTGTGGTGGACAGAACATTTTTCTGGTTAAAGAAACAGTACCTGGGTGACCAAGCTTCGCTCGGCGTTTCTCCCCCACCCTTTTTTTTTTTTTTGTGAAATCTTGTTTTTTTTTTTTTTTTTTTTTTTTGGGAGAAGATACTTATTGAGATAAACTTGAAAAGCAAAACGTTAACTAAATAAAAATTTTTGTCGCAATTGTTAAGTCGTTTCCGAGATACAAGAGACATAGAGATACATATAAATATTTCATAAGCACCATCATTAGAGCCATAAAATTTAATAAGTTGTATTTCTATTTCAAACATATAGACTGGACGAGCTGTAACACATAAACTGTATAGCTACGTCAACTTTCTGATAACCCTGGAAGAGGACTTTAAACACCAGCTCCTTTGCTGAAATCGATTGATAAATACAGAAATTACGGCCGAAATATTGTTTAGAATAATTGCGACTGTTACGCGTAGACTAAGATAGCAAAGTGAACTTTCTTTAGGTTTTCAGTTTTTTCAGGAATTACACCTACATAAATAAACTTGAAAAGTAAAACCTTATCCGAATACAAAATTTGATCGAAATCGTTAGAGCCGTTTCCAGGATACGAGGAATATATAGAATACTTATATGGTAAACATACAGAATGGAAGGGAAGTCATTACATTTCTTCTAATATGTGCTTTATAGAAGCATTACAAACAAAAAGGTATAATGACATTTTGTTCTTTGATCAACCGATTTCGAAAAAATAAATGTTTTTTATTCAACTTGGATGCGTATTCTACAGGAATGTACGCAGGTAACAGTTTGTTACTTATAAGATACGTAGAGTAACTTATTTCTGACATAGTTTCGGTAGTAATTATGGGACATCACACAGGTTTTCGAAATAATTAATCACTTAACAGACGTGAAGGAATACTCCAAGCAGCTTTTTCACATGTGCAGTAAGTCGACAACGTTGCGTTGAGGTTGGTCAAGTAATGGAACAGGTTTGTGAATGTAAACAGTTCTGGCACTTTTGCTTTTGTTTTAATGTTTTGAGAGCTAAGGCTTGTGACTGGGCTACTCTCGCGGAGAAAACACAGAAGGACAACGCAGGGTATTTGTTTGTGTTCTCAAGAAGCACCTTTACTGTGTTTGTTTATGTACTGAGCTAGGGAAAGTGACGCCCACGCAGTGTTGCCAGCTTGTTTTCGAGAAAACTAAAATATCTCTGTAGGAAATGGTCAGAGACAAAAACGTAAGATACAAAATGTGTTCCAAATTTCGAGATCTATCACTGGTTTAAATTAATGTAATGCCTTCCCTTTCACTCGATATATGTGTATATATATATATATATATATATTTTTTTTTTTTTTCTATCCAGTCTTTCAGGGTAGAAAATGTTGGCGATGGATGAGATAGCGCTGTGGTGTGGAGGATTTGCGCATAGTAACTGCTGTTCTCGGCGGCTTTGTGGTTGCCAGGGTGCCGGAGGGGACCGCTGTCGTAACCCATGGGGCTGGTGGCTGCTTGGCGAACCCTGATGTCGAGATGAATCTCCATCACCGTTAGGGATCCTCACGTTGGTTCGCTGCTCACCTGGGTTCCCTCATGCCACCCTCTGCATACCTAGCTTATTTTCAAAATTCTGTACATTTTTTTCAGATATAAGGATTTTAAATGCTTTCCCGAAAAGGTGCATCAGGAAATCCTAATGGATGAAGTTGAATACATAAACTGCTCTCTCCTTGCTTAGATTATCTCTGCCTCCACTCTACTCTACCACAGAGTCAGTATAAATGAAGAACCGTGTATATATTTTACAAAATATGTGCTTTTATGTGAAATACAATTCTGTAAATTCACGTTTTGGGCCTAGATCGGGATATTTTAATCTCTGTTTTAGGTATTTACATATTAAGGTAAACAAATTTTTTTTACATATAAATCGGGGCCCTAGTCGTTACTTATTTGCATTTCAATTTAGTTTTTACTAGTCTATGTGAGTAAGGTTAATCTACGTGGAGCTGTATAAGTTTTGACACAGTTTTGTTACACACTCTATACAAATTGACAGTGAGTTTATGTGTTTGGAGCATGTTTATATTAAATACGTTTGTCATGCTAAAAATATAGTTGTCTATATCAGAAGATATTCTTTTAGATTGACCTTTAGCTTCACCTTCACACGCCTCCAAGAACTCCGTAAAGTAATGAGAATATCTAAGCAAGCTTATTTAAATAGTTACGAAGTACAACTATAATACATTGACTTTCGACATGGGTGCATGCTCAAAGGGAATATCCGCTGTAACGTCAGTGTAATATATTTAGAATACTTGAACATGGGAAACTTCCATCCTAACATATTTATAAAATCAGATATGAGATGAGAGGTTATGATTCATGTTGCCAGAAAATCATTTCACATACAGACACCGCAATTAATGTTCCAAAGTTACGTGTGCATCATCCTCGATATTTCCTCCTACGATGTGTCAGTTGTAAATAATAAGGTGACATTTCTGCACACGCTTCTACTTCCAACGCGTGACGAATTCAATATTTTTATACATAAGATACATTGCATGTGAAATGTTGCGATACTAATGATACATCTGACCTTTATTTTGAATACCGACTGCGTTTTGCACAATATTCCCTCTGATGCTATAAAAACGTCATTTTGTGGGATTATCCCTGAAATGCTTAGCAGTCAGTAAAAAAAAAGAAATCGTATTGTCTCTGTTAGCGGTTTTCAGAATGTCCATTTTTGTTATAATTAGAGACAGGAAAAATGTGAAATACCACATTGTAAACCGTGCTTAGCCTAATGGGGCTACCTGAGCGGTAATGCTTTCGGAGGTGCGGGTTTGATTCCCGGTGACCAATCAATCTGACTAAAGCCTTTTTTTCGGTTTTCCTTGGTTACTAGGTGAATGGTGATTTGGTTATTTTCTTTTTTTTTTTTTTTCTCTGCATTTCACTTTACCGTCATTTCCATCTAGTCTTTCTGGGTAGAAAGTGTCGGCGTAGGGACGGTGCCGTGGTCGCCTGTCCGTGCAGGGGGAACCAGTGTTGAACTACGTCAACCTGGCAACTACAGGAAGATATCTGATACCGAGATGAATCTTCAGCGCAGATCAGGATTCCAAGACACTTCGCGCTCTTGTATTAGATTCCGGCTCACTCGGTGGGCATTCCCATCTGCTCCTTCCCTTTCGGGGTGTGACATACAATAGTCTGACTAAAGGCTTATTGTGTAATCCCCTCCGTTTGAATTGTACCTCTAAATCATGCTTGCTTCTTTATGGCAGCAAGTATATTTGCAATGTGTAGAGTTCATTGCATGTTAAGACTTGGTATATATTTGGGGAGCAGTGTTGGAGGTGGGACACGATCACCCCCGGCCCCTCCCGGCCGATCATGCGGTCTTCGCAACCAGGGATCGCTACTTTTTGATCAGGTAACCCCTCAGTTGGACCCTCAAGGAGCCAACGAGGCTGAGTGTATCCAGGACTAGATCGGTAGCCGAGTCTTCCGCTTGGTGAGCAGCAACGCTACCACTGCGCTAAAGAGATGACCATATATAATGAAAACCTTTACATTTTTTCATATTTTGTAAGATTTAGGATTTTTTGTTTTTAAAACATTTCCATTTGGAACGAAGCGGGCTTTACAGGTTTCTATTCAGGCTATTTCCTGTGAAGCATATGTAGAATGCCCAAGTTACTCTTTCTGAGAAAAGCATTTGGAAAACCTATCGCTATAATTGAGAAAATGTAACATTTTCTCTATGTGGCGTCACAAGGCAAATTGAACATTCTCTATTCTTGAAGTTTTTTTATTTTCGTGAACCAGTGCTTTCAGTGGCATACTGCAATTAGTATTAAGCATGGACATAGCAACCCTTCTCCTAAGTTTAAGGGTTTCCCAATTAAGAGCTATTAATTGTTGTATCTCATTTGGTATTTTATTATTTAATGCGGGATAAATTTACACAGGCTCTTCTTTAAACTAATGAAGTAAACTTGCTGCAAACCCTTGAAGTATATGTTTTGCTTTTAAACTACATATTTGATGATATTTTGGAACTTTTTTTTATGTTTTCGTGCTTTGGCAATTTTTTTTCTTATTTTCTCTGACTCTAATTATAATACAGAGTAGTTTGAATTATTTTATCACGAGCAATGAGAATGAAAGAAGCGTATGTCTCACTTTTCTCTGATACCCGAAGGCAAGCGAGGCACTGCTCCCACTCCACCCGACACAGTGTTTACCCCCACCACTTTTCGTCACACAAAAAGGTTGCGGATCAACATTTCAAAGCCCTCCCATAAGAAGTTTCACTTCAAAATACGCAAGTATTTAACTTGAACGTTTGCTTTTATATGCTTAATGTGCTTTATTACTATTAAGTACATCAATTCCGTATGGTCATCGAACGAATGATTGAAAATAAATAAGGGAGAGCGACTATTTTAACTTAGTTTAAGAAAATTATATAGAGCAAAAGAAAAACTTTATTTAAACACGTGATAACGGAATTAACGGCTAAATTATCGTTGTTATTATTTAAACATCCAAGAAAACAAACAAAAATGACTTACAGTGTTGCCAACTGTGTTTATATCGATATGAATTCGGACAGCGAGAAATGCTGTAACTGTGCGAGTGATGAGGGCGGTCATGATTCAAACCCTTGTTGCAATGTTGTAATTCCAAAGTAGAAACAAACATGCTAAAATTATAACGAATCGTGGACCTTACGTAAAAATAAAGGAAAATAACAGTTAAAGATAATGCGATGTTCCTTCACTTACTTTAATAAGATTTGCCTAAGTTGTGGCTTATGATAATTATGATAAACCAAACTATGTGGAGAAATTTCTTTTTCTGTTTAATTAAGAATTCAGAAATGTGGTTATAACTTTTCAGTCGTCTGGTATATACGAGTTAGCAAAGAGGATGCAATCTATATCCCCTGTTCTATCTGGTACATTAGTATTAATTACATAATGTCTCAATACTTACTTTTATGATTATTTTTATTTAAAAACACATTTAAAATAGCGCATTATAATTATTATGCTCATTCGCCTGAAAAAGATACCATCTTGGGTATCATTTTCAGTTCAAAAATATTATTACGCAAGTAAATATTACCACTGTAAACGTTTATTGAATTAAATAATTAGTACAAGCATTCTTTTGTTATTAAATTCGTAGTGTATTCTTCTGGCTCATAAATGCATACATAAATGCATTTATGTTTTAATGGCTGATGGATTCTGCGACAATGTGCTATTCATATTATGCAATACACGGCTCTTCTAGTAATGGCGTCATTCTCATCAATATTCTTCATGCTTGCAGCCCTTCATACACTATCTTCCATCATGAAGTTGTTATTCGCGTTATAACATTCTTTAATCTCTTCTACGCCTTCCCATCTTTCATAGTTTTAGTCAAACTATTCTGGGTAAGCACAACCGTTTACGTAGGTATTTGGAATTATCGAGAATTTAAAACGAACGAAAACGGCTTAAACATTTCGATTTCCATCGACTACCTTGTGGTTTAGTGGTACTTAAGTGTTTTATCATCTAGTTTACTTTTGCAATTTTATTTCCATCACTTCCTTTTTATTCCTTTTCTTCTCGTTTATCAGGTGTACTTCTAGGTTTTAAACTGTATGGTAGTGCCGGACAGATGGCGTAAATGGTGCTCCAAGGAAATAGTACTTCTCATGGACACTAGAGGGATGCTTGTTCGACTGGACGTTGGTCACCCTCTCTAGGCAGTTCTAGGTTGTCTCGTCGAGCCTGTAACAGTTACAGGCTTCCATGCGTCTCTATGGCCTGTAGCCTCCTGTAGTTCATTCTTCATTCCTTCCTCTAGAGGGTGGTAGCCACAACAGATCTATGTGATGGAAGTGAATGAGGTTCTCCATTGTTGTTTAACCTACACTACTGAGAATATTAAATTGCATCACCTATGATGATTTACACATTTGAACTTTATGGCAATTTTACATTAAAATAGCAGTAAATATTCATATATTCCGTATTAGATATTACAATTTAATTTCTAAAGTGTGAATATTTGATATTCTTACATGGTATTATTTAGATTTAGGTGGATTTCTGTACTTACAGTAAAACTGCGACACAAATACAAATCTTTATAGAAAGTAAATGGTTATAAAATAGAACTGAAGCATATGGTTTTTAATGATACAATTGAATCATTTGTTGTTACACTTAAATAATGAATGTTTCATTGTTTATGCTCCTCTAATTAGTACTTTGTATTGTGTTCACGAGCTTTTGTTACAGCAGCATATCCTCCAGGCATTGTATTGCATGTTTTACTAGTTCATTGATCTCGTTGAACTACAGACTATGTATTGCTTCAAGTTATTACTTGTTTTTTTCGCATTTTTTGACTCAGCATGGCAATGATCTTCCAGCAGTTATCTAACTTGTTGAAGCAATACATACAGTTTGGTTCAATAAGATATCAATTGATGAAGTAAAACATTTGTTACTTTGAATGCTGCAGTAATAAAAGCTCGTGGATAGAATACAAAGTGCTGATTAGAGGAACATAAACAAAGAAACGTTCATTATTTAAATATAACAACAAATCACCTTTTTACTTTCTCTATTACGTATATTAACTAGAGGAAGTATTGTATCCCACCCAAAAGTCCGATGTCTAGATTTCATCGGAAATGTATGTTTTGAGGCGCTGAATAAATAAAAAACACTTCTAGAAAAATGTCTGTGTGTATCTGTGTGTTTGTCTATGGACAGGATAGCTTAGAAACGAAAAGTTGGTATTCAAGTTCAATATCTTTCAAGGTTGCGACTCGAAGATTTTCAACTAAATTCCTCTACCCTAAAAACTACTATTTTCACGGAAAAGTTTTCGAAAATTTTCATTCTCCGGAAAATTTTGATTAAAGTGACATTCGTTTAAGATATTTTCATGACAAATGAAATGTATACTTTGAATTTTCTGGCTATAGCCCACTCTTGATGAACTTTGTATAACTGGTAAGCCGTAAGAGATAGACCAAATCTCAGTATACAAAAAAGTGGATATCTTTAAAGCGCACAATTTATGTCCAAATGATTTTTAATGATTTCGTAGATATTCCTTGTTATTTCTGTGAGGTTTGAAATACTTAAATTTCTTTCTCATGGAAAGTCATTCACGTTTTTATGTCTTAGCCGTGCAAAGAGAACGGAATTTTAAAGGCTTCATATAGCAATCAGCTTTAAAAGACTTGAGTATCGCTCAAAGCCTACTGTATTCCCATATTTCCCAAGAAGATTAGCAATAGGTTAATTTCTGCAAATGTTTACCTTAATTAACATGAAGAATACAGTGGAATAAGAGTTTGTAGAAGACGTAAAAGTAAAGAAAATTCATGTGAGTGTAACAATCAGATTTTTCTATTTATTTTATAGCTCTTAATTTTCTATAAATATTTGTAATTGATTGGCTGTTTTAATTTAAGTGCGAATTTATAGCATAAATTAATTTAAACTCACAGTTATTCACAGTTGAGAAACTAGATTGTAATATTAGATGCAGAAAATACGAATCTTAAGTATTGCTTTTATGTAAAATTGCCACGCAGCTCAAATTTATAAATTAGTATAAGTGATGCAGCAAATATTTCCAGTACTGTGTATCTATATCTGTAGAAGTTCCCCAAACAGCACATGCAGCACATTTGAATCACACTGTAAATAGCATGCACCTACTTTATAAACTTTAAAAAATTAATATTTTTTTAGGTTTGGCAAGTTTCTAGGATTTTCAGGATTAACATCTCTGAAAAACAGGACTCAGACCAACATATAGGCCTGTGCCACTATCGGTAAACAGTTTTCATTCGATTAAACGTGACAGTGGCTGTCCAAACATTTACCGTCCCTTGTGTACTCCAAAAACGAAACTAGGCGCACGTTATGAACACAAAATGGGAGTCGAAACTAATGATGACACGAGGTTCAGAGATAACAGCAACAGAACGTTATCTCTCTGATGGCAATGTTTGTGTTCCACCTAGAAATACATAGCAATATGTTCGCAAAGCAGATTTCGACACTTCATATTGGCATCGTCATGCGAAAACACGTGGTGACATTTGCTTCCTGTGCAGCGTTTACCAACAGAAACGTCTTATCGCTTTATACGTATGTGACGCGTCGATAGATACAAATGGGAAAATGTCTGTCAACCTTTGTTTCCGCAGGAAAATATCGCTTGAGAAGAGATGATGGATATTTCAAGTCCTCTAACGTTGTGGATTCTTTTATTTCATCTTTCTCTGTCATTCTTTTCTTGGTTTATTTTAGGACCATTTGCTCTACCGAGAGATTGCTGGGATCTACCTACGCACGCTTTTTAGTTACCTTCGTTCAAAACAAGCAATTTCTCAACCACAGCACAAAATACTAGTTATTTATACACCCAAACTTTCCCCTTTGTAGAACTGTTGTCCAACTCTTCGTGTTTTCTGTTACATCTTTAGCTCTCCATAGCTTATCTTCTTCTTCTTCTTCCTCTTCTCTTCTACCTAATCCTCTCATTCCTTTTATTTCTTCATTCTATTTTTACTTTCTCTGCTACATGCAGTAAGTAGGGGAAGTAGGTATTGTATTCGACTCAAAAATTCAATGTAGATATTTCAGCGGAAATATATGTTTTGAAAAAATCATGAATAAAGCAAAAATAATTTTTAGAAAAAGGTGTATGTGTGTGTGTGTGTGTGTGTGTGTGTGTGTGTGTGTGTGTGTGTGTGTGTGTGTGTGTGTGTGTGTGTGTGTGTGTGTGTGTGTGTGAACAGCATAACCCCAAAACGAAAAATCGCTTCAAAACCAAAGTTGGTATTTGAATTTAAGATCTTTCAAGAATGTGACAAAAAGAATTTGAAGAAAATTCCACCACTGTAAACTACCCTTTAAGTAGAAACTTTTGATTTTCTCGAAAACACCTCTGACGATTTTAATTAAAATGCCTATGTTTAAGATTTTTTATGGTAAATGAAATGTATTTTGAATTTTCTGGCTATAGACCATGTGGTCCTGTTTACTCTGGATGACTTTTGAATAACTCGTAAACCGTAAGAGATAGACAAATCTTACTGTACAAAATGTGTAGATCTTGCTAAAATACACAATTTATGTATGAATAAATTTTCTTGTAGGGTGAACCATTTCGGAGATAGTCCTTGTTATGTGTGTGAGTTTCGAAAAAAAAAAAAAAAAAACTTTGGTGAAATGGAACATCGTTTATATATATATATATATATATATATATATATATATATATATATATATATATATATATATATATTTTTTTTTTTTTTTGTTTGTTTGTTAAGCGTGCAAAGAAAACGGGATCTCAAAGCTTTAAAACATTTGACTATCGCTCAAAGTCTAACTATTCTAATATTCCCCTTTCACCTACAAGGAAATAAGCAATAAGATGATTTGTACAAATGTTTATCTCAGCTAACACGGAGAGGATATAGGAATAAGAGTTTGTAAGAATGGTTAGTACAAGAGTAGAGAACATCATGTGAGTGCAGCACATCAGATTTTTCCTTTTGTGTAGCATACAACATGTATATGGGTGTCGGCAGACGTTTTTTCAGAGGGGACGCAAGATCAAAACTGTAAAAGATTACTTATAGGTACTATTTGTTGCGGATAACTGTATTGATTTGTGCTGACTAAAAGTTATTGATTTGATTACGTAAATATGCAACAGGTGTTCTATTTACACTCTCTGTTGGTGAGTATTCTCAAGAACTTCAACAGTGAAAGTTTGCACAAAATACCAATCTTATAGGTAACTATTGTCGCGGTACAGAACCACTGCTGACCGCAGTAAAATTAACATTTATAACAATCGGTACGAAATTATTGTTGACAGCAATAATTAGTAAATATATATATATATATATATATATATATATATATATATATATATATATATATATATATATATATATATAGCTACTAATTGAAAGCAATGCTTCCCTTTTTTACATTAATAATGTGAATAACATCGCTCATTGGTAACACAGGCGATATGAGTCAATGGAGTGTCTCTTTTGTACAAGTGTCCTGAGGAAAAAATGTTTTTGCATCAACATTAAAGTAGTAGGCTAATAGTCAGTGAATGATTCTATATTAAACCCATTAACCTCCAAAGGGGGCCATGGCCCTTCTTCCCTTCACGACGCCATGAATGCATATGTATTCGTTTAATCTGTTTTAAACTTCTGGTTAGATTATCATTTGCATCCAGCATCTCCATTTTCGTCCAGCACTAGATCTCAAAATTCTCTAGATTTTTCGTTCCATTTTCCTCACGTCCAAGTGTCAGTTCCATATAAAGCAATACTCTAAAGGAAGCTTTCAGAAGCTTCTCCCATCTGTCACTGTCCTTTTTATTGAAAGCAATTTTGGTTATAGCAATGCTTCCCTAATTTTTTGGTGCAGTGGGTACATCTGGTAAATATGTTTCATAAATAACTAAGTGGAGATACATTATCCAGCGTTCTACTATCTATCAAACATCTCAAGAGTTCCTCATTCTTGGAAATCTTCATCTCTTTCAACCTTTCTGCATTTAGCTCCATTTCATATGTTTCTCCACTCTTTAGTCTATGCCATATCTAGTAAATCATCGACCTAGTTTATATTACTGATGATTTGTCCTCCTATTTTCAAATCCCCCCATGACTTCTAGAGCTTCATTCATTAATCTCGGTTACGAGGGCCGCCTCAGGTTAAACAGTGTTTAGTGTACACATGTTAATCCCACGTGCTACTTACAACATTACAACACGCCCGTAGAGCGCTCTCATTTCATTCCATCCTTCCCGGGGTCTGACATACAATAGTCTGAACAGTTGGCTCAAAAAAAAAAAAAAAAAAAGGCTTTGAGTGATAGTCATATCTTTTATAGCTGGTCGCTACATGAAAGCTTTGAAATTCCATTCTCTTTCCACGGTCAAGAGATAAAAAGTGAATAACGACCTTGTATTTGAGAAAAGTGTAAGTATTACAAAACTCAAAAATAACAATATATCCAAAATTGTTCACTCTATAGTTTGTGTATTTTAATATATTTTTGTATAGTAAGATTCTGTCTATCTATTACGGTTTATTAGCTATGCAAGTCATCAAGAGTAAACAGGACTAAATAGACTATAGTCAGAAAATTCAAAATGTGCATTTAATTTGCCATAAAGATATCTTAAATATATGACATTTTAATCAAAATCGTTAGAAGCATTTTTGGGATAAACAAGTTTTTGAAAAATGCTTCACGTAAAGGGTAGTCCAGAGTGGAGGAATTTTCTTCAAAAGTTCAAAAATACAAACTTAGGTTTGTATCTGACTTTTCGCTTTTGAGTAATGCTGTTCACATGCAAACACATACGTACACATGGACCTTTTTTCTAAAAATTCTTTTGTTTTATTCAGAGTGTCTCAAAATCCCGATATCGTATCAATTGGTCGAATACAGTACTTCTCTTATTTACCATACGTAGCATCCCGGCTTAAATATACCACATATGCAACGTTCCTGGAAAAGTCTTTTAGTATTTATATTTATTTTTCCTAGTTCCCATTGAATGCCAGTTACATTTCCTTCGTAAGAAACGGGAGGGGGGAGAGGTAATTTCTTTCTCGTGCTAATTTAGTGGGTAGGGGACATAAAAATGCCAGACACAAAAAGCTCTTAAATGTAGATAAGTCCAAAAAAGGAAGAAGGCAAATGAGAAAAAGAGACGTATACCAGAGGGAAGAAGAAATGACTTTGGCCAAGAGGAAACTATTAGCTATAAAAGAGAATTAAAAGGGGTTGGTTGCTGAAACTATAGCTTGTGGCGCTTTTCTTTACATAAATGACTTCAGCGATTTGTTCCTTTGCTGGCTAAACTAAACCTCAAGTAACGTTTCTAGGACTCTCTCTGTATTTGTGTTGCATCTGCAAGTTCATGGAGAACAGACAACACAATTAAAACCTTAAACGGACAATGAAGTCCCAAAAGTGATTATTTTAGCACATTTTAGTTTATTGCCTTATCTTCCTTTTACGCTACGAAAAGATTAGAAAACTTTAGAAAATGAAATTTGCCGTTTTGCTTTTCATTTCTTAGCTGTATTTTGTTAATCCTTTTGTTGACCATGTTACAGTATTAGTTTTACACATTTACCAGTATTTTCTAAAAGTTTTATGACAAGATACTATTTCAGTTTCCACTTTTTTGTCTAGAAGAACCAATATACCTCTTCGGATTAAATTATATCTATTCTCATTTTGCTGCACATACGAGGGAAGTTAAAAAAGTAAGTGGTACAGAACATGACGCTGTCTTCCAACTTAGTCACCAAGCCTCCCTAAACAACGGTCTTGACGTTCTACAAGTCGTTCAATACCTCAACAATAGAAGTGCATTTCTCGTTCGAGGAAACAGGTCGTTGTGCGAACTTCATCTTTAGCAAATCTGTTTCCCCCCAGGTATTCTTCCAACTTTCTGAACAGATCTACACTTTCTGCACAAGATCTGGAATGTATGCCGGATGCTTCTGTATGTCCCATCGAGAAACAGAAGCTACGCTTGTGTTATGAGCGCCACGTGTGTTGTTGCATTGCCGTGTAGCAGAACAATACGTTTGCTTAATTTCACTCTGACTGGATGTAACATTGCATTTCGTCTCTATAGCCCAGAATTTCACGGCGAATCTCTGTACAATTTCAACCTTTTGTCCATAAGAATCGTACAACCTCACATACTTCAACTTTGGAGTATGTTTCCAGCTGAAGACCAATTTCGTTCGCACACTATGATACGCTTGTTGTCAATAGAGCAGCAGAACTGCGGAACAAGAATTTTACTATAAGAAAATTCCATACTTGTTACGCGATGGTCTCAGTGTGGCGCAACATGCGGAACTTACTTTTTGAAGAACCCTCGTATCACTATAAAGGTACAGTTTGGAATACTGCCTGGGGAAACTCAGAAAGAGATTTTTAATGAAGTAAAGAAACAAATCATCACCTTTACAGTCGTTATGAACAAAATATGTAATCCATGGATATATTAAGTTTCTAGACGAATAAGGGTTTTATAACTTTAAAATACAGCTAAGGAAGCTAGTGTTCTTTGAAACGCAAATTTACTTCCAACACTCGTATACTTAGCATACTGGTCCATGCAGTTACAGACTATTCAGCTCACATTCCACATAATCAAGGGCTTCCTAATAATTAACAGCTTCTGATTAATAATGTAAGGCTTTTGGGCAGTGTTGCCAACACAAACTCAGTTACAATGTTAAGTTGCAATCAAACATATCTCCGTACATATCTTTCACCAAACTATTGAAACGATATGAAACAGTTTGGGGAACAATTAGATGAAACAATAGAAATTTCAAATAACAACTGTGTCTCTCGAATGTGTTCACTAGTAAAATGTCTGCAGCACGAAAATCGAAATATTCACGTACCGCTGAACTTGTTTAAGAATTTGGGAATGAATATTTTACTGTAGATGGTAACAGCATGTATGAACGTTATGCACAACGGTCATGCATCGACTGTATCTCGCCTCCTCTGTGGTGTGATCATGTGACATATTGTCCTTTTCGTGAAACATCTTTGAACGTTTTGATTTTTTCAAAAACGGTTCTAACGATTTTGATTAAAGTATCACATATTTAAGATATTTTTATGTATATCTTAAATTTTCTACAAATGTCCTCAAAAGTTCTCTTTATTCTGATGACATTTGCATAAGTGATAATCATAAGCATGGTCTGGATGTTTATTACCTAAAAATGTCAGAAATATGCAGGAATTTTGACACCAAAAATTAGAAAATCTGATGATAAATATGACCTAAAATTCTAGAGGCGTATTTTTGAAACCTTCAAACTTCTAATGCTGTTTGAATTAACATTCAATGGAAAATATACTTTAAAAATCCAACACACTCAATAATAGATAAATATTATTATTAATTTTATTGTTACACTTTTAATTTATTCAATTGCTTGATCCAGAGGTGATCCTCCGCACAGGATGAAATAAATCTCACATTTTGAAGGGTGATCAGAAAGAAGTATTATAGTAGTAAATTACATACATTTTAAGTTTTCTAAAGGGAGTGCTCTTCTATTTGCACGTAATATTGATTTGTAACGGGAAAAATACCTCTCAACGTCGTTCGCCTCGTACCTTCAGCGTCGGTTGTTTCATTCATAGAAACCCATATCTTGTTATCAGCGATGCAATGGCATATTCTATTTAAAACATCTGCGTAGTTCTTGCGAAGTGTTGTTGCATTGGGAAGGCACTAATTAGCGTATTTTATCGAGCCGTTAGTTTTATGCAAAATGAACTGATAGTATTCGCGGTCACACAAATGTAATGAGATCTGTCCGGTAAATGAGGCTGGTTACCGACGTTTATCTTGATTTAATCATTACGTTTCTGAGAATTGTAATTACGGAAACAATTATTATTGGCCTTGGCAGAAAAGCTGCAAACAGCCATACCAGGGTTGCCAACTCGTATCGTAATTATGGGGACATACGATAATTTGAATGTATGTACTCCTGGTTGTCAGCCCGTATGATAATTATGGGGTGTACGATAATTTCGATACCGGCGAAATATCATTTTCACTGGTCTGTCACACCAGCGAAATGAAATTAATTACAAATAGCGGCACCACTTTTGCCCTCATGGCCTGTCTCCACCCCTAAGGCAACTATTTCATATCCTATTAATCCTTCTATCATTTATGCTCTTGTTGCCAGTGTGCCCTGATCTGGTAATCTCAATGAAGAAGGCACTGTTCAGAAAACTAATCGATGCAGAAAACTCGTGAAATAAAGAACATGCCTGAACCTGGCATGTTAAACACACGTCACCTTGGTGGAAATACTGATTTCAAAGAACTGGCGGAGGTTGCGTTATCAGTAATTTCATTACCCCATAGAAACAGTTATTGTGAAAGAGTTTTATTCCAAACTAGGTTAATAAAAACCAAAATAATCACTTCATTGTCTGCCGTAAAGCAAAAAATATAAATCAACAATGCCTACATGAAACCATATGTCATCTAACTGCGCACGGGAGTTTATCTCGTTCTAAACGTGTTTTCTCATAGCTTCAGGAATCACAGTAGGTATTAACGGTTTACAAATTCGAACGCAGTATGAAAACAGTGTATGCCCAACGAGCTATGTATGTCTATGTGCTCGTAGGTTTGTGAAATATCAACTGTTAGTTTTTTATGCAGCTTTGCATATTGGAATTTCCTCTTTAATTTTATAACTAGTATCCTTAAAGGCATATATTTATATATTAAATATAAGTTTAGAATTGTAGTACAATTAACATTTTGTACTGAGAATTTACACCCCTTCACAGAAAAATATATATTCCACATACTTGGATTTGAAAGATAAACTTTGACCCATATTTTAGGGGAAGTTTTGCTCTACAAACTGTCACTTCTGTATATCAGCTTCCTGTTTAGTCAATTTATGTGTTTTCTTTCTTTGCAAATATATGCGAGTTTGCTTGCTTCATTTTGCTTTGAACAGTTTTTCCTAGAAATGGCATGTCCGATAAAAATGATCCGTGTTCTCAGAAACTGTTGAAGATAGCTAAATGAAAGTTTATCACGATAATGTCTGTTATTTTGGGTCTATTTTGATGTTGTAAACATGGACGCCGGCACCGTGGCCGAGCGGTTAGAGCGTTCGCCTATCACCTAGGTGCCCGGGTTCGATCCCAGGGACCCGGATGTGGTATTCGTGGTAAACGAAGCAGCGTCAGGGCGGCTTTTCTCCGGGTTCTCCGGTTTTCTCCGCCACTCATTCCACCAATACTCCATTACCACCCTTGCAATCAGCGATTTCGCCTGCATTTCATATCATCCTCTTCCTATCATACCTGATGATATTTTTATTTTCTCTACCTACAAGGTGGAGAAGTGATTGCATTTAATCCAAGAATTCGATACCGAGATTTCAGTGTAAATACACATTTAGAAGTCCCCTGGATAATAAAACAGTATTTTGACAAAAGATCCGTGTATGCTGGTGGAGTTTATGTATCCGTGTGGGCGTATGCCTGTGAACAACATCACTAAAGAGATTAAAACTGGTGAAATAACAAGCTTGAAAAATCCCGTCACCCCAGACTGCTCTTAACATGGACTATTTTTAAACATTTTTATTTTCTCAAGACTGGCTCTGATGATTTTGATTATAATACCATATATTTAAGGTATATTCATGTCAAATGAAATGTATACCTTGAACTTTCTGGGAATGTCCTCAGAAGTACCTAACTTTGGATGACTTTTGCATAATTGATAAATCATAAGATATACACAAAATCTTACTACAGAAACAATGAAGATCTCGTTAAAACAAACATTTTATGTCAAACGCATTTGTTTTTGTGGAGTTAATTTATAGAGGCATTTTCTTATTTATCTGAATTTTGCAATACTTATACTTTTTTCAAATGGGAATTCATTCATTTTTTTATCTCTTGGCCGTGCAAACAGAACAGAATTTCTGGGCCATCACATCCGACCAGCTGTGCTCTTTTGAAATAGGCTTAACGCCTACTGTTTTCTCGTATAATTAAGAACAAGTAGGATGCCAAAACTTTACAGCTAATGGCGGACATGCAATGAAAGAATAGTGGGAATTAAAGAAGAATGGAGAACCACAGATGAATGGATAGCAATACCAGGTGGTAAGAATGTAACTCTCAGGAGATTGCCTAGCTCACAAGTATAAAGAACAAGAGAAGTTGGAGTGCAACGAGAAGATCCAGGAAAGGAAATACATCAGCAGAAAAGAATTGACACGACAGCACCTGCTATTAGAGACATCATCTCTGAACATTTACGATAGTGATAATGCAGTCAGTGATAAGAACTAGCTTCAAGGAAGGTTAGAATTAAAACAGATCAATAGACATGAGCAGTATAAATAACTCTCCAAAGTATTGTATGGAATCTGTGTTTTTGTTTCTTCTGTTCCGCTTTTACTATATTATGTTGAAGCTAATTGTGTTATAGAATTAGTTTATATCTGCAAAAAGACAGTATTGTATACAAAAGTATGTAATGTTTATTTAATAAAGTTATAAGTAGAAATAAAATCTAGAAACACGCCCTGGTTTGGATACTAGGTGCCAGGCTGGTGATGAGGCAGACTTTATTTTTTCTATTCCCATACTCCCTTTGTTCCTACTAGAAAATTAACAATTAAGATAATTTGTACAAATATTTATCTCGACTAACATTTAGAGGAATAAGCGTTTGTAAGAATATTCGTACAAGAGTACAGAAATGTCATATGAATGCAACACATCACAATTTTTTTTTATTCCATCAGAAGTATCTTTCATCAATATTTACGACTTTGAACGTTGATCCAGCATGTTCTCACTGGATATTTTGGCCGAGTTTTCGTGCACTAGTTGGCATGATACCCAAACATGTGTTAACTTTATGTACTGCCGCAGACACACTGCGCCGGCTTTAACTCATATTGTAAAGTGTTAGAAATGCTGGAGAACACGGAAATATTTTTCTTCCATTGCGGGTTTCCATCGTAATTCACTATACATTACAATTTTATTGCTAATTTGGTACAATGCATTCTAGTTTCTAACAAAAATACTGCGTCATTAACCAAGATCAAATATACGTTTGCGCGACGCTCTACATATAAATAAAGAGTTTGCTTCAACCATCTGCTACCATCATTCACATTTTTTATAAAAAATATCACTGAAAAGTTGAAAACGTGTTCAAGGAGTAACAGACATCCAAAGAGGTTGGCGCTCGTGAGGGTCCGGGCTGTGTTTCCGTCCAGCTGGTCACTCTGAGAGTGCATTTTTACTTTCTCTACTACGTATATAGGGAAAGTATTGTATTCCACCCAAAATTTCGCTTATATTTTGAGGCTCCTTGAATTCAGAAAAGTATTTTTAGAAAAAGGTCCGTGTGTGTGTCTATAAACAAAAGACCGGTTAAAATCCAAAGTTGGTAGCTAGCCTAACTACCTTTTACATGGAAAATTTAGATTTTCTCAAAAAACGGCTTGAATGATTTTTATTAAGATATTCTTATGGGAAATTATATGTATATTTTATGGATATAGCCCACGTTGACTTGATGACTTTTGCATAAATGGAAAACCGCAAGAGATAGACAAAATCTTACCACAGAGAAATGTAGATCTGGTTAAAACACACTTTATGTTAAATTATATTTTTTGTTAAAAGAACCGTTTCGGAGATATTCCTTGTTATTTGTCAGAATTTTGCAATACTTATAGACGTCAATTGGGAGGTCGTTATTCATGATTTTATATCTTTTTATACAAAGAGAACAGTATTTCAAAGTCATCATACAGCGACCATTCTTAAAACATTTGACTAACGCTTAAAGCCTCTGTATTACTCTTGCACCTACAAGAAAATTACCCATAAGATAATTGTTTATCGCCAGTGCAACACATAGATGTTCTTTCAAAGGCGGTTGGTATATTGCGGTAGGACGCTGGAACTTGCACGATGGAAAAATTTCTCCCTGGTTGCTGAGGCTCCCTTCCTTCTTGGGAGTGTATCGTCTATGTCCGATGTCTCAGAAAGTGGGTAGCTAAGACAGGGCTGCCAACGTCAGGATGCTCGAATTGTTCAGGATCGCATCTCATCGATATAAGTAACGTTATCTTAGCAGTTTAAATATATTATGTGTATGATGAGTTAACGTGAGAAGTTAAAAATATATAATTAAAGGGTGTCTTACTGTCTCATACTAAGAGGTCTGATGTGGCATGCGTTCAGGACTGGTATAGTCTAGTTTACGATAATTGGAGGGTGCATAAGTGTGCAAAACGTCGAAAGTTTAGTATATATGAGTTCTATTGTTGCTCTCTCGTAGGACTGCAGGCGTCTTTTGATGCGCGGTACCAGTTACGTTGTTCATTCTCTGTGCCCAACTAACCTGTATCACGTGACTGAACATGACTCCGTGCTCTACTATTAAGTAAGGTTTCTCATCTAGCGAACCCCTGAAGGATTGGGCATGATGACCCCATACATGCGAAATGTAACGTCAAGTGTCAATGACGCTTACTTATTTGCTATTGAAAAGAAGCATTTCTGTCAGCCACATCAATAACATCGATATGGTAGCAGTTAATGCAGCACTCTTGAACCGCATACGTCTCACTGCTGTTCTGGTTACATGATATACGACAGAAAGAACATTTTCATGGTGAGAAAATGTTTAAACTTTAACCCTATGGCCTGCAATCTCACTGCCGATCTCACGCCCACTTACGCACGGCAGAGGTGGATAAGAGAGGTAACGTTGCTCACATAGCCAGGACCGCTGTCTATCGCAGCTCCTAACTTTCCTCATGATGCCAAGCGCACACAGATTCTACAAAATCCTTTAGCATCATGAAATGAGATCGAACCCATGTGCATTACTTAGCCGAGGAACAGAGCTTCACGCACTGCGTTACATTTCAGAGGTATTCGTTTTGTGATCTAAATGATAAGAAACAGTAAGTTAAATTAAATATAAATATTCTGAATAATAATGCTAAACATAGAAGTTTAATAGACTCTCTATGAAAGGTACTGTTAATTGTATACCAATTTTATGTTACATATATCCCATTTCTAAAGAATTGTGGCTAGGAATGTTCCTAAAGCTCTCGTCCATATGAGAGCCAATTGGACAGTAGTTTTATGTGCGCCCTTTACAAAGCCAGATGATGACAGATAGATAGAAACAGAGACAGACAGAGACGACAGACAGAATGATCAAATGATTCTGCAGGTGCTCCTTAGTGGCTACTCACATAAAACGTATGGTAATAAAGAGACCAAATGAAAGCAAATAGATACTTGTAACTATATAGCGTTTCACTCTTAGAAGACAGTATGGAGTTAAATGGGACATCTCTGTCTCTATCTAGCGCATACAAGTTGCCATTAGCCGCGTCCTTTTCTACCCTCGCTCTGTTGCCAGATTCCTAATTGCATGGTATAAATATTCATTTGTTATAAATTTCAGGTTTGAACACATTATCCTATGCAGAATTTTTTTCTCTATCAGGTTATATCCTTTTCAAAGTCATTATACATTTCTATAGGTCCAAATTTCTTCAGAAAACGTTTTTTTCAATAGAAGTCCGATATTTGCTGTTTCTACACTCATCACGCACTAACAAACAAACTAACTGCTAGAATGCATGTATATTTTTTTCTTAGGTAGAGTAAACTATAGTGCTACTACCTGCCTACTTTGAATTCTCTATGTTTACCCAGTTAAGTGTTATAATTTTTTAAATTAAATGTTTTCGGAAAATTTTATATATGTGCACTGCAAAAGTTACGCAGTGTGAAACTTTTTTGTTATTGAGTTTACATCAGGGAACCAGCGAGAACAAATGTTGAGGAAGGTTGGAGAAAGTTTTTAAAATAAACCAAAAGGCAGTAACCTCTTTCTTTTATCCAGTAAGGCAAACAAAAGGTATTCATCTGTTCAGCGTCAGGCCTGACACAGAAGATAGTATAAGGAGCAGCACTAACATTAGTTCGAAAGAAGCCGTGTGTGTAACTGTGAGCTGTTATTGCGTTATTTGTTTAATATTGTTGTAAATATTTGTAGTTATGGAGGGTGAAGCTAGGAAGGGACGATATGTTGGTAAATAAAGAAGTAAGGAACGCCAAATAATTATGAATGTGTTAGATTATTTTTGAAGTAAAATGCGTGTAAGGCAGTAAAAGAAACAGCTAAGGCTGTTGAGTGTTCAGAAGCAGTAGTGTATAGGATTAAAAAGGAAGTAATGAAAGGACTTCTAAGAACGCCATCGAAAAAGAAAGCAAAAAGGGTGGGACTACACAAAACGCTAGGTTAACGCAATATGATTGAATACTGCAAAGTGGAGTGCGGCGAATTGTTCATTCTTTACTGTTTGCAAATATTCCACCCACGCTGAATATAATTTTGTCACAGTTCAACAGTGATGAGACCCTACCAAATTTCTCAAGGGCCACTCTGATTTGGGGTTCGAATATGAAAGAAAGGGTAACAAGTGCATATTAATAGAAAGAGACGATATCGATATCATCAGATAGCGACATAAATATCTAAAAGACGTAAAAGGTTTAGGGACCAGGGAAATCAATTGTTTATACAGACGAGTCATTTGTAAATTTAGGTCATACAGTAACAAAGGCGTGGAGGGATACCAAAGTTAAAAGTGGCCGTCTCGTCAAGCAGCAATTGAAGGACTAAGTACAGGACTCAGGCCACCTCGATCGCTCGCGGAGAAAGATTCGCAACTAGTACATGTTGCAACACTGCGCTCCATTTAACGTGTACTGTCTTTTAAGGGTGAGACGCGCTTTACAAAGAGATATTAGTGAGACACAAGTACTGTAGAGTGCATGGAATTATGCCAATATAACGCGCAGTGTTTTATATTGGTAAAGTATTACTAAACCACCCCGCCACAACCTGCTCGAACCCCTTACCTGTCTTTTGAGCTTCAAGGGGACCTTTGTTCAAAGGTTAATGTGTGACAGATAGATATTTGACTTCAAACAAAATCGAGGACTCATCAAGGGGCTGGTATGAACAGTCGTTGTGAAGCATGCCTTGCAGCCACTTGTGTGAAATGATTTTGTAACTCAAGTCTTTTTATTTCTAACAAGAGACTAATGTACACTATGGTTAACAAACCAATCTGGCAATACGCATACTCCTTATGGGGTTCTGCATCTAGTACTCAAATTAAGCGTATCCAGACATTCCAGAACAGGGTGTTTAAGAAATGAAAATCTCCATTTAGATGTGAATTTACCTAAACTAACTACAGTTTTCCACTCTTTTTATAGCAATCTATATACAACGTTCTCAAAGCACTCGAACATCTTGCTGAATCAGATACCACAGAACAAACACAGCGCCATCTCATGAGGAAAAGACACACTGATCTATTGACTGACTGAGGAACATCAATGGATGTGACCCTCAGAACAAGCTTCATGATAATATTAGAATAACTTATGTAGCACAATTGTAGTAATATGTACAAACATTTTAACTAATAAGTTAAAAGAAGGGATTTTGTCCTCCTCCCATTTCGCCGCTCACCTAGGCTTGAGCTTCGTTCATGGGCTAATGCGTGAGTATTGGACTCGAATTAAAATAAACAAGAGGTGTACTCATCATTTGTTGCGTGGCATATAATGGAAGTCCGAATTATGGAGAGAGGTATATCTTAATGTTTGTGACAATTCAGAGGAAAACGATTGCTTGGTTTCATTTGGGGACATGGGAATTGAAGAATGAAAGGAAGAATATGTTGAAGGAATATGTACAGTATGTAATGGTAGCTGAGATATTAATGAGCTCCAGTTATTATTAAAGTATAGTGTATACCATTGGAGGATAGAACTTGATTTATAGGAAGCGGTTAAACAGAAATAAAGAGTTGACAGTGGCAAAATAATTTAAAGACCATTCAGAACTGAGAACTGTGAGAAAATGTTTATGGAATATAAGAATTAAATGGAACAGGTCAGTGAAAATCACAGTGCAAGTGTGAGATTTTTATAACTTATACAGTCGATTTTGTAATAGTTAAGGATTTGCATACTGTCTGGCAAATGCTTTGAACTTCCGTGGAACATAGAATATAAGGAGATTCTGCCATCATTAAATAAAGTAAACCTCTACGGGAAAACAGTGTACTCTACATAGAATGGATTTGTTCAGTAATTTTGAATATACAAAACAAGTGATTAATGTAGTACATAAGGGTTCTACTAAGCTTTTTCTTCGTTTTTGAAATTTATTTTAAGTCACTTGAACTTGTTCTTCACTTTTTCTGTTCTTTCTTCTTTTGTTCTTTGCTTATGGTTCATTGCTCCGTTGAAAACCAAGGTGCATTAACAGCTTTACTATGACATAAATTATGCATTCCTTCTCACAGGAAGGTTCATTTCTTCTTTATAGCATAAACTTCTATAATGTATATTCCTATCATGTCTCATTTGCAATTCGTGCAGAGAAGAAACTGGGGGTTGCACGGAAGACTGAAGACAAGAGAAGGTTAAGTGGAAAGACAAACTGCAGCGTGAGCCAATTGTCATCCTTTCCAATTTTCCTCACTAGAGAGAAACATTGCCCAGACAAAATGAGCACACATCTCCAAGAAAAAGGAGGGCTTTAGGAGGGTACAGTGACTTAGGGTGACGTTTTTATATAGCTTCCTCGCACTACTACAAGCATAGCTTCTTTTAAGCTCAGCCTTCTACAAAGGATGGAGCAAGATTTGAAAACAAGCTGCCCATCATTCAACTTTCTTGACTTTTGATCCCGCTCTCCGCTTCAGATGAAAGGATTACTGCAGTAGTTACACAGAAACCTGTCTTCATCCTTAATTTTAACTTTTCTGAGACACGATGTGAATAGGAAAGTCTGGTTAATTCTTTGTCAGAAATCAAACTATGCTTCTTTCCTGAGGTATACTGCAGTACAAACTTAAATCGTTCTAAAGCATGTAACATTTGCAATAAGGAAGAATAATATAGCTTTGTTAAAGTGAAATTTTGCTTTCGTTTAGCATTAAGAATATAGTAACAAAACGACAATTTGACGAATCCCATACACCAATGAGACAAAAACTACAAAATTCAGTTCAATAGTTTTTTCTCATCTTATTTTCTTTCAAAACTGAATGCACAGCAACACAATTCTCTTTTACTGACGTTAACAATTTCTTCAGTCCTTCATAATATTGCAACTCGCAACTGTTTTCTTCTTATAATCTTGATTCACTTCTTTATGTTTTTCTTGACCTTCTCTGTTTCACGAACAGCTGGCTTTGACGATACAGTCATTCAACACTCGCTAAATTGCTTCAGCATTTCTCTTACACATACACGCGTGCGCACACACACACACACACATTAAAACTAAAAACTGACTAACTCATGTCTGTAATTCTTCCTCTCGGTGCCTCGCCTCCTTATATAGGAACGATGATGTAACATGGACCTTTCTTGAACTTCACTTTTTCTGCAACTTCTACAAGTACGCTGGCCGCCTGACACTTCGCGAATAATCTCGAAAACACCGTGGTTCTGCCGCTTTGATTTTTGTCACGTGTTTGTTCGCGTTAAGCCCTTAACCTTGAGCGCTTTAGATACGCGCCACACACGGTATATGATGTGAAGTTGTTTGTCCACGACCTCCTTTGTTGTGAGTCGCTGCCGGCGTCACAGTACGTAAGAATTACTTTATTCACAAGGTACAATTTCCTTGACAGACTCTTTCAGCCGAATGTAAATACTCAGTTATCTTATGTGTTGTTATTAAGAGAAGAACTAAATATCGAATTTTGCCCAAAAGTAAAGCTCTTAGGTTCTTATATAGATTTATAAATTGGACTTTTATTTAACATGTTTTACTATTCCAGGTACCATGCTTTAATTGTAGGTACCATATTTTCCATATACCTTTAAATATGTGGCTGCATCTGCCATTTAATATATGAATTCTGCACCAATTGTCAGAAAACAGTCATAATTCCTACATCTTCCAGAGAAGAGAAGTAAATTTTAGTACATATGTTAGCTAGCATTTTTCTCTACAAATAGCTTTAGTAGACAGGATCTGTCTGACAGCAGTAGCAATGTGTTTTCTTACTTTGCAAATTCATGCAAGTGTGATTTCTGTTTTGAACAGCTTTTTCTGTAAATTGCATTTCGTGTCATAAGTGACATGTTTTTCACAAACATTTCAAAATAGCTAAATTAAATTTTATAATTTTAAAACTACCTCTAAGTGTTTTATGGGTTTGCTTTGGTGATAAACTATGCTCTATTATTTCTTACACAATATAAAATAAGGTCACATGCAGTAAAACTTCCAGTCATCTTAAGTAGTTGGTGAGATAACGTGTTATTAAGTTATTAGATTTAACTTGACGAGATAGAGCTTTTAATCTTCCCTTAAGTCATTAAACTGGATGAACAGAGATCCATGTTGGGAGGACTATCCTATATATCCTGAAAAGCTGGAATTTACAAATGAAAAATGTTAAACATTGAGGGACTACTCACTTTTCACTACAGTAAAATTGAAGCAAGTGTATGAATATTTTTTTTGGGGGGGGGGGGGGGAGGGGTGGGCTAGACTGACATTTCAAACACTCTTGCTGTGGTGAAATTTTCTTTAAAACTTTAATGAAATTGTCAGAATGTGTTTAAATCTGTGGTACTAATAAACTTTTTTTCCCTATTCTCTTTACATTTAACTCCTTTGAGTTATTTAAAATAGCACTTAATTCTGTTTTTTCCGATAAACTTTAATTTTCATAACTTTTCAGTATCACAAATGCACCAAAATATGTGGTTTTTGCCGTTATTTTCAGCGTAAGTTCTTGAAAGACTAACGCAGAAACCATGGATGCTTCTGTAGTTACAGCTTCATTTAAAAAAATGCATTTTTGTTTATTGCGTAAAAGTTCAATGACATGTTTTATAACAGTTTCCTCCAAAGACTTTTACTGCACAGTACATAAAATTTTATGTTTAGTATTGAAGAATAGAGATTTAAAAGTCCATTATTTTATTTAAAGCTTAATTTTTTCAGTGTTTTCAACATGAGAGGCTGATTCTCTTCAAAGCATTCAATTTTGTAATTAAAACGTTTTTCTTTAATTTTAAAGTTTAAACTATAGTACGAATGACGATTGAATTACTCTAATGGAAAATATTGATTACTGTGGAGAAAGAAATTTATTAGTTTTCATTGTTTCAGAACACAAATCAGTGCTTTGCGTAATTAAGCTCCGGTGTTTATTTAAGCACCAAGCCAACCAGGTCTCAATATTTATAATTATCACATAAATTAGGTAGTGATGAATTACAACTCACCGCGTATACCGAATACTAAGTTATTTATCGAAATCCTGTAAGTACGAGGTAGCAAATTTCTGGATCAAAATCCCCTTCAACTCTCTTCTGATTCATATATCCCGGTAAAACTTTGAGATGATTTCAAACATTACGAGATACGTTAAAGACGACCGGAGGTGTTACAAATATATACACGGGTAATTCGGCACGGTAGATCAGTGGTAAAGCATTGGTAGGGAAAGCCTGGTTCGAATGTTGGTTAGAGTAATGAAGTTGTCAAGTTTATTTAATTAATCGAACTTTAGCTTATAGATAGCTGTTAAACAGCAATTATCAAAATAGTGTTCCTTAAGGCAACTTATAATAATAATAATAATAATAATGACGATGATGATAATGATGATGATGATGATGATGATGATGATGATGATAATAATAATAATAATAATAATATTAATAATAATAATAATAATAATAATAATAATAATAATAATAATAATAATAATAATAATAATAATAATAATAATAATAATAATAATAATAATAATAAAAATAATAATAAAAAAAAAAAAATAATAATAATAATAATAATAATAATAATAATAATAATAATAATAATAATAATAATAATAATAATAATAATAATAATAATAATAATAATAATAATAATAATAATAATAATAATAATAATAATAATAATAATAATAATAATAATAATAATAATAAATAATAATAATAATAATAATAATAATAATAATAATAATAATAATAATAATAATAATAGTAATAATAGTAATAATAATAATAAATTAACCGCCAAAAGCCCTCGTTTTAAATACAATATCAGTTCAACATAATTCAAAGACACAACAGAGAAGAGAAATACAGATATTATGGGAAGAGACCGATTTGGAGGATTATTTCAAATGAAAAAGAGTTGTGAGTTTTAGTTATTTATGCATTATAAAAAAGAATTAGTGGCTCTAATATGCACATGGAAAATAAAGCTAGAAAAATGTTCGAATTTTGGAATAACTGCAGCTCCAATATTTACTTATAGTCCTGAATCTCTGGTTACTGCAAAACAAAGGATAAGAGAAATGTAGCAGATGCAGACTTTTGAGAGCAGAAGAAAGAGATTGACATACAAAAAATTAGAAAATACAATTTAGGAATAATCAAACATCTTTATTTTAAACAAAAAAATTCCTAAATACTTATAGAAACAGTAATACTTCCGAGTCACTGACATTTTCTTGCCAATTTCAAGTGCATGCAAAAAGCAATTAAAGGACAGATATAATATTTGGAATAGAAATGGGCCTTGGGCCATGATCCAGTATACAAACGCTAAGCCTTGTTTCATATTTAATCTGAATGAACTAAATTAATTAATAGTTACGTCCTTTGTAGCCAGAAAATACACGGGTCTTTAGTTTTGCTCTATAATTTGTACATGCTTTCTATATATTTAATGTAATAGGTTTTTGTTTTTGACGTGGAGATACCTACAGCTGAGTGGTCACAGCATTAAGCTGCTAATGGGTTATTTCTGTGGGTACGATCAGGGATTTTGCACCAGTGGTTCTCACTTTTTCTGACTGCTGCTGGCGTGTTCGCTGAGCCTGCAACTGAAAAAGGCACACAGAGAATTTCCCGCAGAGAGTAGCGTGGGAAGTTGTTCACACAGACATTATGTTCTGCACTCACTGAACTTTAATGCCATATCAATGGCAAACGTTTTATCACGTTTCGTAATGAAATTCATTCTATAGGAATACCAGTTCCAAAATGTGCTTATGGAGAGATTAAACATTCATGGAATATAAGCTAAACTTGTTCAATAACTTTGCGATCCTACGAAACCGAAGCTGCCTCTCTTTCTCAAATATGAGTATACCATATAGGTTATAAAACGGAGGGGATGAGCAATAATACTGGTTGTAGAGGTGGTGGTAGTAGCCACATTGGCAGTTGTAGTGGTGTGAATGATAGTGGTACTGGTGGCGGCGGCAGTGGCGGCTGCAGTGGCAGTGGCAGCGGCAGTAGTATTTCTCTATAGTGGTGATAGTGGCAGTGGTGGTAGTGGTATTGGTAGTTGTAGTAGTGGTGGTGAGTGATGGAGGTATTGGTGGTAGTGGTGACTTCAGCAGTAGTAGTTATAGCATTAGTACCACCACCACCACCACCACCGCCGCCGCCGCCGCCGCCGCCACCACCACCACCACCGCCTCCTCCTCCTCCTCCTCCACCACTACCACAACCGTCACCACCGTGATCATCACCACCGCCGTCACTATTGCCACCGCCATCATTACCACCATCACCACCACCCGTTGCTCTAAAGCTCCCTGCGGTTCCTGGACTTCTCCAAAAGCAACAATTCTGTAATAATCTCTGTTGCCTGGCAACTTGCGATTTATTTTTCCCCAGATTCTACGTTCTCTTTTATTCCTTCTCCCAACTCAATCTCGAGCTTCCTCTGGATCTATTACAGTGAATAAGGCTCTTGTCTCACCCAATTTCATCGGATGATCGGCTCACATTATCTGTTGATTTTGGTACTCGTGTATCTTAACCATACCCAGCTCCTCGCATATCCTATGATTTATCTCTGTCTTCATACTTTCTCATCTTGTACTGTTCCAAAAATGGTTCCCAACATTCTTCTTTTAATGTGCCGGATCTACCTTTATCGGTTTCATTCATTGTCCATGTTTTTGAGGCGTATGTTGCTGCTGGTTTTATCAAGACTTTATCTACTAATAATACGGATTTTCTTGAAATTAAATGGGATTTCATGTATTTTTAACCTACAGTACCACTTACTCGCGTCCAAGAGGTTTTTTTAAAATTTGTTTATATGAAGAAATTAGGTTTAGGGTCAGCAGCACGCAGTTTCATTAAAAACATCCCCTCCTTTTCTATTGCCAGTCTTTCATACCATCCTTCAAACTATTCAAGTGGGCAGAAAACATCGCCAGAAGGTAATATATCCCTCTCGTTGACCTCTACAACGTCATGCTACAGGCTCTTTAACCTCGTCTGCTATAATGTTTATTTATTCCTTGTTTGCTTCAGTTTAATAAAGTAGTACGAAGGTTAAGAAATTTACAAGCAAAACCATGGTCTCCGATCTGAACATTGGGTGAGATATTACGCACATAAAGTACTACAACTGTGGGTTTTTACTTTTCTTCTGTTTAGAGGAAGAAAGCGTCTACCTAGGAACATTACAAATCTGTAAATCTTGAAACTTCTACATCGAGTACTGAATCCTTTGAACGAAGTAGGAAACTTTCTGTGTGGTCATCTAAGGCTTCTATTACATCTCCAAGTTTAATGTCTTCCACAGTGATATTGGCTCTCTATATAGCAATTCTAGTTGCTTGTGGTATAAGATATCTTACTAAGACAGTCGGAAGCTTCAGGTTTCAGACGTTTATAATTGTGTCTTATTTCTTTCTTGATTAGTGATGAAATGCAGCAAAGGTCCTAATTTGTTGCATTTAAAATACATTTCAATCTTTTAATCATCAGCATATGTTTGAAAAACCTCCCTTCCAAAATTGATATACAACATTTACTCGAAAATTAGACCCTCTCGATTATAAGACCCACCAAGTTTTGCGGATGAATTTTAGAAAAAAATATGCATATATTTAAGTGAACATTAGATGCGTTAATCTAAGACAAGCAATAATTGCTAGAAAAATATTTTTAGAATTTCCTTGTTGCTGTACGTACAAATGATTGGCCAGGAATAATTTTTATCTTTCACTTATTTGCAAAGAAAGCATCCGGGAATTAGACTTCACCCTTCACCCAGTAGCGTGATGGTTAGCGTGTCTGCCTCACGTTCAAGAGGTCGCGAGTTCGAAGGTTTTTTTCCGAGGTTTTCCCTTACCCTGAGGATGTCGGGTAACTTAGCTCCATGGACCTCGGTCTCATTTGAGCATCATTTCGCCTGTTTCATTCATTCACCGTCCAATATGACATTACGTTGGAGGACGTTAATTTAAAAAAAATTCCTTCACTCATTAATAGATTCAATTCTTCTGCGTGCTTTCTTCTTACTAGTAAAATAAGATTTATGATTACAAAAGCAGCAACTTCATTGAAATGAGTTTCTCTTGTACCTGTCTGTGTTAGTAGAAACACGAATTCACGCAAAGATTTCGCTATACTTTTAAGCTAGATGTTTTGGAATTCGCTGAACAAAATGCAGGAGCAGCAGTTCGAGAGTATTTGGTACAACCAGACATGACTCCTTACTGGAGAAATCAGAGAGATAAACTTAAATCGGGGAAAAAGGAACTCGATCTTTTCGCAGCCCTAAGAAAGGACGCCATGTTGCAGTGGTGAATGCAGTGCCGGAGTGGGTGGAAGAAAAGAGGAGAGGAGAGAAGGAGTGTGCTGTACAGTGACCTGTGAAATGATGAAATGAAAAGGTGCAAAGTAGCAAGGCGGCATGCGTATAATAAAACATAGGTATTACATTCATAGCTCAGTAATACATTGTTTATCTTAATTTTCCGAAAAACCCGATTGTAAGACCCATTCTATTTTTCGGCTATAATGCATTGAAAAAGGTGATACTTTCGTGTGAATACGGTACTTCTAGTGTATTATTTTTTGGCCTGTGCCATGGATAACACGAGAAAAGCTCAACGCTGAAATTATTACTTTCTATCGACTTGCAGAAGACTTTATACTTCTGAAGTTTCTAATCAAAATCATTGATCAATATAATTGACACTTATTAGAATACGGCTTTACTTAAATCTATGCCTCCTTACCTGACCTACTTTGACCATTGTTTTAAACTTTTTTTTTCACATCCATCGCTTTTCAGTGAGTACAAACGAATAAAAGAATAATGGTGATGATAATGAATGAATAAATAAATAAAAGTGAAAGCTTCTCATATTACTTGTGTCTATAACAGAACTTCTACTGGAGATCAGTGATTGAGTAAAATAACGTTGAGAAACACAGTTAACCAGTAATACAATCGGTGTCGTTGCTACCACTGAAGCTGAAATTAGGATTTCAGAAAGTAAATAGTCAATCTAAGGGGATAGGGGATATAATGAAATAGAATTGATAATTAATTGATTTATAGATAAGATAGGGCAGTAGAGAGAAGACATAAACTCAGAAAGACTATTGTATAATGTTTACGTGTATAAAATTATCTTGTTTAGATAATTGGGTTCATGTGGCAGTGGAAAAAGGTGGTTAGGTAATTAACTAGCAGAGCTTGAGCGAGTGGGTCATTAGGGGTCAGGTACAAATTCGTGGCATTGTAGAGGCTAGGCGCTTCCAGGTATATCATAATTAGAGAAGTGAAAGGGAGACGATCCACCTTATAGTCGATGAATTTCTAGGAATTAGGAAAGGAAAGAGGGGGCTCACTAGCTAGCCAGTAGAGAAAAAATTAGTCGATTCCATGATTGGCGTTTTAGTACAGACCGGCAGAAGGATATAACTTCGTCTACAGCTGCGTGTTGGTAATATGCATTTGTGTGCTTCTGTAAGGTCATGGGATAATGCAGTTGTCTGCCCACCACGTGCAGAATACAAGACCAATGTTTTATTTTAAGCTATTAAAACATTAGTGTTAATATTTTATTTATGTAAGCCTGCATACAGTCATCAGTGTAGAATTTATATTCAGTATTATTATATTACATAGGTCGGAAGTTTCTTCTCAATTGTGACTTTAAGGATTAATTAAATATCCTATATACTAGAGGCTCTAATGACCTAGCTGGCGACGGGCCCTTAAACCCTAATCACTCACTCACTCCTAAATACTACGAATTTGTGTTGTTCTTAATCGTTAAACACTCACGCATACCGTTAGTAAAGAATCTCACTGCTCGAGCGAAGCCCGGCACAACAAGATGAGAGATTGTGGATTTAATATCCATTTGGGCCCAGAATAATACATCGTCGGGAAGCAAAAAACTGCTTCGTCGGCGGGAGGCTGTACGCTGCTTCACCTCCACAGACATTGTGAGTGGGGTGCAGTTATGCAGGCGGGACGTGGTCAGCACCCCATGTTCTTGTTGCAGTTGTTGCAGTTTTCGCAACAACAAACTGCTTCACTTTATAAATATATTTAGTCAGATATTACAAATCGGTTCACCATGGGCTCCACGGTCTTTTTACGTTAACACAGAACACACAGTGGCTTTTCAATTAAGATTTTAGCACTAATTACCTGAATCTTTATACAGAACAAACATGAAAAGCACAATTGCATTCAGAATCACGCAAAATTAGTTTGGCACATGTGTTTAACGTTCTTTTCCACTTAGTGGTGAAAAACCTGATACATGGCAGTTTCATTGCACGCAATTATAAAGTTCATCACATTAGCTGGCCTGGCGTTTATTTTTGCAGTTGTGCTGTGGTAAAAACCACAAGCGACATTTTAACTGCAGCACTTGGTCCAGCTGACTAGCCACATCTGTGACAGTTTGTGCTGATTACAGTTACACTCTTGTTTTTATCTTGTTTCCATAGGGCCGTGAAAATGAAAACGATGCAAGTCAACTGTGAGCTGAGGGCCTCGCAGTAGTACCAATTACCTGCATTTCGGTCAGATTTTTTTGCCCTCAAATTTTTAATTCATTAGTAAATACTTGTTTTAACCGACCTGTCAATTACCCTCTACTTTAGAAATTCAAAAGAAGAAAATGAATTCTCCCCAAAATTTAAGTTTTACATAAAATGTAACGTTAACATTTTATTTTAAATTGTTACAGATTCTTTCACTTTTATTGTCATATTGGAGGCCATAGCGCGATAAAAGGTTGCTATTCTTAGTTGAGGGTTTGCTATTGTTTTGACTGCTGTGTTATATAACAAAGTCACCTTTAGTAACAAAGTCAGCAAAAACTCTATCTCCTAGTATAGAATTGAACCCGCGAGCTCTGGGTTTAAAAGACAAAATGCGACTGCTATACCTACCACAAAAGGAATATTTTGTTCAACCTATCATGTCTGCCTGTCACTACCAATTACGGCTACAATTTACCACTTTGTTTTGTAGTATATAGTCGGCTGACATTAAGTCAAGATATTGTTACAAAATGACATTCAGCAATCCCACTTCTGCCACCAGTGTGACAGAATAACAAAACCCAGTCCAATTACTTTTTTCTTCATTTGATTCCAAAACTGAATGCACAGAAATGCAGTTCTCTTTTCAGTGCCGACATTAACACAGTCTACAGTCTTTCATAATATTACAAGTCACAACTGTTTTCTTCTTGTAACACTCCTTTCTTTCCTCACTTTTTCTGTCTCTCAAACAGCTCACTTGGACGATACAATACTCGACACTCGTTAAGTGCTTCACCATCTTCCTCTCGACGGGACCGAACCCACGCAGCTGACACACACACGCACACACACACAAACGCGCGCGCGCAAACTAAACCTAAAAATTGACTGACTCCCTGTGACGACTCATGTTTATAACCAACTACTATTTCTCTCGTTGCCTTGCCTCCTCGTATAGCGAGGATGACGTAGAATGGACCTTTCTCAAACTTCACCTTTCTAGAATCTCTACAAATACGCCGGCCGCCGGATACTTCTCGAATAATCTCGAAAAATCCTTTGGCGTGCCGCTCTGATTTTTGTCACATATTCGCAAACAGTCGCACGAAGCAGCCCTGGCCTTGAGCGTCTTTGATGCATATACCACACTGGGGTGGAGCAGCCCGACCCCGAGCCTCCTTTGACGTGTGCCACCGCACTCGGCCGACGTCACAGTATTCAAACAGAATCTCAGTAAGCAAAGACAGAGAAATGTGCAAGTACACATATGTAAATATAAATGTCCATGTGTCTGTGTTACACGAGCTGTTGTTGACTTTATTCTTCAAATCATCTGTGATGACTGTTGGGCACACGATAGGTCGAATTTCATCATGCATATTTGTTCGTCCAGTGCTTATAATTTCACACAATTAAAGCAAGAATGTTGGGGTGACTGTGTGAAGCTAACAGAATATTACTTTGCTGCCTCGTGTAACTATTAAGGTAGACAATGATATCCGCTGATTAACAATGTGTAGATAATTATTGTAGATTGCCCTTTTTGCCTATCTGGAGCGATGAATATTCTTATCTCAGGGTATGTGTAGGTTTTGCGAGAGGATGACACTGGTTTCAATTTTAACAGTTTTTAATTATGTATTACTTTTAAGTACTTTTGCGAAGATATATGCCGACCAATATTTGAAGTTGAGGAGGGATAACCCAGAAAATTGCACTGAATGTATATCAGTAAACTTTTAAACACTTCTATTTGACTGTTGAGTTTTAAAATATAGTTCAAGGTACTCATCTCATTCGCGTCCTTCGCTGTCAAATGCTTGGAGAAGAGTGACGCTGGAATAATCAGAATAGGAGTGACGCTAAGTTTTAAAAAATACACTTGACTTTGCTATTCCCGCTTTCGAGAATACCCCCTCTTTTAGTAGTTTTCTCCCCATATTTACTTGTATTTATTTCAAATCATTGCAATAGTTAGTACTATCATTCTTATTTATTATAAAATTGTACATTCTTACCCTTTTATTTTAATTGAATCTTTTAAAATATTTATGAATTTTGGTATTAAATACATTTCGGTGTCACATTATCTCACACTTATTCCTTCATTACTGTAGTACCATATGCTTCTTTTAGCTGACGGTAAATTCCTGTTTGTTTCTACTTTCGAGCATTACAAAATCAAATGTCTCTCACCTCACACACATTGGATATTTGTATTACACAGATAATTTTGAGCAATCACAGAGTGCACAAGAGCCACTAGTTTCGAATAGCACTCATGCAACACTCAGGATGAATTTTAGTAAATCTTGGAAGCCCACGTGCAGATGAAATGCTTCCTCGGTCACCTTGTTGATTTCCTTAAAATAATGGAATTGCAATGTTATCCACAACTATGCTTCGAGACTGGACTTACATTTTCGGTTACTTTACGTTTTAAAATAATTATTAATTAATTTTAATTTAGTTCAACTCCGTTTATAATATTCTGCGCTTTTATACATGAAGATTTCATATCTTTTGGTTGGCACCTCTTGCGTCTCAGGTTTGGCGTGCTGTCATTTTCATTGTGTTAAATTGTTGCTGCGATGAATGCTTGTTTTTGTTTTATTTGATAATCAACTACTTGGCATAGTATGGGTGCACTTTCAAGGTAGGGAGTTGAATATGACAGTGGTAACTGTCTAAGAGTTGAAACGTAGCCTGTAATTTTATTTACAGACTTGGCACTTTTAGATTTAGCGCTCTTATGAAGATCTTAAATATGTTGTGACAAAATGACAAAAGTCCAGTTCAGTTATTCTATTTTCCACTTTATTTTCTTGTAACTGAATGCATAAATAAATAGTTCTCTTGTTGTCATTAACACAGTCCTTTGTGATATTACAACTCACAACTGTTTTCTTCTCGTAGCTCTGACTCATTCGTTACTTTCTTCAACTTCTTTCCCTCAAACAGCTGACTTTGACGATACAATAGTCCACAATACTAAAACTGCTTCACTGACTTTACTTCGAGGCGATGTATCCCTCAGGTACACACACACACACACACACACACACACACACACACACACACACACACACACACACACACACACACGCACACACACACACTGCCTGCTGCGACGACTCATGCCTGTAACTTCTCTCGTCGCCTCGCCTCCTTATACAGCGAGGATGACGTAACACGGACCTTTCTCGAAATTCACCTTATCTGGAACTTCTACAAATATGCCGGCCGCCGGATGCCTCTTGAATAATCTTGAAAAACCTTAGTCCTGCCACGCTCATTGTTACGTGTTCACAAACAGTGGCTGAGGTAGCTTGCCCTTGAGTGCCTATGATACACGCACAGCCAGTCTGCTATGTGGTGTGAGGTAGCTTGACCCTGGTGTCCTTTGACGTTCCCTGCGCGGTCGGTGTCGCAATATGATTAAATTCAATATACAAATTCAATTTAGTTAAAAGAATTTGCACTGCGTTGTAGTCGCAAGAGAATATATTGTTCTCGTGTAGGATAGCAAACAAACCTCAAATTAAAATTATTTTGTTGTTTAACGACGCTGTCAATTGCCAGGATCACATCAGCGTCGCTGGTGTGCCGGAATTTTGTCCCGCAGGAGTTCTTTAACATGCCAGTAAATCTACTGACATGGAGCTGTCGTTTTTAAGCACACTTAAAAACCATCGGTCTGGGCCGGATTTGAACCCGCGATCTTGGGATCAGTAGGCCAGCGTCTAACCAACTGAGCCACCCAGACCGACGACAAACCTCAAGACCAGCGTATAGTGCAATAGTTGCTTCTAAAATTGTGAAATCGGTGTAAACAAATTTGGCATCATTACATGGCAATTAATCTTTACACCTTGATCCATAAATCGTCCAATTGAGTTAACATATATAGGCGCACTTGTTTTTGGCTCTTGCAATTCGCCTTTATTGAGTTTCGTGCACTCGAAATTATTGGCCTCGACTATCGGTTGTTTATGGTTTTTCAGATCCTCCGAAAACCACACTTCGATTGTTCACGATTTATTGACTCTCACTGCGATTATTAATTGTGCGGCTCTTTATCACATTCCTCTTTACTTATCATATTCCACCGCGTTTTATAACCTGCATATTTCTTACTGTGGACTGGAAACTAATATACTCGGTATACCTATATTCGGTCTCGTGTGTCTTCTAGTGCAAATAGTTCTCATTTCATTCTTAGCAAATTTGTGTAACTGCGAAGCCATTATTTGCTCACCATACGAAAGATATATAATTAAACTCCGCTATTTGAATTTGTAACTCTCTTTTATAGCATTAATCGTTCCCGAATATTAGTTGTTTAGTTAAATTTGAGGATAGTAAAACTAATCTTTAAATGCTGCTTTTAATCTACTTTGGCGTTAATGACACGGTTGGTTAATTAAAAAATACTCACTAATAACTTTTAATAAAAAGATTTCTTAGTTGAAGAATAAATTCTATCATTCTCAATAATCGAACATATGGCCAGTAAAGTTATAAAGGATGCATATGCATTCTCTAAAAGTACCTTTAGGCAGGATCGTACCCACGACCCTCGGATTTAGAAGTTGACATAAACAGTTGGTCTGCTATTAACTTGTTATAAAAGCGTTAGAGGTTTAATATGTGGAATAATGTGCATTCCTTTGTACACATATGAATTCTCTTGGGAAACAAAAATCGGACAGCGTTTTACGCAAACAACAAAGTTTTAGTTAAAAGAGAACCAGCATAAAGTATTTATGTGCGTTGCAGTTAAACTCATTGGGTAGATCAGCTTAGTTTCACATCCCCAGTTGATTTCGCCCTTTAACCTTTACAAAACAGGGGATAAAGGTAATGGAAATCCTCTGCACCACGGTGCTGCAAAAAGAAGGGTCATCTTTCAAAGCAGGTCAGCGTGAGACTTCAAAGATCGTGAATTACATTACCAGCTATTCTATAGCTTTGTGTTCTATAGAACCAGGGTGTTGGTCTTGGAGCATGTGAACCTTCACACAAGCTGCGCTTGATCGGTTACACTTTGTACCACCTTTGTTTATTTTTCAGTACTTTTCCATTTGTGAAACATGTTACAACTTATTTTCGTAATTCAAGAGCACCTTTCTCGAATCCCTGGGAACAATAGCACATATGGAAGACAGGACAAATTTTATAGTTTGGTTACTTTCCGAACTTTGTGTGTAGAAATGGTATTCGGAAAATACATTTAGTTTCATTAAATGGTGCAAAAAGAAGCTACAACCAACTTCTTTTTATTTAGCTGGTTGCCATCCCCTTATATAGAAGTTACACCCCTAGGACTTACAAGCCAGTGCCTAGGGTCAGACATCTGTCGGGGAACAGACGAACCTATGGGCCAGACAGAGTGAAGGCCTGGAAGCGGGTGGTCAGCCCAGCACCACGAATGCTACTGAGGAAGAGGATGATATGAATGCAGGCGAAATGAATCGAAAGGTGACGATAGATCAATTGCTGGAGACCCCGGAGAACCCAGAGAAAACCCGCCCTGACACCGCTTCATCCACCACGAATACCACATGCGAGTCCCTGGGATCGTCTTGGTGATAGGCGAACGGTCTAACCTCTCGGCCACGGCGCCGCCGTTTAGAACCAATTCCTTATTTGCATCGTTAGTGAACCGAGTGGGGTGACTCCGCGGTAACGTGTAAGGCTCGCACTAATGGGTTCGACTTCCGCGGCTGACCTTGCTAATGTCTGGTATTTTCGAGTTTTTCCAGGGCCACCAGGCAAATGCTGGGAAGGAAAATTACGTCTCGACAATTTCTTCTCCCTCTATTTCACCACACCTTTAATTCAATCGCTTGTCAGGGTCAGAAGTGTTGGCGTTTTGCGAGTTCGGCGCTGCTGTGTGGGGGACTTCGCGAACTGTGTGTCTGTTCTTAGCGGATGGATGGCGTTGTTGTCACCTGACAGGTGGTTGCTTGGCAAACCTGGGTGTCAAGATGCAGAATATCCAGCACACGTTAGGTACCCTCACGCTGACTCGCGCTGTTCCCCCGTATTCCAGCGCACTTTTTTGGCGCTCTCACTTCATCCCTTCCTCCCCCAGTCTGATATACAATGTCTAACCAGTAGACTTAGTGTGAAATCTCCTTCGTGAATACTCTAGACTAACCAGAGCATGTATGGTGCATTGATGATAAGGAGTTTTGGCTAGAATTAAATAAAGAAAAGCGCTACAGGAAGCACATCGAAACGTTCTTGTGCACTCGACTGTAGCTAAGCAACTATGTATAACCTTCACCATTTATAGAAAGAAAATAACCGGAACATAACCTATAAAATTTAGAAATGTTATTGACCCAATTTACTCCAACATCTGTGTTAAAATTATTTTGAACAATGTTTAGGACATGCTCAACTTTGCCTTAATCCTTCCATTACAAAAGCACCAATGGTACCCTCTTAAATTTTTACGCATGCTTTACATGCACGGATTCGTTTTATAATTCCTATATGAAACGTTTTAATCCTTAGAAGTTTGTCTGCTGATTGAATGATCTTATCAAAACAAAGGTATATTTAAGCTTGATTTACAGTTGGAGATCGCTTGGCTTTTAATTGGCTTAAGCGGAAATATAGAGTCGATGAAAAGTATGAAGCAGAAATAATCCTCGATAAGTACGGGATTAATGGTAAATCCAGAAGAATGGGAGAAGGTCGTATCGTGTGGCCGAGTTGGTGGAAATTTATCTTCTACTTCCGCGCAGAAATTGCTTTAAATTGCCCAGTTTGCCAGTAATTAATATTAAAACCTCTGTACGCTGTGTACGATGAAATGTAGTTCACGTGAACTGTAATAGCACAGAGCAACATCGTTCCGCTAGAAAATACAGACTTGTAAGCGTGTAGTATTTGGTCAACATTTAATATCAGTTTCAGAATGGATGATAAATTCGGTTCACGCTTCCAAATTAGTTCTACTTAAATAGAATGAAACGGAAATTTATTTACTAGGGCGCCCATATTTTAAACTTTTTGGCACCATTTCATTTGCACGAGTTTTGCTTCCGCAGTTCCTCATTGCAACATACTAACAATAAAGTTATACATCAAAGCGAAAGACTGGAAGAAAACGGAGCTGTATGCACAGTGTTAGGGGTATAATGGCTCAAGTGATAACGTCTGTAGCACATATTCGGGAGGTCGCGAGCTCGATCTCCGTGACCGATCTTCCTGATTCATGATTTTTTTCGGACGTTTCCCGGATCACCAGGGGAATGCTGGGAAGGATTTCCTTATCTTTTGAATTTCTGTCTCTACATTTTATTTAATTAATTATTTCATTCACCGTCGCGTGCGAGGCAGGAAAGCGAAGCAGTTAATGAATATTGCTTGATTGTATCGTCAGTCAGCTATTTGAGAGACAGAGAAAGTGAAGAAAGACAGAAGGAATGGGCCAAGGTTATGAGAAGAAAACAGTTGTGAGTTGTAATATGAAGGACTGAACCACTGTGTTTACGACGAAAAGAAAGCGTATTTGTGCTAAAGCTTTGGGGGGCAATAAAGTGAGACAAGGTAACTGGGCTGGATTTTAGTTGTTTTGGTAACAATAATAATAATAATAATAATAATAATAATAATAATAATAATAATAATAATAATAATAATAATAATAATAATAATAATAATAATAATAATAATAATAATAATAATAATAATAATAATAATAATAATAATAATAATAATAATAATAATAATAATAATAATAATAATAATAATAATAATAATAATAATAATAATAATAATAATAATAAACAATAATAAGACACTCTTAATACATTTAGCAAAACCTAGTAGATTATTATCTCTACGAAACTAAAGAATTTGAGCTTTAAGGCTGTCTGCTCCTTTTTGATGAGGCATTTTAGGAAAACATTACATTGAAAAATCCTTCTGAAACGGCTAATTCCTAGGACTGTAACCTGGAAAGCAAATGTTCTGATATTTGAAGCCAAGAGACTATAAATCAAGTTTATTCTTCATAAGTATCACATTTCAAAGGACCGCAGGAGCTAATTGGTGTCCACGCCTGTAAAATCAAGTTGTTTGTACACGACTTGAAATGCAAACTGTTCTTTTGAGTCACTAATGATCCGTTATTTTTCACACTGCTACACTAAGAACTTTAGAGAAAGCGTGCATTGCACACGTTGCCCCAAGATTCGGCGCCGACTGTTGTCTGGCTATTTTCGAGGTATCTAGACGAGTTGGTGCATGCTGGGCGCCCCACGCAAACTTCGGCGTTCCTCAGGAAGATGCGACATCTCTGCAACCCACGCCAAGTTCTAGAGAATCATTTGGCCGCCGTTACGCGCAGTAATGGATGACAGAGCTACTGCGTCACGCGGTGGAAATTAGAGTTCATATTTCAAGCCCAGAATTTTCTTCCCTCTTAGAGATGCAGGTTCTATATGTAAGATTTCTGGTTTAAACCAAACCGGGAAGCACTTCGCCATTTCGATGCCAAGGAGCAATGTGTGTTCTTGGTACCTCGACCCGGTTTCTTTTGTTTCTCCATTTTCATCATCACCATTTTAATGTTTCATTAATATGCCGCCTTTAACATCGAAAGTCATATTGGCGGCTTTTAACATCTTGGAACAATTACTCAACAGCAATGGTGTTCATTAGCTTAACTTTGCTTTCTATAACTTTACATTAATTTTTACATTAAATTCACGTACACATTCATACTCCCATTCATAGTTTTAGACTCTAGAGATGATGGAGAATAACCTATTTAAAAAAATTCCCATCCTCCAGAATTACTGTTTATAATTCATTTTATTTCAGCACGAGTATCTTAGAGCAAAGGTGTGTGTGTGTGTGTGTGTGTGTGTGTGTGTGTGTGTGTGTGTGTGTGTGTGTGTGTGTGTGTGTGTGTGTGTTGCACAAACATTTAATATAAAACCAATATTCGAAATATAATGTTATGCTTTACTATCGATTTTCTACAATATATTTTTGATAGGAAATATCTTAATATTGGAAAAGTTTCGATTAAAGCTATGTAATCCTTCAATTGTAAAATAGCATTTATGCTCGACTATGCATGCCACTGCAATGGGCTTCATTATATTCACCTCTTATAACGATACTGCTATCTACCAATCAAAAGATGCGCATGCAGCAATCAGTACTTCGCCTCTGTGCACATTCCTATGGATCTGAAAGCGAAACTATACATTCTCGTATGTTCAATCGAATAACAACTAGTTCGAGTTTAGAACAACTGAAATGTCGGACAGAATGAAAGTGATATAAAATAAAAAACTGAATTTATTATAGTTTTTTAAAGTCTACTTTTTAAAGGCATGAGGTAGAAGGGTGGCAGGAATGCAATCAAGTATTTAGCCTGTCCACTTACCCATCATCAAATGCAGACTCTCAGCCCTTTCCGGTATTATTTACTTGCGGTTAAACACGTATTTACAAACAAGGTAAGTTTCAAGGTGTGCAGTGGCGGAACCGAATAGAAATATGATGTATTGGTATTGTGATTACCTTACACACATTTTCTTTTGGCGCAGCAAACACAATGCTTTGTTTTTGCTGGGAACTCAAAAATACTTACGTTCGGCTCTGAATCATTCTTTTACCTTATTAAGCGACATGATTCCACCACTGACTGGGACTGACCAGTTCTCTCAGGTGGAAGGATAACAGTGAGGAGCGCGGCCAGGTAGCTATTCGTTTGTAGCCGCATGGGCAAGGTTAGAAGTACCATACAGAACTGACACATTGTGTCAGTTCTCCCCATAACAATAAAACAGTAATTTGCTGGTTGAAGGCGCAACAATCGATTCTCAAGTGTATGGCCGAATAAAATACACGATTAATAACATGCAACATTGAATATTGAAACCATTTTATGAATGTTTTCAACTTAGACACAAGGTCAAGTATCTTGTTTCATAAAATATACTTGCATCTTAGTTACTGCAGTTGTTCTCTTGTCACATAACATACTATTGTCCCATAAGTATTGGCTATTAATGTGATTTAAAACAATTATTCTAAGAAAAGGTTAGTCAAATATTTATCTTAACCTAGTGTAGAGCTTTCCAAAGAAAACATCTTAGGATTTATACACATTAACTCTAATGAATGTCTTGTGTAGTTATATCTTCAATCCAAACATTTAATTGAACTAAAGCAATTTTGATGTGTGCAGAGGAAACTAAATTACGCAAACGTAAAGTAATACTTTAGTGTAATATTATTTACCTATATATTATATCGTGATTGTACCAAGAACTACAAATACTCAGTGCAAACATACACACGGCTGATTTAAAATGTAACTGAAGCAATACTTGAGGTCCAATATATTTAAGTCCACTTTCAAATGTTAGGATATTTTGTTAAGGCAACGTGTTAACTATGGCAGACACAACATTTAATGAGGACTGTTACTGACCATTACTTCTCTTTCCAGTTGTATAAATACATTCAGTGGGTGACAATGCAAGGCGTGATAAGCGATGCTCACTGTAAAACTGAACAATTGCGCTCACAAAATTTATTTGTGCAGGAAAGGGAATAATTTGATCACGAAATTGTCAGCCTGTCAGCCGCCATAGATTTTATATCTGCTCTTGAATTATCCGCTGTCATAGTCAAACCAAATCTAACTCTAGGTTGTGTTATTCCTTGGACATAGAAATTGCAGTCGCTTGAGATTTTGTCGGAATCACAAAATCTCCACTTAGATACTAATGAAACTAATGCCTTTACACAATCTCACACACCAAAGGACTGATACCCTGCAGATAAAGCAATTAATAGTAAAAGAAGCCGGTAATTTAATGCGTAGTCGGGGTCTCTAAAGCTCCTTTCATACAAGGATGGAGGGTTTAGTGAAAGAACTCTGTGCTCGCATGTGTCGTCGGCAATGAACGTTCTCTGTGAATGAGTCAGCCAGGCGCAAAGGGTCCATGAGGACGTGTCAAGTATTTCCTTTGGAAACGTGTTATGGAAGGCGCGGCCACGTTTCTGGAGGCGGAAATTTTCCAAGCGAAAGCACTTTCAACACCTTTTTATAGTGAGAGAGCATCAAATGTATGGGCTGGACACATACACATGCACCTTTTTCCTTTTCGTGCCAGGTCACCGGCAATTTGCCAAATGAGCGGAGCACTACCTCGAAATGTACCTCAGAAAAACTATAAGAGAAGTGAAAGTTAAGGAAAATTGCAAATCTCTTTATGACTCAAAAATTATTTTGCCTTAGGTAAGTTGTTTATTCTTATACATTTTTTATTTATTGGAAATGCACACATGCCGTGCAAATGATTGCATTACATAACATCCACATTTAACAGTAGTGAAATCTGAATGATAATTTGTTGCTTTTGTGTAAGAAACACCATAAGTTCTTTATCCTTTTGGATAAATACTGGAATACTACTTTTGGTATTATGTCATTTTTCAGCAGAGATTATAAGATTGCCTTTAGTAGGACTCGAGATATTCAGTTTTTCATTTTAGCTGGTAACTCACAATTGTGCTTCACATATATGGATTGCTGCCTTTTGGGATCGTTCTGGTTCCGTTTTACTTCTAGCACGTGTCTCAACTTCTTTGGGGTCAACCGATTTTGGGATAAAAAGACGCATCACGACCCTCAAATCCGGCGCAGAACACCGGACATACGTTTGGTGTGGCTCTTGATGTTTTGAGCGCAATCCCTTCGAGTGAGAGATGAGGAAGGAATCCAAAGGGCGATTAGATCTGGGAGAAAGCGTACGTAAGCATGGACAGGTCCCTAACGTCTTCAAATTGAACATATCCACCGCCACTCAAGCTCGCGGAGAAGCACCAAATTTCCAGGTGTCCAGTTTAACGGAAACTACTTAATGAACATCCGAAGGACGGATCCGCTAACGAGAAATCTTCAGACTGTTCACCTCTGCCATTCAAATACACTGAACACCGTCACCCGGTTCATCCCGGAAACACATTGTGACGCCGGTCGGCCACAGCAATCAGACCTTCAAGGTCAAGCTACCTCTCTCCACTGGGCGATCCTGTTGCTCCAAGTTTGGTTGTTCGTGTTGTATTTCAGCCAGGTTTGCGTGTTTGGTAACCTGTTGTACAATCTGTAGGGCAAGGGGGCAGTTCCATTAACTTTTTAATTTCGCATCTCGTTCATACCTGATTATATAATTGTATTCATAATTATGTTATATTTTAACTCTAAGTGAGGAAGTTGAAGTAATACGCTTATGCTGCTGCAGAATTGTGGATATCGTATTTGTACCCATCATCAATGCTTACTATCTGTACTGGTAAGTAGGGGAAGTATTGTACTCCACCCAAAAATTCGATGTCGAGATTTCACCGGAAATATATGTTTTGAGACCCCCTGAATCCCAAAAAATCATTTTTAGAAAAAGGTCCACGCGCGCGCGCGTGTGTGTGTGTGTGTGTGTGTGTGTGTGTGTGTGTGTGTGTGTGTGCGCGTGTGTCTGCGTGTTTGTCTGAGTGTCAGTCTGTGTGTCTGTCAGTCTATGGACAGCATAACTCAAAAACGAAAAGTAAGTTAAAAACCAAAGTTGCTATTTAAGTTTAATGTTTTTCAAGGATGCGACACGAAGATTTTCAAGAAAATAACCCCACCCTAAATTAACCTTTACATGAAAAATGTTTCCAAAGTTTACATTTTCTTGAAAATGGCTCTAACGATCATGATTAAAATGTCATATGTTTGAGATATTTTTATGACAAATGAAACGTATATCCTGAATTTTCTCGCTATAGCGCCTGTAGTCGTATTTACTCTGGACGACTTTTGCATAACCACTAAACCGTTAGCGGTAGACCAAATCATACTGCAAAAATGTAGATCTTGCTAAAATACACAATTTATGTCCAAATAAATTTTCTTGCAGAGTGAACCATTTCGGAGATATTCCTTAAGTTTCGGAAAACTTAAAACTTTCGTGAAATGGAACATCGCTTTATCTGTTAAGTGTGCAAAGAGAACGGACTCTCAAAGCCTTGAAAGATTTGACTTTCGCACAAAGCCTACTGTATTCTAATATTCCCCTCAACTAACACGAAGAAGATATAGGAATACGAGTTTGTAGGACTGGTTAGTACAAGAGTAGAGAAAGTCATGTGAGTGCAACACATCAGATTTTTTTTTTTTTTTAAATTTATGTGCGTAGTAGGGTAACCTGACTGTAAGGATGCTATGCTTTTCTTGATGTACTTCAGGCCGATGTTTTCCAGCACAAAATCTGAGTGCGGATCCATTATTACAGGAATATTCTTTATATTTGTATATCAGAGCTACATTCATCTTGCATCTTTGGATAAGCCTCGAGCTTCTTCGTGTATCGTGAATCCTGCGTCATGCAAAGCTTATAGTTATAATATTAAGACGTCTTGCACTCATTCGTACTTCACAGAGAGAACAGGAACCAAAACCCTGTGGTAGGATTTCTGTCTCGATGCCACAGTAAGGAGAAAGTTGCTATCCATTGTCCTGCCTGGTATTGCGTGCATCATTAGCTTATTAGCTTTGCCTTGGCTAGTAAACAACAAAATATAATTGGAACAGGTCTATAATTGGAACAGATTTATTAGTTCTTAAACACAAGTGACGTTTCTTTGTTTTTTTTTTTTTTTTTTTTATGAATGATGTAATTATTAGTTCAGCGAGCTCCTTGTCTCAAAGGAGAGGTGTGGAACTGAACTTGGACTGCATGCGTTTTCCACTTCGTAATCAGGTATTTGTGCTACAGCGGTGCAGATCTGTTTTTCACTACCACATTTTGCGCATTCTTTGCGTGCGAGATGGAGGTGACCACCGCTCACAGAATCTTCATTAAATGCTTCCAAATTGGAAGGACACGAGCGGAGTCTATCGTTATGATATCGGCCGTTGTATGGTCTTCTTGATGCCCAGAACTTCATCAGACACCGAGACAGATCGTGATAAACGATTAAAAGATTAGACATGTCCATGATTTTGGTTTTGTGTGTTGTTTACTCTGTGTAAGTTAGTTTTCATTTACTACTGTAAATATTATCAACATAATTTTTTTTTTTTTTTTGTAATTAGGGATTCTACCATTAAATCGAAACACTCTAAGATACAAATACTTCCCAAAGATTTGACTTTCCTATCAGCATATGTATATGTTGGTAGTGCGAGTTAACGAAAAAAGTTCCAAATTTAATACTGGAAAGGTATGATACCAAGTCATATTTTACTAAGGTGACGTCGACTTCCTTGGCATCCACCCTGAAAACTCAATATATGTAGGGCAATTAAGCTATACGATTCGACATCGAAACTTCGAATATGAAACTACGACATCCTGGTCCGACACCGAAGGTACGTCATCGAAGGTCCGGCATCGAAGGTCCGTCATCGAAACTCCAACGTCGTAGGTCCGACATCGAGAGTCCGATATCGAGAGTCCGACATCGAATGTTCGACATCGATTCTTCGACATCGAAAATTCGACATCGATACTTCGACATCGAAAAGCTAAATCCAAACTTTGAGATCAAAATGTCGACATCGAAACTTTGAATTTGAAACTACAACATCCAAGGTCCGTCATGCAGGTCCGACATCTCAAGTCCGACATCGAAAGACCGATATCAAAAGTCCGACATCGAAAGTTCCACATCGAAACTTCAATATCGCTTCGACACCGAACATCGACATCTTAACTTGGACATCGAATAATCGACATCGAAATTTGACATCGAAAATTCAACATCAAAACTTCGACATCGAAAATACGATATCGAACTTCGACATATAAACCTGCAACCCGAATGATCGACATCGATACTTCGACATCTTTTATTCGAACTTGAAACTACGACATCCAAGTCCGACATCTCAGGTCCGACATCGGAAGACCGACATCGAGAGTCCAACGTCCAGAGTCCGACATAGAACGTTCGATATCGAAACCTCAACATTGAAACTTCGACATCGAAACTTTAGTATCGATACTTGGTCAGCGAATGTTCGACAGCGTAGTTAAGACAACGAAACTTCGACATCGAATCTTGGACATGAAATGTTCGACTTGGTTACTACGATATCGAAATTTGGTATTGGAACATTGACATCGAAACTTCGTATCGAAATTTCGATACCGAAACCTCTATGTTAACTTCGACATCGAAACTTCGTCGTCGAAACTTGGGCATCAAATGATCCACATCGAACATTCGACATAGAAACTTCGTCAGTGAAACTTCGACATCAAAATTTCGATACTGAAATGTATAAATCGATACTTCGACAAGGAAACTTTATTATCGAAACATCAATATCGAAATTTCGAGTATAACTTCGATATCGAAATTGGACATGGAATGATCGACATCGAATTTTTCGACTACAAAACCTCGACGTCTAAACATCGACTTCGTTTACTCGAATTTTAAACTACGACATCCAAGGTCCGATATCTCAGGTCCGACATCGAAAGAGCGACATCGAAGACCGTCATCGAGTCGGATACGAGAGTGCGACATAGAACGTTTAACATCCAACCTTAGACACCGAAACTTCAGCATCGAAACTTGGACATCCAATGATCGAATTTGAAACTTCCACATAGAACATTTGACTTCGAAACTACGATATCGAAACTTCGAAATCAAAACTTCGATATCGAACATTGTAATCGAATGATGGGCATCGAAATTTCCAAATCAAAACCTTGATACCGATACCTTCGGTATCGTTTATTTGAATTTGAAACTACCATATCCAAGGTCCGAAATCTCAGGTCCGACGTCGGTCACATCGAGAGTCCAACATCCAGAGTCCGACATAGCATGTTCGACATCGAAACCTCAACATCGTAACTTCGAATTCGAAGTTTCGATATCAATACTTCAACATCGATACTTGGACAGCGAATGTTCGATAGCTTAAATTAGACAACAAAACTTCGACATCGAATATTGGACGTCAAACGTTCTACTGCGAATCTACGATATCGAAATTATGATATAGAAACATCGATATCGAAATTACAAGTTTTAAACTAGATTTTAACTTCGACATCGAAACTTCGTCGAAAATTGGGCATCGAAGGATCGTGATCGAAAACTTGACTATGAAAATTCGACATCGAAACTTAGAGGTCTTACCTTCAACTTCGAAACTTGGATATCGAAATCTCGATATCAAAATTTCGGTATTTGAATTTAGAAATCCAAACTTCGACATGGAAACTTATTTATCGTAAATTAAATATCGAAATTTTGAGTCGAACTTCGATATCGAAATTTGGACATCGAATGATCAACATCGAAACCTGGACGTCTAAACATCGACTTCGTTTACTCGAATTTGAAACTACGACATCCAAGGTCCAATATCTCAGGTCCGACATCGAAAGACCGACATCGAAGCCCGTCATCAAGAGTCGGACATCGAGAGTGCGACATAGAACGTTTGACATCGAACCTTAGACATCGAAACTTCAACATATAAACTTGGACATCGAATGATCGACATCGAAACTAAGTCATTGAAACTTCTACATCGAACATTCTACTTCGAAACTACCATATGGAAACATCGACATCAAAACTTCGATATCGAGATTTGACATCGGAACTATGAAATTGGAATCTGGACTTCGAATGACGGACATCAAAATTTCCAGATCAAAACCTTGATATCGAAACTTCGATATGGTTTAATTGAATTTGAAACTACGACATCCAAGGTCCGAAATCTCAGGTCCGACGTCGGTCACATCGAGAGTCCAACATCCAGAGTGCGACATAGCATGTTCGACATCGAAATTCGATATTGAAACTTCAGCATCGAAACTAGCACAGCGAATGTTCGACATCGAACCTTCGACATCGAATATTCGATATCGAAACTAGGACATCGAACATTTGACTTGGGAACTACAATAGTGAAACTTAGACATCGAAAATTCGATATCGAACATCGACATAGAAACTTGGACATCAAATAATCGACATGGCAAATTCGATATCTATCCTTCGTCATCGAAACTTCATATGGAAAAACTTCCATATCGAAGCTTCGACATCGAAACTTCGATATTGCCATCGACATTGAAACTTTATCATCGAAAGTGGGTCAGCGAGTGATCGACATGTAAACTTAGACAATGAAACTATGACATTGAAGCTTCGACATCGAATATTCAAATTAGAAACTTGGACATCGAACATTAGACTTGGAAACTACGATATTGTAACTTCGTAATCGAATCTTCGACATCGAAACATCAATATCGAACTTCAACTTCGAATGTCGGGTCCGACATTGAAAGACCGACATCGAGAGTGGAACATGAAGAGTCCGACGAAGAATGTTCGACATGTAATCTTCGATATCGAAAATTCGTCTTTGAAACTTCGAAATTTAACCTTCGCAATTTAAACTTGGACATCTAATCATCGACATTGAAACTTGGACATCGAACATTCGAAATCGAAACCTCGATATCGAAACTTCGGGATCGAAGCTCCGACATCAAAACTTTAACTTCGAAACTTGTAGAGATAATGTACAACATCGAAACTAAGACATCGAAACTCTGACATCGAATATTCGACATCGAAACTTGTACATCGAACATTCGACTTGGAAACTACGATATTGAAACTTTGATATCTAAACCTCGACATCGAAGCTTTGATATCGAAATTCGACATCGAAACTTGGACATTGAATGATCGGCATAGAAAATTCCACATAAAGCTTCCACATAGTTTATTTGAATTTAAAACTACGATATTCAAGGTCCGACATCTCAGGTCCGACATCGAAAGACCGACAACATGTGGAGTCCGACATGGACTGTTCGACATCGAAACTTCGTCATCGAAATTTCGGCATCTAATCTTCGACATCGAACTTGGACATCTAACGGCAACATCGAAACTTGGTCATCGTACATTCCACTCGAAACTTATGTATCGCAAGCTCTACATCGAAACTTCGGGATCGAAAAGTCGTCATCGAAACTTCGAATTTGAAACTACGACATCCAAGGTCAGTCATCCAAGGTCCGACATCCCTGGTCCGACATTGAAAGACCGACATCGAGAGTCTGTTATCGAGAGTTCGACAAAGAATGTTTGACGGCGAAACTTCGATATCGAAACCTCGACATCGAAATTTCGGGATCGAAACGTCGTCATCGAAACTTCGAATTTGAAACTACGGCATCCTAGGTCAGTCATCCAAGGTCCGACATCGAAAGACCGACATCGAGAGTCTAACATCCATAGTCCGACATAGAATGTTTGACATCGAAACTTCGACATTGAATTTTCGGTATCGAAACTTCGACGTCGAAACTTCAATATAGAAACCACATCTAAACTTCAACATTCAAACTTGGACATGAATGATATTCATTAAAAGTAAGACATCGAAACTTCGACATCGAAACTTGGACATCTAACATTCGACTTCGAAACTACGATATCGAACTTCGACATCGAAACTTTTTTATCGTAACTTTGACATCGAATCTCGAGATCGAAACTTGGACATCGATCATTCGTCATCGAAAGTTCGATATAGAGACATCGATATCGAAATTCTGTATCGAAACGTCGACATCGAAACCTCGACATCGAAACTTCGGGATCGAAACATCGTCATCGAAACTTCGAATTTGAAACTACGACATCCAAGGTCAGTGATCCAAAGACCCACATCACTGGTCCGGCATCGAAAGACCGACATCGAAAGTCCGATATCGAGAGTCGGACATCGAAAGTCCAACATAGAATGTTTGAAATCGAAAGTCCGAAATCGAAACCTCGATATCGAAACTTCGACATCGAAACTTCGACATCGTAACTACGACATCGAAACATCCTATATGAAACTACATACTCGACATTGTAACTTTGAATTTGAAACTACGACATCCAAGGTCCGACGTCTGAGGTCCGACATCGAGAGTCCGCAATCGAGAGTCCTACAAAGACTCGGACATCGAGAGTGCGCCATCGAAAGTCTGAATTCGAAAGTCCGTTATCGAAAATCCGACATCAAAACTTTGACATCGAAACTCCGACATCAAAACTTCGACATCTAAACTTCGATATCGAAGCTTCGACACAGTAACTTTAACATTCAAACTTCCACATCGGAAATTCAGCATCGCAACCTTGACATCGACGTTCAAGCGTTGACATCGAAAATTCGACACCAAAACTTCGAATTGAAACTACGAATTTGAAACTATGACATCCAAGGTCTGTCATTCAAGGTCCAACATACAATTTCCGACATCTAAGGTCTGACATTCAATGTCCGACATCTAAGGTCCGACATCCAAGGTCCAACATACAATTTCCGACATCTAAAGTCCGACATCCTAGATCCGAATACAGGGCCCGACATCCAAGGTCCAACATCCAAGGTCCGACATCTAAGGTCCGACATCCAAGGTCCACCATCCAGTGTCCGACATCTAAGGTCCGACATCCAAGGTCCACCATCCAGTGTCCGACATCTAAGGTCCGACATCCAAGGTCCACCATCCAGTGTCCGACATCTAAGGTCCACCATCCAGTGTCCGACATCTAAGGTCCGACATCCAAGGTCCACCATCCAGTGTCCGACATCCAAGGTCCACCATCCAGTGTCCGACATCTAAGGTCCGACATCCAAGGTCCACCATCCAGTGTCCGACATCTAAGGTCCGACATCCAAGGTCCACCATCCAGTGTCCGACATCTAAGGTCCGACATCCAAGGTCCACCATCCAGTGTCCGACATCTAAGGTCCGACATCCAAGGTCCACCATCCAGTGTCCGACATCTAAGGTCCGGCATCCAAGGTCCACCATCCAGTGTCCGACATCTAAGGTCCGGCATCCAAGGTCCACCATCCAGTGTCCGACATCTAAGGTCCGGCATCCAAGGTCCACCATCCAGTGTCCGACATCTAAGGTCCGACATCCAAGGTCCACCATCTAGTGTCCGACATCTAAGGTCCGACATCCAAGGTCCACCATCCAGTGTCCGACATCTAAGGTCCGACATCCAAGGTCCACCATCCAGTGTCCGACATCTAAGGTCCGGCATCCAAGGTCCACCATCCAGTGTCCGACATCTAAGGTCCGGCATCGAAGGTCTGTCATCCAAGGTCCGACATCCAAGGTCCGACATCGAGAGTCCGACATCGGGTGTCCGACATCGGGTGTCCGACATCGAGAGTCCGACATCGAGAGTCCGACATCGAATGTTCGACATCGATACTTCGAGATCGAAACGTCGACATCGAAACTTCTAATTTGAAAGTAGGACATCCAAAGTTCGTCATGCAAGGTCCCACATCGAGGTACCGACATCGAAAGTCCGACAACGAAACTTGGACATCGAATGATCGACATCGAAACTTCGGCATCGAAACTTCGAATTTGAAACTACGACATCCAAGGTCCGACATCGAGAGTCCGACATTGAGAGTCCGACATCGAGGGTCCGACATCGAGAGTCCGACATCGAGAGTCCGACATCTAAAGTCCGACATCGAACGTTTATCATTGCAAGTCTATCTGTAAATACAACTTGAAGCCGCCCATCATACATGACAAGTAGTTGTAATTGGAACACAATCCAAATCGGTCAACTCAAAGATGTAACTTTCTGTGCAATATCAACTCCGCGGGAACCACAACCACTGTAAAAACCCAAAGCACACACACACACACACACACACACACACACACACACACACACACACACACACACACACACACACACACACACACACACACACACACACACACACAGAGCAAAGAGCAAAGCTGGAAAATTAAAAGGGAAAACTGAGTACCTAGATGCCTGGCAAAGGCAACCGCGCATTTCCAGGTATTTTCAATATAACCCGTCAGGCAGTTTAATAATTCGCAAAATGCAATATACTGAAATAAAAATACATCTGCGCAAGGGTTTAGAAATTTCAATAGTTTATGCAGGCTGCCACTAGAGGGAACACGAGTTTAATCTGTGTATTTGTATTATTCTTATGTTTATCTACTGTCTGAGGAGTGTTTATATCATAAGACGTCTGATATCCTGAACAGATGGAGTTGGTCTGAAACGTGATTGTTGGATGCTCGTATTCTCCTATTTTTAGTTATCCTAAAAGAAACAGGAATGACAGATTATAACCTTCAACTTATAATATTTTGTAATGTTCGAGTAGAAGCAAGTGGATGTGGATGTGGATGTTTGTGCCTGCTAAGCCCTTCAGGTTTACTTACTCTCCACTGCAATGAGTAATTTCAGTCAGTGTCATCCTCTGAACACTTGATGATTTTGTAGTGAAAATAACATAATTTACCGAAAGAACGAAGGAAATAAATAAACCGCGATTAACCTTCATCAGCTGCAACTATTTCACTGTAAAAGCTTAGCATAATGACTTTGAAATGGAACATTATAAGCATTACTCAGCTTTGTCAAGCCCCAAACTTCCAAATAGTTAATTTCATCTGTTGGCATGTCTATCTGTCGCTGAGGACCTCAACAGTATTTGATAATAATTCCTTATAGTACTCACAAATGATGTCCAAGTGACGTGGCTTCTGTCCAAGAATTAATATTACTGTGCTTCCTTTCCGGCAGGTGCAGTGCGTCTTCTGTGAGCATAGTGTTAATAATTATGCCAGAAATAGCAGGTGTGCACATACTTATTGCACGTTCAGTCCATCAGTATCAGAGCCAACAGCAGTGGGCACGTGAACGTAAAGGACAACAATGCATGCACAAATTACACACCTCTCTGCAAGTGGAAGCTAGTGAAATATACATAAATTTAAAGTTTTCCAATAGCATATTGGAAATTCTGCTTTCCGTGACCAAGATTTAATTCTTTCTATCCTCCTTGAAGATAGTTGTACGTCCTTCCCGAAGTTCAGCACCAAAACATGTGGAGAAAAGCTGGCTGATCTCTTAGAAAACTTCTTGTTTACGGGTAGTAGCAAATAACGGTCAACCGTGATTAGTTAACTCTTGCACTTTTATTATCACTCAATAAAAGATGCACATTGTCTTCTGCTCATGGTTAATATTCGATTTTCTTACCATACAGCTAACTTTACAACTATAATGTATTAGTAAGTTTGGCTGAATCTGTAACAGATGACGTAGAATGTTCGGGTTCTCTATGGACTCTTTCTAAAAAGTCAAAATATATACTTCGTCATACAAATATTCTGGAGTACAATATTTTAATGACTATTTCATATATATAGTGGCGTTAATTTATCATACACAATTCACTACCTGCTTATTATTATTTTTTTTTTACCATTTATCACCAAGTCATTCTTTGTTTAATCAGCGTTACCGACTGTATTCCTATAAATCACTAAGAGACAATTTACTGCACGATAGAATCAATTACAATCAAAACACAAAATGGAGGGCAATCCAAAACGGTTTGGTGATACGCCCAGAAACAAGACAACTAATCATTCCATTCGTTCGACGCTCTTTTTACAATGACACAAGCAGGAATCCAAGATCAAAAATTAATGAAATTCACAGGACCTTTAATGCCTTAACTACAGGTTAATCATCATCATGCGTAACTAAAGTGTGAAATTCTACTTTCACATCTTCAAACTCGATTTCCATTATTTCTAAAGGAAATAGTTCTCCATTTCAATTTTACAACTGTGCTTTAATTGTTCCTTTAATGCTTAATGTATTTTCTCAGTAGAGAGATTATTTGCTAATTTTAAAAATAAAGTGAGATTTATTTGATATTATCAATTGGTTTTCTATACAGCAAGTACCGAGCAAGTCTAACAGCAAGAGGAAATTGAAATGTGTGTTATTCCTGGATTTCGTTTTCTCAGTTGGTAAGACTGAGTAAGTCGAACTGCATCCCAAATCGCAATGAACATATTTTAGGTTATTTTTATGTTATATTTTTATAACTTCCGCTCATATCTTTGCGGTATAGTATTTATATTCATTTTTGTTTATGAAATGGTATATAGATATTCCACGGTGTGACGTGCCCATATAAATTCTGACGTCTTATGATATTACTTGTGATAATATTTAGTGAAGTTGAGAAATTAGACATTTTCTTACGTTCTTCGTGTAATCTGGGTTGTGGAATTTTCATGAAAAACTTCGATTTGTATATTAGGAAAACATTGGACTCAAATACCGAGTTTTTTGTTTATTCGACTTCTCGGATATACAACACACACACACACACACACACACACACACACACACACACACACACACACACACACACACACACACACACACACACACACACACACACACACAACCCACACACACAATCTCTCACACACACATGTGGGAGTCTTTTTGTACTTTATTTGAAACCTTTGTGATGACCTATTGACCTCTTGATGGCCCTTTGCTGGCAAAATAGAGTTATAAATGTTATTCCAGGAATTACTATCATAGTGATTTATAAGAGTGCCTTCTCTTTAAATAGTGGTTTTAAAACTGGTCATCAGAGTGGATGACAAATTAACACAGCGGCATGTATTGGAATATCTCGTTAGCATAAATAGAGACAGAACACACATATATGCACACTATGTAAATAAATACATACAGGCGACGCTGTAGGCCATGAACTTATTTGCAGTTTATTGGGCAAAAGAGTGAATTTGAATGTTTAGGGGAAATATGATTGTCAGTTAAATAGACCAATAAATGAGCAAGGGACATGTATACCTTTTATCATAAATTCAAACACATAACGTTTTAATGAGAGAATGGATAGTTCATGTTCGTCATAACGCACACATTTGTAGCAGGAGTACAGAACAGAAATTGAAAAAATCAAAGAAAATGGTGAATGAACACATAACATCAAATGACACGATTTATTTTAAGAAAGGTGAGTAATGGAAAGCTGTGTCATTGGAATAATTTGGCAGTTGTAAACAAACTAAAGTATTTGCGTATATTGAAGAGGGTGGGTTAGCGATGTGTTATAGTAGGAATCGCGGTTGCCTCTGGCGCGGAGGACCCGGGTTCGATCCCCGGTACCAGCATGGGGATTTTATCCCCTCTGGGAGGTCTGGCACGGGGTGCACTCAGCCTCGTTAGGTCCCGGGGGGACCAATTGAGGAGCTACTTGATGGAGAAGTAGCGGCCCCAGGTCTAGAAGACCGCATAACTGGCCGGGAGGGCTCGGGGCACTGACCACGTCCCACCCTCCAGTACTGCACCTCACCAATGACGCCTGTAGCGGGCAGAGGTGGGGGACGCAGCGGCTGGGCGGTAGGCCTTGGCCCTTCATGGGCTGTTGCGCCGGGGTTTAGTTTATAGTAGGAATAGAAATGAAAATAAAATAGTTATACCCTACATGTTTAATAGGGTGCAATTGGATCAGTGATGTCTCCTCTTAGCATTTCAGGGATCACAGTGAGCACGATTATCACTCTTTTGTTTACACCTTTAGTCGTGTATAAAAGTAGAAAAGCCTGGACTCGTAGCTAAGTTAGTAGAGTACCTTTTGCTGTATAAGGGGCCCGAGTTGGACTCCGCAAAGATTATTCTGCATGCTCCCCATATTTTGGAAGTGTGAATGTTTATGTGATATGTAAGGTAGGAATAATGACCCAAGGGAGACCAGGAACCCACTCATAAGCAGGACCAGACAATTCAATACCTATCAGATCTCACAGGATCCCTGCAGATTGCAATCACATGGGAATTAGGGCAAGGTCAGGCACTGGCTGTGTTAGGCACAGCCGCTCCATAACGCCTAGTACACTACGGTGCAGTAGTCGCGAATAGGGAGCCTAACTCAGGATTAATTTGAAATTGAAACAAATCTTTAAGTGCTTTTCAAGTGCAGGATTACAGTCATAAATTCAATGCATTTCTCTACAGATGGAGAAAACATTACGTGTAAGGTGTATTTGTAGTATTTGTTTTTGAGACATTTAAAATATATGGTCACGTTATTAACCAACCTCTACCATGGCGGTTTAATAGTTCCCCGTCCTTTACTGGCTGTAATACTCAATCTAGTGTTACCTTTACTTCCCCATATTTCCTTCGATCCTGAGCCTGAAACCGACCTGTATTAAAATGCCAATTTTCTGACACTAAACCAATATGAGGCGGACTCATCCAGGGGCTGGCGTGGATCATCGATGCGAAGCAGGAGATGCACTTTTTGCTCTCACCTGATCTTACCTTTGTTCGTAGGCTAATGTGCGACTCTTGATTTCAAACCAATAAGAGTTTGGTTCACTCAGTGTAACACCGTGATACACAGATGATAAGAATATTATGCCTTCATTAACTAAAAAACAATATTATGACGCCGCTCATGGCAAAAAGAACAAAGGACTGTCGGTGCTAAGCTGCTTCACGACGCATGCCGAGTCGACAAGCAAACAAAGGGAAAACACCAAGCTTTCTGACACCACTCATGCGAGCGAACACGTCACTATCAACAAATAAGACGGCCACACAAAAGGGGAGTTTTGTGGTGTCTTCGAGAAGCATCTGAGTACGTCACTGCTGGCGTGTTTGAAGGAGTTCAAGAAAGATCTGTGTGACATCATTCCAACAATACAACAATATAAGGAGGCCAGGAAGCAAGAGAGGTAGAATGACAGTTACACACACGAGTCAGTCGGTTTATCAATGAGTGCAAGACGTTGTGCATCGTAAGAGAATTGAACAAGCGCCGCGAGCGTTTACATCATCTTAATTACTGCATGACAGAAAGAAGAGGTGAAAAAAAAAAGACACTAAAGGGACTGAGCAAATTTATGAGGAGTAAAGCTCGTGAGATGTGATAGCCCGAAACACTGTAGACGAGAAGAGAACTGTGTATTTGTTATAAAACATTTTTTTTTTTCATTTATTACACTGGTGTCTGAAGTGGGATTCGTCGAATATTGGGGAACCGTTTTCGTGGACCCGATTGAACATACAAGAAAACAGCAGCACTTCTTATCGTTTTACCGTTCTTCTCTCCCTCCGTGTCTGAGCCTGTTGGAAGCGGGAAAAGCACTGGCAAACAGTCGCTAATCATTAATCGAACTTATCTTGTGGCGCTGAATGGGATCATCAGGATTTGCTGTTCTGGCGCAACTTCTGGATATATTGGAGGGGGTGGAGAGCCCTCAAACTGTACCAATTCATTCTCACTTGGTATGAAGTAATTTGGGAGTAGAGCTGATTGAAGGCATTCAACATTCACGGTTGGTGAACATTATATAAAAATCTGATGTGTTGCACTTACAAGACTTTCTCTATTCTTGTACTAACCAGTTACAAACTATTATTCCTATAGCTTCTTCGTCTTAGTTAAGATAAACATTTGCAGAGATTATCTTATTGCTTATCTTCTTGAAGGTACAAGGACAATACAGTAGACTTTGAGTGACAGTCAAATCTTTTAAAGCTTTCAAATTCCATGCTCTTTGCACGGTTAACATGTCAAAATGAATGATGATGTTCCATTTGACAGAAGTATAAGTTCTCCAAAACACCCAAATAATAAAGAATATCTCCGAAATGGTTCAATCTACAAAAAATATATATTTAGACGCAAATTTGTGTTTTAGCAAGATCTATATTTTTTGTGTAGTAAGATTTGGTATATCTTTACTGTTATGCAAAGGTCATCCAGAGTATATAGGACTACATGGGCTATAGACAGAAAATTTAAGATATATCTCAAATATAGGGCATTTTAATCAAAATCGTTAGTCATTTTGAAGAAAATCAAAATTTTCGTAAAATTTTCCGTGTAAAGGGTAGTTAACGGTAGAAGACGATTTTCTTCAAAATCTTTGTGTCGCACACTTGAGAGAGATTCAACTTGAATACCAACTTTGGTTTTTAACCGACTTTTTGTTTTTGAGTTAATACTGTCCACAGGCTGACAGACACGCAGACACACAGACGGACGGTTTTCTAAAAGTCGATTTTTTTATTTAGGGGGCCTGAAAACAAATATTTCCGGTGACATCACATTTTTAACACTTCCTTTACTTTACTATATTAGTAGAAAAGATAATACATCCCACCAGTTCCATATGTCTTATTGGAAAGAAAATTGAATATTGAACTGAAACGTTTGAACGGAATTGTGCTGGTATTTATCTTGCACCAGCTTGTTAAAGCAGAACAGACATAAAATAAAAGTCAACATTATGCCATTCTAAACAAAATCCTCTTCACGTTTTATGGTTCTTATGGAGGAGGATTTACACCAGGCATGTGGCGAAACCAATAAATCATGAACTATTTATATAACATAAAGCACAGATTTACGCCTGTAATTATCTTTTGGCAGTAGTTCCTGTGAATTACCGCCCTGTGCAGTGTTTTACTTCAAGTTTAACGATGTTTGTTGGAGGTGAGCGCTACCAAGATTTATAGTGGCGGTTTAAAAAGTATTCTTTTGACCAACCAGCTTTGTACGCAGTGCTTGTTTGTCTATTCACAAAGTCATTCTTGGTGCGTTAATAGAAGAACAACGAATTAACACTGATTGAGATAAGAGTGGTTAACAAAGAAGTACGAGGCTAAAAGTAATGTAACTTTTTTTTTGGTTGTGGGTGTGAAGTAAAGACGACAGATGTAGTCGAGATAAAGAAACACTTTTATTTCCGTAAACAGTAACTTTGTACACTTGTTGCAACAGCAAGAAAGTCTTTTCCGATTCTCCAACAGCACGACTCCGAATTCGTAACACAAAGAACTCTTCTCCGTCGGCACGACTACTCAACTCTTCACATCGTCTCACGTCTCCGTCGGCACGACGCTTCACCTTCACATCATCTGTCCGTCTCCGTCGGCACGACTACTCAACCTTCACATACGTCTGACTCTTGTCGCACTTAACCGCTATTTATATCTCCCAGGCACTATTCTGGAAAGTTCAGTTATTCGGTGGAATACAAAGTAGAAGATTCCAGTAGCCTCTATCCTTTTCTCTCTTTCGGCAAGCGCCCCAACAATGCGGCCATTCTCTGTCTCTTTCCTTCGGCTCCTTTGCGGAAGTGCCGACAATAATGCGATGGGTGACACTGCTGCTGTTGGCAATTAGATGCGGCGGGCGCGGTGACAGTAATTAAGGAATTGCAAGTTGCCAATGGGACGTGTTTCCTCAAAGTAAATTTAACAACAGCCAGTAGTTTCTGGGAAACGGGAATCAATTTGGAGAACTTAATTCGTACCAGCATGTTGCCATGATAGCTCAGTTGTTGAACCGTACATCCATGTTTCAAGTCCCGGCTATTTCACTGAATTTCTTAAAGAACGACATCTTTTGTTCTATTCAAAATGCTCGATTCCAGTCTAGTCACTCTGAAGCAAGGGTTTTCTCTTTTAACTTACTTTACTACGAAGAGTAAGTAGGATAAGTATTGTATTCGACTCAAAATTTTTATGTGGAGGTTTCACCGGCAATATGTTTTGAGGCCCCCAGAATCCAAAAAGAACAGTTTTAGAAAAAGGTCCGAGCACGCACGCGTGTGCGTATGTGTGTTTGTGTGCTTAGAAATTCTGTTTTCTTTGCATGGCCAAAGAGTTACAAATTGAATAACGATGTTCCATTTGAGAGACGTTTATTAGAAAACTCACACAAATAACAAGGAATATCCTCAAAACGATTCACTTAAGAACAAAAATGCTTTTGGACCTAAATTATGCGTTTTGACCAGATCAACATTTTTTGTGTAATACAATTTTACCTATCTCTTATGGTTTACTAGTTATGCAAAAATGATCCAGAGATTAAATAGGCTGTAGCCAGATAATCCAAAATATACATTTTACTAGCATAAAAAAGTCTTAAATATGCGACATTTTAATCAAAATCGTTAGAGCTATTTTTGAGAAAATCGAAATTTCCAAAACATTTTCCATTAAAAGGATAGTTTAGGGTGTAGTAGTTTTCTTCAAAATTCTTCGTGTTGCATCCTTGAAAGATTAAATATAAATACCAACTTTACTTTTTAGCCGACTTTTCGTGTTTGAGTTATGCTGTTCACACACACAGAGACAGACAGATACACACAGACCTTTGTCTAAAATTTTGTTTTGATTCATGGGAGCTCAAAACATATATTTCCGATGAAATCTCCACATAGAAATTCTGGGTCAAATACAATACTTCCCCTACTTACTATATGCAGTAGAGAAAGTAAAAAAGGGTACTGAACGTACCTTATACATAAACACCACTGACTAGGAAGGTGTTTTAAATTGTATAAATCAGAAATGCTATTGTTAAAGTGTAGTGTGTAGGTGTCACAAATCTGAGATCCGAAATTAGCATGTCTGTAAGAAAGTCTTCAAGCCAGTTGGACTTCCGTTCGCATCAAATTTCCGACGATTTAAAGAAACGGAAATAGCAACGGTTTTAGTAATTGGACCGAGCTGTTCTTAAAAATACATTGAGAGGAAAAAGAAGATTTAATCTTTCGTAGCGAGCAGCTTAAGTGTGACGAAATACTTTGGAAGCTATCCATTCCGTTACTCACCCCATTAATTCACGCGGGTTCATGGCTAAGCTGCATTAATACGGCTTTTCAATGAACAGGAGAAGGGAAAGCTCCTGCCTGTATGCACAAAGGAATCAATTTCTCGTCTATTTGCCCAAGTTGGAGTGGTATCTCTGCTATTCTTGTTCAGGACTGCCATCATGGCACCCATCAATGCATACTCTCAATATTAGCAGCGGCCACCACTTCAAGTGGCATTCACTGCCATTCCTGATGTGCATTTAACAAGGAATTTGGCGCAAAGCACTTACATAGTGCACAGGTATTTCACACGAATACAAGCTGTGTCAGTTTCCGAGGCCCCGGGAACTGTTGGGTACACACGAGAATTTCTGCAACTTATATGTTAGTATCAGACAGACCTGTGCAGATTTACTGTTTAAATCAGTGTTACAGGCTCCACCAACAACATTTGGACAACACACACTCTTACTTTAATAGGTACAGTTTATAAATGTTCAAAGTTTTGGAATAAAGAAAACAAAATGTGATTGCGTTTCATTGTATGAATTGTTTATAGAAGAGGGGGGGGGTAGAAAAATATGGCATATATAGAATACTTTTACTTTCTCTGGTACGTAAAGTAAGTAGAGGAAGCTTGTATTAAAAATTCGATGTGCAGATTTCACCGGAAATATGTTTTTAAGACCTCTAAATCCAAAACAAAAAGCATGTTTAGAAAATGGCCCATGTGTTTGACTTTTAACTTTTAAGGATGTGACAGAAGATTTTGAAGAAAATTCCTCCACCCTAAACTACACTTTACATTGAAAATGTTTCTAAAATTTTTTATCTTCTCGAAAATGCATCTGAACGTTTTTGATTAAAATGACATGTTCAAGATATTTTTATGAAAAATGAAATGTATATTTTGAATTTTATAGCTATAGCTTATGTAGTCCTGTTTGCTCTGGATGACTTTTGCATAACTGATAAACCGTAAGAGATAGACCAAATCTTACTATACAAAAAATGTATATCCTGCTAAAAAACACACAATGCATTTTTTACTGTAGAGTGAACTATTTCGGAGATACTCCTTATTATTGGTGTGAGTTTTGGAATACTTAAACTTTCACCAAATGGATGATTGTCATTCATTTTTTATATTAGCCATGCAAAAAAGATATAGGAATAGAGTTTGTAAGAATGGTTAATACAAGAGTAGAGAAAGTCATGTGAGTATAACACTCAGACATTTTACTCTTGTGGTTTTATGAGAACATATTTTAACTCTTTAAACACGTTTTCTAGCCAATTATCCTCAGTGGTCGAATTAAATTATATCTTGAGCAATTTGAAAGTGCAACAGAAACATTACGGTAGTCTTTAAAGGTAATGTTCTCCGATTTTCTGCTAAAAATTTGAACTATATCCTGTGGAACATTTGTAATGTAGCAGAATGCAAGAAAAGAACGAGGTCGAGTAAAATATATAGGAAGTAAACACAGGCAATACCGAGCCGTAAATGAAAATAAAATTATAACTTCTCATAACATGGAAGTAAATATTCCTAAGTATCTATCTCACTAGCAGATAGCAGCACCAGTCTCAATTATAATAATTTTAGAAAAAGGAGCAGAAATATGGTATAAATATATGTTATATATAATATAACAAACTTTGTAATAAATATAGCAGGCTGCACTTTGTTAGACAAAAGGAAGAATGATTCCATAAGACGAGAATTAGGCTTCTCTAAACTAATGGAGATGCATCAATATAGATTCAGATGGAAAGAACGTATGGAAAGAATTGGAGAACACTGCAATCCAAAACTGCTATTACACTACAAGCCACAGACAAAACAAACGTTGGTGGACCACAGAAAAGATGCACTCAACGAATGTTTAATGCATGAGTCCGGAACAAGTTTTTAGAGGCTTAAACCATGATGATAATGCCGATGATGATTATGGTGGTGATATAAAAAGTGAAGTGACATTTTGAATTTCTGATCTGTAAGTGCTTTTAAATTAATCGAATACAGATGTCACTTCTTGCGAGATTTTTATTAAATCTCAGTGGTGCATTCCCTTAAACTGCACCCCGGATATAATTATAGGTAATCCGCGATTATGCCAGAGAGGTGCTGGTCAATTATCTACATCAAAGAAAAGTTTTGCAAAGTACGATATGATAATAACTCCTAACACTAGAAGACCGAAACAGCGCACATTTTGTAAATAGGTTGTCCGGTAATTTCTATGATTATAGAAGTTCAAACTTTGACTGTTCTAACCTGTGGCATCAGCCATCCTTGTTATTTTGTTTCGTTCCTCATACAATGCAGAGAAGTTTTCGTTACATCTGTTTGTACACAGACCAATTAAGTTGTGATAATCCCGTAGTAAAGAACCTGGGGAGTAGTTTATGGCTCCTAAAACACAATAACATACAGTTCCCTTGGGCCATCGAAAGTTCGTATGACGTCGAGTCTCTCAGGGAGCGTATGGTTTTCTAAATGTTGTGTAAGATTACGTAAAACTAAAGCTACATCTAGATTTATCTTCCAAGTTATGCGTCTGTGATACTCACAATAACCTTATATTCAAAGGAAAAGGGGCACTTGCTTTGTGTGGGATGCAGTGGGAGCATTTTATCACTACAGTAGATCTGAGTTTCTAGAATGGGCCACCCGCATGCTCTAGATTGGAGATAATACTACTATAACTGGTGATGCTCCATTTTAGTAAAGTAATCCACATAAGTTGATTTTAGGTTTCTAAATTACCATCTGCTATAATTATCAGAGAGAGAGAGAGAGAGAGAGAGAGAGAGAGAGAGAGAGAGAGAGAGAGAGAGAGAGATTCGTAATTCCGTTTGTTTCTATGATTGAAATTTTCAATAATTCACTTCTACATTTATAATCATATCAATCTTAATTTTGAGTTCTACAATGTATACTTTAAACGAAATTTGAACATAAAATATTTGTATTGAATATCTACATATGTCAGAAATGGCAATACCCTTTGACATGTATGTGAAGAACAATAATAAAATGCAGAACCAACTGGAAACAGCATTTACATAGAATGGAAAAAAATAGAATCCCCAAAATAACAAGTAACTATCAACCATAAAGACAAAGGAACATATGATGACTGAGGAAAAGTTGGAAGGACCAAGTCATTACTAGATGTCACGCCACGTGTGCGGATTAAATTATTTAAATCGAAGGTTCTAAAAAGTGACACCATGAGTCAGTGTCCTATTTTCCCCTCCACTCACTTTGGCTTAGTGACGTGGTCGTGTAGGATAAAGGTGACTGGTATTGGTTAATGCAGTATGTTTGCAGCACTTTGAGTTTCACAGAATAAGAAAGCCAATCTGGCACCAACATGTCCCGTTACAAATTCCAACCGGGAACCTTCCAGCACTCTTCCTTGCCCTCATATCTATTACGACACCAGCGAAGGGTAACTAACAAGGGGAGAAATAACCATCCGTTTCCCCTCAATGACACATTGACTAATACTAATGTAAGAATTGATCCATCACGGCGATGATTTGTGATAAGAGCTTCGTGGATTACAATTAATTTGCAACAATTAACAATTGATTATACATTCACGACTAATCAGTCGTGTTAAATTTATAAACGTGAGATTTCGGCTATATCAAACTCCATGTCCTTCATCAGGAATTGAATAACAAATAAACGTGTTGTTCCAGATAGTAATACGATTTCCGGTAGGAACTGAGTGAATGACAAGGAAGCAATCAAAGTCATTGGTTACAATGAACATCAGTTTAAATCAGAAAAAGACAGCTTCAAGCGGTGTGACGTATTGGAACGAAGTACAAACCTATCAGTTGCGTGACGCCAGACGAGAGCCGTGTAACACAACGTTGCCTAGATAAACGGCGCCGTGAGTACGGAACTGGAGGGTTCATCAGGTGCAGCGCTCTGGATAAAAATAACATGGCCAGTACAAGTAAAATGGAGCAGCCAGTGTGCCTATGCAGTTCTGTTATGAACAGAGCTAATTCCCAAGTACCTTGTCAGGTCACAACCTAATATGCGGTCTTCCATTACAAATTTCCCAGACATTACCTTCTAACATTGATACACTATGTAGTTAAACAAAAACCAAGCAAAAGGTGCCGGAAAATTTTATTTGTATGACTCTCTTCTAGTTTGCAGAGAAAATGACATGTTCCGTTTTATTGATTTTATAACATAACTCCCTCACATAAAAAGAACCTTTTTCATATCATAGAGCTGAAATGTAGTAATTCTTTATACTCTGTTGTTGTAGTGTTTAACGCCCGCTTTTACTACTACGGCACCGCAGGCGGTGACACTGATGATACATGAAGATGGAGCACCGGTGGAATGAGATGGCGGGGAAAACGGAGTACCCGGAGAAAACCCGCCCTGACGCCGTTTCGTCCACCACGAATACCACATGCGGGTCCCTGGGATCGAACCCGGGCCGCCTAGGTGGTAGGCGAGCGCGCTAACCGCTCGGCTACGGCGCCGCCTTATACTCTGTGACCAATTGTGTAGTCATGCAAGACATTCAGTATTAATATTACGACATCTAAGACGTTAGTTGTGTTATTAACATCAGATATGTTTCCTGTCTTTCCTACATTGCTACATACGGCATGCCTAGAACTATTTTCTTTTTCTCTGAGGCGGCTGTACAAAGTGCGGCGAGCTCGTCTTCAGTGCGACCATTTTCAGTGGTGTGAGTTGACGTCATACCAGCACTACTATCCTCCCCTGGTTTAAGTGAATCCTAGACAAGCGAATACACTTTTTGGCCGTGGGGAGTCGTTGTGCCATCACTCGTTTGATTGTCTTTTCAATTTTGGTTCGTAACTTCGAAAGCAAGTTTGTCTTAAGTTATAACATGTCCCTGGAGCTTTATGTGTAATCTCACTGTTTCCATTCTGTTTTCCTCTGTAAGATTGTATGATACCCACAGAGCGCACATTTGCTCATCTTTAGCTTTTTCTTGTGTAAAGAACTGTATCGGGAGCAATTCTAACTTCCCTTGCAGTTCAATAGAAATCCAACAATGGCGTTATTCCAGCAGTGCTCTTACAGCGTTCACATAATCATTTACGGATTGCTCTAAGTTTTGGATCCTCTTCCCTCCCTCTGAAAAATACATCCAAAGGTCTACGACATGGGAAAGCCTGCACCACAAGCTTCCAGTAATAGTTTCAATAAAGCATCTTCGTATTTTACTACATTTTATAGCACTACAGATAAACCCAAGAGAATCCAAAATGTTTATAACATGGACGCTGAAATGTTAATGACCAATGAATACGAAGGTGCTTGACACCAGAAATGGAATTCCTAAGAATGCGTGAAAGAACTTGACGCAAATAGAAAAAACAAGTGCTCATTAATCATGTTTCAACACGCACACGCGTAATCTAGTTTGCATGTGACCACAAGAAAATCAGTTATGTACAGAAATCTTAACCAATAGTTTCAGTTTTTACCTTTGAGTATTCCTGGTGTATTCTATTCGCGTAAAAGTGCACGAATCTAAAAAGTTTAGTATACATGCATCACCCAAGACAAGCTAAGAATTTAACCAGATTTGTTAAACTAATATCATACACTTATTGCAAGAGTATGCTAAGCACCAGTACAAAGTGTGCGTTCAGACATATTTTCAATGGCAGTCTGAAATAAGAGAATTAAGCTAATAATCAAAACGCATACTGTACGTCAAGATCCTGTACCTACAGAGTAATCTTCTTAAGAAAGAGAAAAAGCAAAATGTAATGTGTGTGTGTGTGTGTGTGTGTGTGTGTGTGTGTGTGTGTGTGTGTGTGTGTGTGTGTGTGTGTGTGTGTGTGTGTGTGTGTGTGTGTGTGTGTGTGTGTGTGTGTGTAGACAAAAAGTGAACCCAAATCCACGAAACGGCAGATAAGTGTTAAGAGATGAATATAAAACAGTTGAACTGAATTATACATAACTTACCTGAAACTTGATGTTTCCGATCACAAAAGTAGAAACATAAACACAAAAATTGTAGAATAACGTAAGACAAAAAGTTTAAACATTAAAGTCAATAAATATAAGATTATATAATGTATTAGCAGCATCAGTATTGAAACATAACTATGAGTATTAGACCTTGATATTAAATAATAGGAAGCAAAAGGAGTGAAATCAAATTATTGGCACATATTTAACTGGTTTTAAATTCCTGGATCTCATTCAGAATAAAAAATAGAACACTGTTTAGCTGTTCATATACTGAGAATAGGCGGCAATACCTTACACAAGTAATTCAGATATATACACACATATGTATATCTCAATTCTCCAAGGTCCTGTATTCTACTGCTGCCCTTCATCTAATTTTCCTCTCTACATAGCTCTGTTGGCTATATCTATTCTGTAAGAGTACCTTCTAGCATGAGTTGGTCAGTTAGTAACACTTCTTCATTCTCTTAGTGTGCCCTTGCTATTTAAGAGTTCTTGCTTCTAGCTGGTGGGTGACAATTTCTTCTGCATGTATTTCCTGACTTACATGATTATTCCTGATTTGCAAAATTCTTGATATTCTCATGCTCCTTCATAACCTCTCGCCAACACTTCTTACTCATTTTTACTTTCTCTACTGGCACGTAGAGGAAGTATTGTATTCCACCCAAAACTTCGATGTCGAGTTTTCACCGTAAGTATATGTTTTGAGATACCCTGAATAAAAAAAAAAAAAAAAAAAAAAAAAAAAAAAAAAAAAAAAAAAAAAAAAAAAAAAAAGCATTTTTAGCAAAAGGTCCGTGTGTGTATGTGTTGTGTGTGTATGTGTCTGTCAGACTGTGGACAGTATGTATAACTCAAAAACGAAAAGTAGATTAAAAACCAAATTTGGCATTTAAGTTTAATGTCTTTCAAAGATACGACACGAAGATTTTGAACAAAATAGCCCCACGCTAAACTACCCTTTACATGGAAAATTTTTCGAAAATTTTTATTTTCCTGAAAATGGCTCTAACGATTTTTATTAAAATGCCATGTGTTTAAGATATTTTTAGGACATACCAAATGTACATTTTGAATCTTTTGGCTATAACCTGCTTACCCTTGATGACTTTTGCATAACTGGATAACAGTAAGAGAAAAACCAATGTAGATCTCATTAAAACACACGATGTATGTCCAAATGAATGTTTTGTGAAGTGAACATTTTCAGAGATATTCCTTGTTATTTGTATGAGTTTTGCAATACTTGGACTTTTCTAAAATGGAAAAGCGTTATTCAGTTTTTATATCTTAGCCGTGGAAAAAGAACGGAATTTCGAAGTCTTCACATAGTGCCCAGCTTTAAAACATTTGACTGTCGCTCAAAGACTACTGCATTCCCCTTGCACCTACAAGAAAATTAGCAATAATATAATTTGTACAAATGTTTATCGTGATTAATGTGAAGTAGACAGAGGAATAAGGGTTTGTAAGAGTACTTAGTACAAGAGTAGAAAAAGTCGGGTGAGTGTAACGCATCACATTTTTAATATCGTATGATATTGCTATACAGTTCTTCTTCTTCTCCTCCGCCTTTCAAGGATTAGGTATTATGATCACTCACTTACTCACTCACTCACTCACTCACTCACTCACTCACTCACTCTCTCACTCTCTCATCCATCCACCGATATTTTTTGCGAATCTACTTTTCTTTTGGTTAGAAAATATAATGTAATGGAAGGAGCATGTTAACAGAATGATACAAAATAGATTGCTACACCATTAAAGCTGTAAATCTGAGACTTGTTTTTCTATTTTTAGATTACTTTGAGCTTTTTTATTTTACATTCCCAAAGTAAACACAGAAAACTAGCAGGTAGAAATGAATTTCAGGTCTATCCACTATATTTGTGCTATGTTTCTAACGGGAAATTGAGAAATACGGTATTTCTATCCTGCTGTAAGGAAAAGTTATTTTTTCTTTTATGGAAGCAAACTTTAAATGCAATTTTCAGTGTTTATAACTCCCAACACAATAACAGATAGGCAGAAGTCCTCGTTCTTCGGATGCGCCCTCAGCTGCGTTATTGAGTCGTTACTGAAATGCGGCCATTAAAAATTCATACAGCAAACACCCGAGCGGTTATCGATTTACGTTGTTGCAGTGACATTTCACAGTGTTCTGCTTTCTTTTGTTTTATTACAATATCGCGTGAATGTCAAAACAGATGTGCGTTAGTGGTTACACTTTGAGTCTTGTCTCACTGAATACTACTCGAACTAAGATTTAGTTAAAAAATTGTGTTAGCTCTCTAGGCAAATATAAAAAGCTTGGTGTTATTATATTTATTCTAGATAGTGAGTTCATTTAAGCCAAAACTTCAAGAATAACTAATTCAAGTATATAAACACTGCTTTTGTGATTTAATAGAAAATATAATTGCGTTTCATGAATCTTATCATGACAATATGGAACTTGGGCACTTGTTTTCGTGCCACAATCTAGAATCATAAATATGCTATGTTAAACAACGTTTAGAACAACCCTATCATTATAAACCGGTTGTTATTGTGCTTGATATCGCGCTAGCCAAAAGATTCAGTAAGCAACTACGCGTTGCACTCACATGACTTTCTCTACTCTTGTACTAACCATTCTTACAAACTCTTATTCCTATATCTTCTTCGTGTTAGTTGAGATAAACATTTGCAGAAATTACCTTATTGTTTATTTCCTTGCAGGTACAAGGGGAATATGGAAATACAGTAGACTTTGATAGTCATATCTTTCAAAGCTTTGAGATTCGGTTCTCTTTGCACGGTTAACATAAAAAAATGAACAACGATGTTGCATTTGACGAAAGTTTGTTTTTCTAAACGGACACAAAAGCAGGGAATATCTCCGGAATGGTTCACTCTACAAAATGATTAATTAATACATTAATATATTAGTTGTGTGTTTTAGCGAGATCTAGAAAATATATATTTCCGGTGAAATCTCGACATCGAATTTTGGGTGTAGTACAATATTTCCCCTATTATATGTAGTAGAGAAAGTAATAATTTAAACCATGAAAGAAGAAGATGATGATGAAAATCTTGTATTATTGGCTCACTATGGTAGGCATGTCAATCATATAAATGGAATATTTCCTACAGAAATGACGTAATACCGATATGCCTAGTTGCCGTGGGTTATAGAAAGGGGATTGTTTGATATTACTTTCTTTGAGTAATGAAGGTGCTAAACCCGCTGTATAGTATTACACATACCTATGCAGAACAATCAAGAATTGATTTTATATTTACTTATTATACTGTGCTATAATAGGCTACATCACAGTCTGTAACGCTTGCTCACTTCTCTCCCAGGAAGGAAATACATGCAAGTGCCTTCTTTGTTTACCACTTCAACATGCCTTGTAATAATAAACGAAATGCAGGGAAATGAGCAAACGTCTATTCACATATTATGTATGTAGACGCGGTCACGTACATCGGCTAAGAATGCCCAATTATTTCAAGATTAATTTGCTATAATTTGTAAGATAAAGTGGACAAAATGTTGGACCCAAACCGTACATTGTAATATGAATATTTGTACCATACCTATCAATATTACCCATTTGTTGCAGAAACGTACGCCTTAGTCCAGTGTTGCGCTTACTAAAACGCATTGCTTGACGTTCTTAGACAAAATAATGCGAAAATTTAGAGGAACAGCAGTTTAAGGGACAGAACCTGCTTCTCGCTAAAGTACCTGCACCTCAAAAACACACAATCATTTACTGAGAGCGTATACCCAGTTTCCAGCCGATTTTACAACCCTTTTATTAGAGTATACATAGCAACGCAATTCAGTGAACGCCTTTGAAAAAACAGACCTATCATATGAGTACACTAACAATATCAGATAAAGAGAAAATGGCGGATTCTTGCACTTAGAACCGGGTTGGCTCCAAAAAAAAAAAAAAAAAAAAATGACAGACACGTCTTATCCACCATGGACCCGTACACTCAAAACGCACAAATTATTTAATAACAGCTTATTTAAATTTTGTCGTAAACTATGTCACGCAACTCAAATATATAACTTTTGCCATTTATGTAATAATATTAAAACGCCCAGAAAAGGCTTAAAACTGTCTAAAAGCGTTAAAGTACGCTCGAAAAGTCGCGAGGTGGCAATGGCATAGCAGCTGGCGTACTGGCTCTAAGGCTTGAACTTGAAGTGTTCAGTACGAATAGTGCGCTCTTCCAACTGAGCTACCTAGGAACTTAGGAGATAACCGAAGACAAATGCATCCATATTGAATACTTGGGTGGAATCTAGCATAGCGGCCGATGTTCTCATGTTAGAGATTAAAATGCGGATTGCATAAAAGTGGAAAATAAGGAACAGTTGACTCACCTGGTATAATTAGATACTGCTTTTATGAATGCTTGACAAGTAAAAAGAATAAGCTTAACAGCACTAAAAATCGGACTGTGGGGCTGTTATTGGGAGCACGTTTTAACTCTGCACCATTAAAGCAAAGATTAAGTTCTCGCAACCAGCGAAATTTAACATTACACTGGCTGCTATCGCAAGATACTGATCACGTTAGTCATATATCACGAGTACCGGGAAATGCTCTTTTCAGGTGATAAATACTTTTCCACGACTACAGTCGTTATCATTTTCCAGTAACTAGTACCTCCACCATAATAAGCAAAAGTTACCTTTAGCATTGTTTATTAGCAAGGAAAAAGCTATTAAGTTTTTTTATGCTCGACTATATTCCAAAATATAAAAATTATGAATGGTAGCTGCCCTTCACTGAACCTCAATAATCTCCATATAACAACAGAAAAGCACAAGGGCTATTCCTAATATCGACTATTCTAGTATGTGCAACATTAATCAAAAGACACTCACTGCATGCATTTTAAACTAAACCACCTGTATTTTCAAACGAAGTCAGGTTTGTTTTCCTGTAACACTGCTCTGCATAAAAAAAAATTGTTCTTTTGAATGAGTGCATGTTCCCAAACATTTTTTATTGTTTGCGCTGAGTTGAACGGCGTAATCCATTTTTTATATCACACAATTTTTTAGAGAAAATAAAAAGTTTCTTTCATAAAATGGGCATCATGAGACTTGTCTATATGGATACTAGACAAAAACAGTGGGCATTTAACGTTTATATGTAGTGTTTATCGCGGAATAACCCTAAATAAGCAAAAAGCAAGTGTTTTTACTGGAACTTAGATCAGGAAATTAATGTGTGACACCAATTTTGAGGATACAATAAGCCAAACAGAAAATCAACTTGGCATAGTTACAAAGATCTAAAATAATTCCTGGCAAATAGGAGTTCAGATTATGAAATCATTGTGAACACCATGTGAGAAAACTAAGTAGTAACTTGAGTTTGAAGTCATACTTCCTACATATTTCCTATAGATCGACTATTTTACAGATAATTGTCTTAGATGTTACAAGCGTTTACACCAAGATTTAAAGAAGATACCACAGTGGTTGGGTTATTGACACAATGGCAGACAACTCTTGGAACCTGAAAAGGAAAAATAATTCTCATGCTTTCGGAAGAAGTGCGAAAAGAAAAAAATTCCTTCTTGTAAACCAATATTGTGACAAAAGCGTAAAATTCGACAAGTTATTCTATATCTCTTTATTTTAATCTAAACTTTTGCACAAAAACATACATTCTCTACTACTGGCGTTAGCATAGTGTACAGTTTTTCGTGATATTACTACTTCCAACTGTTTCCTTCTGGTACTCTTGACTCACTCCTTTCACTGTCTCTCTTCATTTTCTTTGTCTCTCGAACACTAACTCCGACGATACAATCATTCAACAGTTGTTAAAACTTGTTCACTTCGACGCGACATACTTTTCACGACAGCACCCCCGCGCGCGCGTGCGCACGCACGCACGCACGCACGCGCACACACACACACACACACATTAACTGACTCTTATCTAAAACCGTAACTCCGTTGGTTTCCTTATATAGCGGGATTGACGTCACGCGGTTCTTTATTGAACTTAAACAAAGGCGCCGACCGCCGGATGCCTCTCGAAGGTTTCAGTAATACTTTATTAAGCGCTGCGCTCATTGTTGTTAGTCACGTATACACAAACAGTCGCGCGATTTTTTTGGTGCGGTGCTTCGTTTAAGCACTAGACGAGTTAATGTCATTACCTACTGCTTCCCATCTAGTTTAAGTATTTACGGCAAAATCAACAATGAAAAGTAGTATTGCGTTTATCTTAGTAAGGCACACAATCTTAAACCGTGAAACAAACACAGAACACAAAAACAAAACACAAACATCTCATTGTTTACAGTTAATCACAGCTTTGCTATTCAAAGCAAATGTTGGAACACACGCCCATTGCGATTAACACATAGAGTGCATCGGTGTGCCCTATTCTGTCGTACTCTCGCAAAGACACCAGCCATTTCTCTGATTTAAGTTTGTCAGTCTAATTTTGAATAGAACTTTCAAAACTAAAGCATCAAAACATTTTTTTTTCAAAAGGCAGTGTACGAATTATACGTAGTTTTAGTTGCAAATAATATTGCGATAGGCTCAATTTGTTATCTATATCTTCAATGTAGATTCTAGTAAGATATAGCGCATTTGTATCATCAACAGCTTAAGAACACATCACATAGCCCACCAGCTGTTGCTACCACACAACTTAAGGGAGGAAGTAATGCATATCACACATACACAGCTCATTTACCTAAGTCATTTATGATCACTTAAAAGTTGGACAAATGGTCGAACATAAATAGTTATATCAAACTTACCTAAAATGTTAATTAAGGAGGCCGTATGAAAATTATGAGCTGTATCTCGTGTGGTGTGCATATTCGCGTCTTAGATAATTACCCCCATTATGGGCTAATAGCATAATATAATAGACTCATTTCAGCTAGCTGTTTCGCACAAGCAGTTCCTGCCCTATGCCCTAGGGGATCGCTAAAGGAGTTGTGATGTGCATCCCAAAATATTATAGTCTGAAGTCCAAGTACAAAATGCTGTATATTATGAGTTCAGCGTCTTCTAAGGATACTAGGCAAAAATTAAAAAAATTCTCCACACCCAACAAACCTTTACATGAAGAAACATTCATAATTTTTTATTTTCACAAAAATGGATATAACCTGTTTTAGTAAAATGTCATAGGTTTAAGATGTCCACATGACAAATAAAAATTTTATCCTGAATTTTCTTGGAAAAACTGAGAACTCGTTTTCATTCTGTATTATTTTTATTACTCGTAAACCGTAAGCGATAAACAGAGATGCAGAAAACATCTAGATCTCATTAAATCACACATTTATGGCAGATACAATTATGGTGTACTTAACCGTTTCCGAGATGTTCTTTATTATAGGTTTGAATTTTCAAATAATTCATGCACTTACGAAAATTGCTATTCGTTTTTCTCTCGTAGTCTTGAGCAAAGAACATAATTTCAAAATCTTTATTAAGCAATCCATGCTAAACCCATTTGACTGCTGCATACTAACTCCCCATGTGCTTACCAGAATATGTAATAAAACCATCTTGATTAACATAAGTTAGACAAAAATAAGCTGTTTAAGAGTAGTATTCTGAACAATGGAGGAGAGTAATTCCTGTTACATATTACATTTTTTTTCTAATTATTAATGGTTCTTATAAGTTTGTCCATGTCTATCTCCACGACCACCTTATCATTTGCAAAAAGGAGTGGATATAATTGTTATCAGTTCGAAGCCTTTGTTCCCAAATTTTAATGACTTCGCAAATATATAAATAAAGAGAGCTGGTGAAAAAGTGTACACTTGTCTCACTCTTTCACTTCTCTCTATATTGTCATTGGACTAATTACATTTTTATTTGCTATAACTTTTCTACATAGAGGTCCGCGCACGTGCGCGCGCGTGTATGTCTATGTGTGTACTGTTAGACTGTAGACAGCATAACTCAAAAACGAAAAGTAGGTTAAAAACTGAAGTTCGTATATAGCTCCAATATCTTTCAAGGATGCGACACGAAGATTTTGAAGAAAATTGCCCCACCTTAAACTACCCTTACATGGAAAATATTTCGAAAATTTTAATTTTCTTGAAAATGGCTCTACCGATTTTTATTAAAATTCCATATGTTTAAGATATTTGTATGACAAATGAAATGTATATTTTGAATTTTCTAACTATAGCCTATGTAGTCCTGTTCACTTTGGATGACTTTGGAATAACTTGTAAACCGTAAGACATAGATAAAATCTTACTGTATATATAAAATCGTAAAGGACAAAGAGAAGTGGAAACAACATTTTATAGAATGAGTGGTATATTACGGCGAGGCCACGGACCATGTCAGATGCGAATGATGCGCATGCGCAGTAGCGCACGGAGCTCGTGGTTTCTGTCTCACCATAAAATAGTAGCACTGTAATATTTAACCCCAAATACCGAGAGAGCTTGATAGTGACAGAGAAAACGAGATACTATTTCATTCTCCTGCTCTTCTACGTTAGTTTAGTTTCGGATATCTCAATATGTTTCAAAATATCTCAGAGGGTATATGTGTTAGAAAAGCACTGGAAATTATTATGGTATAAATTGATTACTTAGAATCACAGTAGTTGCATTTACATTCTGCATAGTGTGACAAACGAAACTTCTAGTTACTTTTTCTGTCACTCTTTCTCCCTTATAAAACGAATCACAAAAACACAGCCTTCTATTTTGTCGTTAACACAATAAGCAAGTCGCCGTGCTCTTGGAACTCACTAATCTCTAGATTTTAATGGATATAAACTGCGCTAAAACTGTTACTCATTTTGCACTAGAATAAATTGTATCATACACTGTTCTTTGTTGATGGGGATGAACTTGCATGTCAATTTGACCCTCCAAGGAAACACATAAAAATAATTATATTTGTAAATTACCATTACAAGTGATGGAAATTCATTCTAATACTCTATTTAATCCTTAATTCAATAATCATTATTTTGCTTAGCTTTTATTGTCTGCCCTAAACCTATTAAGAAAGTAAAGAGAAATATTATATGGGATGTAATGAAAAATCTCATGAGTTGCACTCATATGACTTTCTCTGCTCTTGAACTAACCATTCTTACAAACTCTTATTCCTATATCTTCTTGGTGTTAGTTAAGATAAACTTTTGTACAAATTATTTTATTGCTTACTTCCTTGTAGGTGTAAGGGGAATATTAGAACACAGTAGGCTTTGAGCGGTAGATAAATCTTTTAAAGCTCTTAGTTTGTTCTGTTTGCACACTTAACATATAAAAAATCTGATGTGTTGCACTCGCATGACTTTCTCTACTCTTGTACTAACAATTCTTACAAACTCTTATTCCTATATCTTCTTCGTGTTAGTTAAAATAAACATTTGTACAAATTGTCTTATTGCTTATTTCCTTGTAGGTGCAAGGGGAATATGGGAATACAGTAGGCTTTGTGCGATAGTCAAATCTTTTAAAGCTTTGAGATTCCGTTCTCTTTGTACACGTAACATATAAAAAATGAACAACGATGACCCATTTCACGAAAGTTCCAAGTTTTCTGAAACTCAGACACATAACAAGGTAGGTATATCTCCGAAATGGTTCACCCTACAAGAAAATTTATTGAGACATAAATTGTGTATTTTAGCAACATCTACATTTTTTGTATAGTATAATTTGGTCTATCTCTAACGGTTTACCAGTTATGCAAAAGTCGTCCAGAGTAAATACGACTACAGGGGCTATAGCCAGAAAATTCAAGATATACATTTCATTTGTCATAAAAATATCTCAAACATATGACATTTTAATCAAAATCGTTAGAGCCATTTTCAAGAAAATCAAAATTTTCGAAAAATTTTCCATGTAAAGGGTAGTTTAGGGTGGGGCTATTTTCTTCAAAATCTTCGTGTCATATCCTTGAACGACATTAAACTTAAATACCAACTTTGGTTTTTAACCGACTTTTCGTTTTTGAGCTATGCTGTCCACAGACTGACAGACTGACAGACAGACTGACAGACACACACACCACACACACAGAAACACAGACACGCACACGGACCTTTTTCTAAAAAGGCTTTTTTTGGATTCAGGGGGCCTCAAAACATGTATTTCCGGTGAAATCTTGACTTCGAATTTTTGGGTGGAATACTGTACTTCCCCTACTTAGCAGTAGAGAAAGTAAAAATGAACTGCGATGTTCCATTTCACGAAAGTGTTTAGTTTTCCGAAACTGACTCAAACAACAAGGAATATCTCCGAAATGATTCACTCTACAAACAATTTATTAAGACATAAATTGTCTGCTTTAGGAAGATCTCTTCAAAGATAGTATTTTATTCATATTTACATGTAATTTTTGTTTTCCCTACTGCTACGTACTTGCGTATAGATAGTATTTAACCCACCCAAAACATTGATACCAAGATTTTACCGGAAATAAAAATTTCAAGACTCCTTGAATTCAAAACAAGGAGTTTAGACAAAACTGTTCGATATATGCCTGTGAACAGCACACTTCAAAGTCAGTTAAATACCAAACTGGGCATGTAAATTCAGCCTCTTCCAAGGATAGAGCTCGAAGATTTTCAAAGTAATACCCCCAAAAATAGCTTTTACATTGAACACTTTTGGAAAAATTGATGGTTCTCAATCATATGCTTAAGTTATGAAACATGACACTTAGATCTTGAATTTTCTGAGAATGGGCTTCAAAGTCTTCTTCATTCTGGATGACCAATATAACTGTGGAGTTCACCATTTCTGAGATATCCCTTGTTATTGATTTGAGTCCTCTAATACTAATACTTTTCTTAAATGGGAAGTCACTAGTGCATTTCCCTTGTTGTTCATTCAAATAGAGCGGAGGTTTAAGGTCATCACATAGCGAACGCTCTTAAAAGATTGGACATCGCTTAAAGCTTACTGTACTCCCATATTTCTATCGCATGTAATAACATCATTTCTGCTAATATCTGTCTCGATTAACCTGCATTAAATACAAGAATAAGCTCTTAAGGGTGCTTTGTTGTAGGGTTGGAGAAATTTATGTGAATGTAACGCATCAGATTTTTATTTTTGGTTGGTGATTACGTTTAAAAATAAAGAAATTTTACTAACCCACTGCCCATATTACTAACGTAATCTTTAGGGTACATTTTCACGATATAAATGGCGATTTGTTCAAAAATTTCAATTTTTTATTTTTCTGTGATATAATAGCCCTGACTTTGTAGTTTCAAAAACATATAGTTTACATGCTAACTGTAACCAGAAGTGTGTTTAACTTAACATCCTGTACAATCAGATTAGCCTGGGCATACGACTTGTAGTGATTTCTTTTTAATATTTCTTGTAATTCAAATTTTCAACAATTTTAGATCTTTTAATTCCAAGGAAGCACTCTTAAAATTATAGTACACCTTATTTTGAAGCTTCTTACACAGGAAAGGACGAGAACTGATAACTATGGTCTTAACGTAAATGACAAAAGCTCTGTAGCCGTTTAAACAAGATTTCAGTTGGCAACAAGTTGGTAAGAAGTTGATAAAAAGAGAAATTTTGAATTTCAGAATTCATAACCTTTTAAATACCCAGTATCCATGATATAATTGAGGTTGAAATCACTGTATATTTTCAGAGAAACAAATTGATGTACTAAAGCTTCGAAGCTTCAGAATTTGAAAAAAATACTGTTTTGCATTGTTTAATGGTTACCCAAAAATAATTTTCAGTGCTGGTAATATAAATATTTTTAGTTCATTGTGCCAATCATTAGTGAAAAATTTTAAAATTCCGGCTAAAATGTACGTTTCTATTCCCAAAGTAAATATGCACCTTAAAGAGCTTTTCTTTATCGTTATAAAAATTTACTTTTCCTTTATCAAAAGCTTTATAATGCACACCATTTACAGATAAAACTATGTGAAATGTTAATGTGATAAAATAAATATTAAATACTATAGATATGTTGAAATACCTATAAACGCAGTTAATTAAAGATTATATTCTTGGATAAATTAAACGAAGTTTCAAATGTCAGGACAAAACAGTACGTTTTTCAAAGTTTAAATAATTAATTAGTAATAATTGCATGCACTCTTTTTTATAACGATTTTGACTTTTTTATCATAAGAAGCCATAAACGTAGATCACTTTTGTATAAGTATTCTTTGTCTTTTTGGCAGCGCGTAACTGTGACAGGAAGATGTTAAAATAAAATAAAACAATTGCAAAGCTTTACAAATTCTTATACGGTCTATTTGTGTCGTTTCCGAGAACGCAATCAGAACAGTTGAAATCTGATGGAATGAAGTTCCTGTAAGACAATGGTTTGACGATAAGAAAGTTAATTGGAAAACTATTCGTTTGCGGTGAACGTGAAAACAAATTAAAGGTTTTATGGGTATAACTTGAAAGTGATCGGTATTTGCTCGATTAGTTTCGACGTATTAAATGCCAGTTTAATTAAAGTGTTGGAAGTATCTCTTTAATTAGGAATCATTTGGATCTAGAAGGACCGATTTTTGTGAACCATTGAGGCGTGAAAATGAAGGGAACGTTATCAAAGTCTCATTGTAATTAAAAAGAAGAGGTGCCCAAGGAAATGCGGAATGTGAAGGGATAGTATTGATTGCAAGGCGTCTGTCTGGGGCCTCTAGAACCAAATGGCGCCATGCGTCGCCACAGGAAGCGTCACAACAATATAGTGCTCCATTGTAGTCCTCATAGGTATTCCTTTGGTTTAGCGGCCATAGAGGAAGTTCTTTCTCTTTGATCCCAGATTTGTAAGCTTTCCTTATCTGTATTCTTAGGCCTAATGAAACGATTTCATTTACCTCCATACGAAATTTTGTTACACATTTTAATGTTCTGTCAATTCCAAAGTTCTATTTTGAAATGTTTGTGTGCTTTAAAGATATTTACGGAAATTATGATGCTAAGTATCTACAGCATGATTAGAAAAAGCACCGATAATCCTTAGTATTGTGACAAATGGCAAAAATCTAGTCCCGTAACTTTTCTAACACTTTATCGTCTTCTAAAATTTTACCACAAATACAGTTTTCTTCTTGTCGTTAACACAGTTTAGTCTTCCGGGCTATTACAACTCACAAATTTTACTTCTTATAATCTTGCTCAGTCCTCTTAGTGCTTTTCTTTATTTCTTCTGTCTCTCGTGCGCTAATTACGACGATGTAATCACTCGCGACGCTCGTTCACTCTTCTTATGACGTAACAACAGGACACGCACAGTTGTCTCACACTGACTGAGACACTGATCTACTCATGTCCGTAACTCAGTTCTAAAACCCACCCCAACTGTTCTTCTCAGGCCTCCTTATATACTGGGGCGGATGTCACAGGTCCTTTTCTCAAGTTACACACACTCACGCGCCGGAAATGACTCAGCTAGAAGTCTCGCGAACGTTCTCGACAATCCTTTTGTTTCCGCCGCCTCGATTGTTGACAGTCACGTATACATAGCGGTTTCTTGAGGCAGCCTGATCCCGCACGTCTTCGCCCGCTCGCCGGCATGACATAGTGTGAAGTAAATTGGCCCCGTCCGTCCTTCCTTGTACACCGCACACTGAGCCACAGTATGTTGTCCGTAATTCATGGTTTGGAAGCTGTGCGGCTTTGGGATTAGGTATGTTGATGGGTGTGCGTTACACACTTTAAGAAACCCAACAATACCACTGTGCACTAAATTGCAAAAGCAGTTCATACTTGAATACAGAACGTACATCAGTGGTGCAGAGAGCCCACGTGGTTAAATAAGTGTGGGCGTGTGCTCAGTATTTCCCTGGTAGCGTGGATTCGTATTACAAGGTCCGCTTGTAATGTAACAGGAGTACATATACCATAGACCCCATGGTACACCAAAGAAAATAGTCAAGATGTGTAAAGTCAGAAGATCGTGGTAGCCATGGTACTTGTCCCTTTCTACCAATCGGTCAATTGGGTGTGTGGATCCAGTGGTGCAGCACATTTTTATTAAAATGAGCTGGGGCTCCGTCGTGTTGCAGCCACATTACATACATAGACAAAAATCTGACGTGTTGCAGTCACATGACTTTCTCTACTCTTGCAAACTGTTATTGTAAATTCTTATTCCTCTATCTTCTTCATATCATTCGAGATAAACATATGCAGAAATTATCTTAATTGGTAATTTATTATTATTATTATTATTATTATTATTATTATTATTATTATTATTATTATTATTATTATTATTATTATTATTATTATTATTATTATTATTATTATTATTATTATTATTATTATTATTATTATTATTATTATTATTATTGCTAGATGCAATACAAGGAAGTCTTTTTTGTATAATTTGCTTTTGATGTGTGACTAAATTGACCTCATATGCCTTTAAGTTTGGATTTAGAGCAATTACATTTTGTTTTAGTTGCTCTTAGCGCAGATGCACTTAAATACTCTGTGGAAGTATATCTGTAATTAAGAAACAGCTTTTTTTCTCTAAGTCATACTTTATAAAAATTATCTTCCATTTTTTCTTGTTTACCTTCAGAGAAATCTTATTATTCCCCATGCTCTAAAATGTAAGAAGATATCAGGAAGACAAAAGAAAAGAAGGAAGGAAGCAGGAAAAATGGAGAAGTTGGAAATACAAAAGCAGATACAAGTTTTGTGTAACAGGCAGAAAGTCATTATTTTTACTCGTAAGTAATGCTACATATTACAAAATGCCACCCAGCCAAGTTTACGTTTCTCTCTTGAAGCTCTCACTTCAGTAAGCTCTCTTCTGTTCTCTTGGACATCCATGTCATGAAAGTAAAGCCTACGTTTTACAAACCTACATTATTAAAGCTCTAAAAAGTAATCTGGAACGCTGCTGATGATGAATTTTCTTTTTAACTGGCGCATATTTTACTGACAACTTTGGACAACGACGTTTAATCAAAGGATGACTACAAAGAACTCCGATATTACTGTCTCTCTACTCTACTTGTGTCTGGGTACAAATACCATAGTTACTTCTTTGAAACCCTATAGCACTGAAGGCATCCAAATGATCCACGCGAGAAAAGCTAATGAGTTAGAGTCTTTGGCAGCGATGAAAGTGTACTTATTTGACTAAATACTGTAAATGGGATTAGGAAAGACTGAGGCAAAAGTCAGCATCTATGGAAAATGTTAATAGTGAGCAATTTATAATAAGTAATGTATCATCCTCAGAATGTCCAAGTGGCTCATTCAAGCGGCCACACAATTTAACGATTTATTTTAACACATATATCACTGTTATTCTAATTCCTGAACCGATTTAGGTATCTCTATCACGGGCATCTTGAAGGAAGCAATTCGAGTAGACATCATTGTAAAAGGCCAGACGAAATGGACTGGCCATCCATTCAAAGCCGAACGTGGTCAGTTAAAACCCAGAGACGGAGTCAAAGTAAAGGATGGGGAGGGTCCAGGTAAAACAACCAGTGAGATGGTATGCATGAATGATGACCTTGGACAACAATTGTATGTGTTTTGAGTTTAGAAAAAGAGAGAAAAACTACAACACTGTTATGTACTGAACATTTATGCCACCAATAAATTTATTTTAGTATTAAAGACCAATGCAATATGACAATAACAGTGTTACAATCTTGTGAAACTTTGACAGAACATCTTTGCTGAAAAATGGCAACGCTACTATTAGAGGGTTAGTGGCGGCAGATAGCTGACCATTTCATGTTCAGGTTATTCCCTCACCTCCTACGCAAGTAAATGTTATAGGCACAAATGGTATTTTACAATGTAAATTCACAGCGTGTTTAGCTGCACGACACCACAAGGCGTGGCAAGCCTAGGATTCGATTTTGTGTGGACCAGTTTCTCCTGCCACCCGCCACTAAATTCTGTGTGTGCGATCGTATGGCTGATTTGCCTAGATTGATAACGAAGTACGTGACTCCACCCTCTGCAACCGCTACTCTTTTACATCCTTCCTTGCATTATTCAACCCACTTGATTGAAAAGTTGAAGCTTATTTCATTGTAAGTTACTTGTAGAGACGATCAGTGGTCGTGTTATTATTGATTCTGTATCGTCAAATTGGATGACGGTAGTGATAGCGCGTTTTGGTTAAAAGGAATATTTATCATAATCAATCGTGTAAATTATTATTGTTGTATTTAAATCTTTATGCACCAATGTATTTGGTGAAAATGAAAGTATGATTATGTTAAACAATCTGAGGAGTACATTCATATGACTTTCTGTACACTCCTGCACAAACTCTTCTTAAAAACAACTATCTACTTCATGTTAATCAAGATAGTCGTTTCCAGAAATGGTCTTATTACACAATAGGTACAATGTGAGTAGGAGAATACAGGAGATTTAAGCGCTGGTTGAATATTTTGACAGCTGCTCGCTATGTGATGGCTTTGACTTTCCCTTCTGTTTGCACATTCATGACATAAAGTATAACTATTAGAAAACTCAAACATATCGGAAATGGTTCGTTCAAAAAGAAAAAAAAAAAAAAAAAAAAAAAAAAAAAAAACCAATAAAAAGTTTCACATAAACTGTGTTTAACAAGAGCTCCATGTTTTGTATAGTAAGATATTACCTATCTCTTACGGGTATAACTATCCAATATGCAAATGCCATCCAAAATGAGCAGGTCTTGAGGACATCCCCAGAAAATTCAAGATATTAGCTTCATTTGTCATAAAAACAACTTACACATAGTTTAATCAAGATCATTAAAGCAGTTTTTGACAGAATGAAATTTTTTTGAAAAGTTTTCCTTGTGTGTGTGTGTGTGTGTGGGGGGGGGGGGGGTGTTAAAATCTTCGTGTTGGATCCTAGGAAGATGCTAAATATAAATATGAAGTTTGCTATTTAACTACTTTTCGTGTTTATGTTATGCTGTTAACAGACATACAAGCGCGCGCACACACACACACACACACACACACACGCGCGCGCGCGCGCGCGCAAACGCACACACACAGACCTTTTTATAAATATGCTTGTTTTTTTATTCTCGTAGTAGAGAAAGTAAAAAAGGAATCACATAATTTTGGAACTGTAACGAATAATAACTACGTTAATGCATCTGCCATTAGATGGTAAAATGAGACAGCAGTGTAACCTTAATTTATGAAACAGTGTACTGCAACAGAATAACGTTTAGTTCACTAATTCTTAAGACCACAATAGGGAGAACCTTAAAGTAGCACTGGGTATGGTGAGGCCGTAACCAGTTACTTTCTGTGTAACTACCTTTGTAACCATATTGTGCTCTTATAGCTGTGATGTTATTTTTGGCTACTCCTTGTGCAGATAGGTCTTTGATAAGCGTAGAATAAATACTGTGGCACATATATTTTTTTCTGGGGGATACGAACAAGAAACGTCTGTTATTTAGTAAATTCCATGAAGTTTCAACCGTCACGGGTGACAGCAGAAGATAGGCTTATGTTGTGAAAGAATGTATAGTGAACCAAAAGTGGCATCGCATACAAAATTAGACGCACAGAAAAAGATCGCCTCCTACACACGATGTCTCAATGTTTGACGACTTTTGTGTGACAGTTCCAAACACTGAACCCTAACAAATGTTGTTTGTGCCCAATCCAAATATTTTTGTAGCTTGTTTCTCTATCTAAGATTTAAACGCACGAATTGCATATAATGAGCGCGACTTGGGTTTTATAGTGCTCTGAGAGTGGACCTCTTGGCATTGTTACTAATATTACTCTGGAGGAATTCCAATGAACTGGATAACTGTCTTTGAGAGCTTGTGAATGACTTTCCTCTCTTCTTTCTTGGCACTTAACTCCACGTTTATGGCTATATTTTAAGACTAGAGTTAAATGTTTCATGTTATGTAACATATGTCTAAATAAGTTGCAACATTTAACATCTCAGTTAAATGCAAGCTCCGAATTAAAATGTTGGGGGATTTTGTTTTAGTTAGGGGATCTGGGATTTATTTTAGAAATCTGATAGTTGCATACACATACCTTTCTTCAGTCAGTGTTCTACAAACCATTCTTGCAACAGCTACTTCTTTTTACTCCTTCAGTACCATTTACACATTTCCTTGTGGCATAAGTAAGAACAATTCAGTAAGCTAAAGTGATAGTATGTTTTCCCAAACAGAGTTGCTATATGAGTATCTGAAAATTCGGTTCTCTTTGAAGAGACGCACAAAAGAAGGAATTGAATTGAAAGTTTAAAACAGTAACCAAAAATATCCCGGAAATCGTTAACGCTCAAAAGTGTATTTAACATACATTGTGTGCTCTAACAAGATCTACATTTTTATTTACTTTCTCTATTGGTAAGTAGGGTAAGTATTGTATTCTACCCAAAAATTCGATGTCGAGATTTCATCAGAAATATATGTTTTGAGGACCCCTGAATCCAAAAAAAAGCATTTTTTTAGAAAAAGGTCTGTGTGTGTTTGTATGTCTGTCTGTGGACAGCATAACTCAAAAACGAAAAGTTTGTTAAAAACCAAAGTTGGTATTTAAGTGTCTTTCAAGGATGCGACACGAAGAAAATAGCCCCACCCTAAACTACCCTTTTCATGGAAGATTTTTTGACAATTTTGATTTTCTTGAAAATGACTCTAACGATTTTTATTAAAATGTCATATGTTTGAGATATATTTATGACAAATGAAATGTATATTTTGAATTTCCTGGTTATAGCCCCTGTAGTCGTATTTGCTCTGGGCGACTTTTGCATAACTGGTAAACCGCTAGAGATAGACCAAATCATACTATACAAAAAATGTAGATCTTGCTAAAATACACAATTTATGTCCAAATAAATTTTCTTGTAGGGTGAACCATTTCGGAGATATTCCTTGTTATGTGTGTCAGTTTCTGAAAACTTACAGCTTTCGTGAAATGGAACATCGTTGTTCATATTTCTTATATTAACTGTGCAAAGAGAACGGAAACTCAAAGTTTTGAAAGATTTGACTATCGCACAAAGCCTTCTGTATTCTAACATTCCTCTTGCACATACAAGGAAATAAGCAATAAGATAATTTGTACGAATGCTTATCTTAACTAACATGGAGATATAGGAGTAAGAGTTTGTTAGAATGATTAGTACAAGGGTAGATAATGTCATGTGAGTGCAACATATCAGATTTTTTATGTAGTAAGAATTGTATCTCAAACGGTTTACTAGTTTTGCAAAAGAACGAAGAGACCTTAAGAGACTTTCCGGAAAATTCAATATACACATTTATTTTCCGTTTTATCAGAAAATATATGGTTATTTAAGCAAGTTCGTTTGAACATTATTAATTTCTCAAAAACCGCTCTAACATATTCCTATGTGAAGTGGGGTGGTAATGTTCTAGAATATTCGTTTCGTATCCTTGTAAGAGCTGAACTTACCAAGTTTATATTTAAGTGAGTTTTCGTTTCTGAGTTATGGACACATAGACAGACACGGGACACATACAAACATACGGCAATTGGGAACTCTTTCTAAAAATTCTGTTTTTTATTCAAAGTTTGTATTTCTGGTGAAATTTGGCTATAGACTTTTTGAGTGGAATGCAGTATTGACTCCACCTTCGATGACTCGAGGATTGATATATAATTATGTTTAATGTTGCTGTTCTTGTCTATTATCACAGGCTACACACGATAGTTCAAACCTTGGAGCTACCTCTCATCGCCCGTCTTCTGTGGCAAGCAGAACAAAGTTCGCTCACGCTTCATAGGAATTGCACCGTTGTGTTCTGCAACCTTTTAGTGCACTTGTGCCAAATACGGATGAGATGGGCAATCTGGTAGATAGACATTTATCTCTTAGTGCTATGTTAATATTCTTTGCAACTAAAGTTCCTTGTAGTCTTTAATAAATAAAAATGTTGTACGGTTTCAATGTGAGTTTAATGCATGTAATGTAGAGCAACAATAACATGGTAGGTAAAGTAAAACTAATGTCGACACCTGTGGAAGAGCTATAAAATAATGGTAAGTTAGTAAATTAGCGTTCCTCTAATAACCCTAAGCTTCGAAAGCAGCGATGTTCATATGCTTATATAACAATGCTTGCCATTATTGGCCATGAAAGAAATGTCCCATCTTACATAATAAATCGCAGAAAAATCAGTGACGACGAATGTTTCTTACGTAAGACTATTTATAAAATCCAAGGGGGGAAATATTAAATGCCTAACGTGAACGACAACTTTGAAATAACGTATTGTATTGCATTGGTATCACAATAAAATAAAATTGATTATTTTAAAGTAAGTCTAAGATGTCGATTCAAATTCCAGTTCGTCCAATAGGCAGAAAAAAGTGTATTTAAATTGATTTCATGGAAAATAACTGTACCGCAAATCTGATTAAGAAACATTTTTGGTGGCTACTTAGTTGCCATGTATTACACTTTTCTGTGGGAACGGACAGTTTATTTCCTTTGATTCCGTCTAGCTAAAAGCGGTTAATACAGTGATTTCTAAATTATGCTGCTTGAAGTTAAATGCTCTAAAATTAAGGATTATTTTTGCGGATAAAGCTAATGAATAGGGAGCTGAAGACTTTGTTCCTTCTTGCTGTATTTTAAGCTTTGCGACAGTAGCTTGGAACATAAGCGAAAATACGCTATGGATCAGAGCTGGGCAACTGGTGCTCAGAGAGCGCAGATTGCTCGCGACCTTGACTGATATCTGTATGTTTAGCAAGTAAAAAAAGACGAAGGTCGCTCAAGGTAAAGCGCAAGTCGTCCAGTCCTGCTATAGATACACACTACGACTGAAAAGGAGATGTACCACCGTGAAAGCTTTAAGTTGCCGTGCGCCATTTGGTGGCTTTAAAATAAAATGTAAGTCATGTAAAGAAATCAAAATAGAAGTTCGTTACGGGAGCTGCATTTGCATTTGTTTTAACTCAAGGTAATGAATTATTATGCTCCTTTCAATAAAGTTTTATCTCCTACTCCCATTGAAGCAACAAAAATATCAATCTGGAAATGAGAACCAATTTATTCTCAAATTTTGAACTATCATCCAATATTACAGATTTGTCAATTAATTGGTTAAGAGCTTTTATTGAACGTGTATAGTCGTTGAGAAGTTATGGCACTTTGCTCTAGGAGAATGTTCTTGGTAGCAGTGATCTACCATCGGAGAACATTTCTATGCTGGACGAGGTGAGAGAAGAAATCGAGACGGAGGCAAGAGGGTAATATACTGATGTAACGGCTAGGGCCGTAATGGATGGCGCCAACAGACTAGGTGTTTGGACAGATAAACACAGACAAGAAAAAGTGCAGAAGTGCTAGCGATGCTACGAGATAATTCTCCAATTTTCTTTCTCCCCTTCTCCTGAACATTTTGGACCTATGGGGAAAGTTCCGTGGGTTACATACACGAGGATTCGTGACTGAGTTAGTAAGCCAGTAAGTGCTGCATTTGTGATGTGACAAAAAGTGTTGTGGCATGTTTGCTTTCTGACGTACAGTGAGTGCAAGTATAGTAGAGTAGACAGATCTTGTGTTCGGCACTCCAGTGAAAGAATCATAGGAGTAAACAGGCTACTTCGCGCGTACATCACAAATAAAAGTGAAGCGATAGTGAAAGTTGAACAAAATCAATATTACTGCATTGAAACTGAAAGTCAAACGAAGTCCTATTGGTGTCAGAAGTGGGATATAAATGTTACGATAAGGCAAATAATTCAACGGTTATTATGTGAATTGAATACCATGAATTTCGGGGTGAAGAAAATTAATTCCAGGATGGAGAAAATGGAGGAGGCTGAAATGAAGAGCGAAAAAGACGGAAAGCAAATGAAATTCACAATGGTGGAGAATGAAGAGTGTTAAGGAAGAAATGAACAGTGGAAGGACATGATATTGATAGCGGAATGGAGAAAGTGGAGACGGAAATGATATATACAATGGTGGAGCATCACATTAAGATAAATGGTGTCTAGACATCAGCGTGATACTGCAAAACATATTAGTTCGAAATAACACTGTGTGATCTGTAGTTCGCCAACCCTCCAACTGACAAAGGGTTATATTGGGGCGAAACGGACTGATTAGAAGACACCCTACCTCGCCAGGAAGCACCTGAAGCTGGCAAGTGACCTGATGAAGACGCACTATGACATCCTGGTGGACAGTGTTGGATTCCAAGGGCAACCTCCTACGGCTTTAACGTATAAACCACGAGGATAAACGCTGACGCTATGTTCCTGGGACGGTCCGTTCAAGGTAGTCACGGCGGCGCCGTGGCCGAGCGGTTAGCGCGCTCACCTACCACCTAGGCGGCCCGGGTTCGATCCCAGGGACCCGCATGTGGTATTAGTCATGGACGAAGCGGTGTCAGGGCGGGTTTTCTCCGGGTGCTCCGGTTTCCAAGCCATGTCATTCAACCGGTGCTCCATCTTCATTCCATGTATCATCAGTGTCACCGCCTGCGGTGCCGTAGTAGTAAAAGCGGGCGTTAAACACTACAAAAAAAATTCAAGGTAGTCACCTCATGATATAACGGATTTGGGAACTACTCAGGACGGCCAGCTCTGACGAGCGATGAGCTGTACGGGCAGCTTTATCAGTGTGATAGGGACGACCGACTGACTGGCTGGTTGGAGAGATAGAGTTAGGATGGGCCACACCTTTGGATGCTTAGTGATGTAACGAGTTGTTCCTGAAAAGTTCTTTGTCCCACCTCTAGAACATTCTGGAGCTCTGCAGAAAATTCTGACGGCTATGTAAGTGAGCATTTTCGATAGGAAGTCAGTAAGTTACGGAGATAGTGGCGAGTTAACTTGTGATGGGACAAAAAGTGCTGTTCTACGAGTGAGTTTTGTGACAGCTGTTATATCGCAAGAGGAATTTTGTTGCTGCAGCGGGAGCTCACTATGTTGCAAAATACAAAAACAAAAGAGAAAACAAAAACAAGACAAACAAACACAAAGGAAATGTAAGCGATCGTGAAAGTTGATAAAATCCGTAGTGATTGTAACAACTTAAAAGAATTAAAACTGGGCAATGTCAAAATGTGTTGCGTTATGGGGACTCCGGCGTGGTGCAGCGCCCCCATACCGGATCCCACGGACGAGAGACGGAGAGACTTCCTGCCAAGCAGCACTTAATGCCTTCGCCGGCACTTGCAGCCCTGAAAGAATCAACACGATGAACGATGAATGAAGATAATATGAGGACAGGAAATTCGAGTGATGTAATTCGTTATTCTTCGCAGCATTTGCCTGGTATCCCAGGGAAGCCACTGAAAAAAACCATGGGTGAGGAAGGTGGGCCTCGGGAATCGAATCCACGACCTCTAGAATACGTTAGCGCAGAGCTATCTCGCTTGCTTAGAAAACCCAGAGGTGTTAGAATTTCTTTGTTACAATCAGTACAAAAGCAGCAAGTCGTTTTTGGCGGATAAATTTTCACGTGGCTGCGACTTCGTATTCCTTCTATTTTATCCTTTCCCAGACAAAAGAAGTGAATTCAAGCGCGAAGTTGCGCGATCGTTAAGAACTGCTGCCGGTTTCTAGTTTGTAGAAGAGAGGTAGGGGAACATGAATATTCGCAGAAGTGTGAAGTAGTTTGATACCTTGCAGAATGCAACGAAAGAGTTCCGAACATTTCTAATTTCCATTTATTACTTGTCAGCACATACCTCGCTGCTGTTAATATTACAAATTCCTCTAAGTGCAGGGTACATACATTTATGAACATTTTTTTATTTTTTTTACCTTTTTCCAACTGGTGCCAAGCTTCTTTTTAGGGGAACGCATTTTTCTGATCAGATTGCACATGTTTATCTTCAACTTTAGTATTATGTGAATATCATTTTTTGTGATTTCAAGCAATTTACATTAAAATGTCTTATATGTATAATTGATTTTGCAGTGGCGGATTTTCGATTTAAATATGCACTAAAATATTTTCCATTAATTAAAGTTTGTGACCGCGGCCACTGCCACAGGGCAAAGAGACGCTCGGGATCAAGCTACCTACTGCTTATAAATACGCGGCTCGACGACAGTGTAACGATCAAAACAAGGATGACTAGGATTTTGGCAGCTCAAAGCGATTGCAGACTGTTCAAGAATCTTTCGACTGCTGGCATGTTTGCGAGAAGTTCCTCGAGAAAGTGTGTATTTTCCAGAGAATGCGCCGGTACTTCACCTGGACTATAAAAAGCTGAAGAGCTTGGACAGAGCAGTTAACTTTTATGCGTGTGTGTTGTGTGTAGTCAGTGTTGAAAGAGTTTGAGTTGCCACAAACAGTTTTAGTGAGTAAATCGTCGGAGTTGTTCGTGTGGGCAGTCAAGCAGTATTACCGTTTTGGTCAAGGTTACGAAAGATAGCACAGTGTGAATTCCAAGATCACGACGAATTTTAGGTTGAGTTAACAATACAACTGAACTGTATTTTTATACAAGAGATATAAAGTGACAGAAAAAGTAACTGGTCTTTGTCATTTGTCACAGTATTGTATTTAGTTCTGTTTATCTGTTCATCTGAACAGGAAGGCATCAGTCACTTTGTTTAGAACAAGCAAAGTACCTAAAGGGTAGCTGTTTGGCTTCAATTGATATCAGAGTTATGTCTCTTTTTAAGCTTTACTTCCTTTAATCTGGCAGGTCATATCGTCAGCATGGGTGAAATTATGCTCAAATGAGCCTAGGATCCACAGAGCTTAAAGACACCCGATATATGTCTTTTCAAAGTAAAGAAAATCCCAGAGAAAGCCGTATCTAGATAACCCTAACCGAAATTCAAACTCTGGACCTCTTGAATGTGTTGCAGACGCGCTAACACCTCGCCACCAAAGTAAGCACTAGAACTATTGACTTGAACGAGTAATAATTCTATAAATAAATAATAATATAATACTCCCTATTTCCCCAATATAAGTACTTGAAAATGACAAAATAAAGGAAGAATAAAAACACAAAATAATAATGTAAAATCGAAACAATGCTGTAACCAATGAAAATACTAGTTGCTCCTAATCACATTATTTACCTTCTAAGGGGTTAGTGTAGCGTAAACATTACACTAAGTCACTGTTACACAAACTCAGAGAAACAGAACTTAACCATCGAATCACAGCTGTCCACTGAACGTTTAACTGTCGGTCGTCAGCGCCATATAGGTCCTGCACCCTATGAGAGTTTCTAGAAGTGGAATATTCTCGAAAGCCAGACAACGAAGGTTCTGAAGCCACAACGACAAACAATGCAGAATGCTATTGTCCTGTCAGGGCAGATGTAAGTGCACTAATCCGTTCCCTGGTAACTAGTCCCGGACACTATGGTAATATCTTAAAAATAGAATGAGCAGAATAACCTAAAAAGTGTGGAGTTTCGTAATGTAAGATTAGTTATAAGGCTTTATGCAGACGTTAGGAATACCTATAAAGCAAAAGTTCAAAGACGGTATGTTGTCAGTACAACACGGAGCCGTCTGCAGTCACCTATGATACAGGTTAGTTGGGCACGGAGAATGAATGACGTAACCAGTACCGCGCAACCGTCGTATATGCACGTGCATCAGCTGACGCCTGCAGTTGTGAACATGCGAGAGAGGCACAGCAGAACTATGTGTACTAAACTTACGGCTTTTTGCACATTCATCCGCCCTCTAGGTGTTAGAAGCCGTCCTGGCCATCAGTACGTTCGCCGATTCTTAGGCCATGCACGTTTACCAGATATGTTTGCTTCTGTCATAATATGTAATCTCTATCAATCTATGGCATTCTTTCTCATATATCCTGCATGTCTACAATAGTGCCAGCTAATACACTGCACTAATAGTCTCGACCAAATGCCATTTTGTCTGACAACCACTTGAACCCCAATACCTTGAAAAGTGAAAACAGAGAGAAGGAAGATAGCTGTTTTGTTCCACTCTCGTATTGGAAAGTAACAGTTTTCTACTGTTACTGTTGTTTCTACATCGTAACTAGAGATAAACCTTGCTTCTTTCGTATCATCCATTCTTTATACAATTCCAAGGATAAAGAAGGGTCACAAAGGGAATTCAGTGAATCTACGTCGTGCTAAAATACCACAACAACAAGGAACAGCGGGATTAAATTCTCTGTGACAGTTTTCCGACACACGGAGAGTTCTGTATTTGTAAAGCTCCACCCAAAGAATTTATAGGGGATAAAAGAGTGCTTTATCTGCTTTTTAAAACGGAACAAGCTGATGTGATAATTGTAGCGGAAATAATTCACAGAATAAAACTGCTTTTATGAGTCGCAATTCTGTGTACCTACTTTATTTTTATGATATAGAATATGTGAAACAAACAACTTGCGCGAGGTCTTTTTAATTTTTGTTTCCTTCATAATTATTCATTGTTTACAGTAAAGTAATGAATGCTATTTCTTGAACCGAAACGCAGTGTTTATTCGGCAAACTTTTAATCAAATTACTCTATATGGGAGTTCTATGGAAGAGTCACTTGATACTCTCGTTATTACAGTGTGTCACTGAAGCCAGTTGACAACAAATTTAATTTATTGCACTCACAGGACTTTCTCTACTCATTCTTGTACAAAATATTCTTACAAAACCATTATTACTCTATCTATAACATGTTAATCGAGATAAACGTTTACAGAAATTATCTTATTGTGTATTCCAGCACACAATGAGTTAGAAATCTCTGCGGTTCATCTGATAACTCCGTTAGAATTAAAGTGATTATTCTGTGTAAGGAAGTAAACGAGTTATATGAAGTTGTAAAAGTAACAATGACAAAATAGGAAATGCAGGTGAGAAGAGTAGTCATTTGCGCAATTCGGGGCTGAAAGGGACGCTCAAAACCAGAACAGTTAAAGAGTATCAATTTTAAAAAAATGCCTAAACTGCAATTTTTTATGAGTGAAAAGATTTTCATTACGATGTTGTGATATTTGACCTCGTATTGCACAGTGTTGCCTTGAGTATACAAAGGTATTAATCAAGGTTTTAGTATATTTAAAATAGTGTTTTTAACTGGTAGCCCAAGAATAAACTACAAGTATCTGTAACTATTTTATATCTAAACCATCAATTGATTTCAATAGCATTGCATTTTTATGGAATAACATTCACAATCCGTGCAAATGTGTTGAATGTAAAACCATCACTACACATGGATGCCATCACACCAGTTATTTTCGTGCACCCTCCCCGTCCTTTAATAAGGCAGGTTTGATTGTAGTCTCTGGGATTCAAACTGACAACATGTAGCTCTAAATCGATTGTCAGTTCATCTCGTCTCGTTTTAACGATCAGCCTATCTGAAGCACAGCTTAAGCATTAGAGGAAGATCGGCATATGTAGTAAAATCAGTCATGGAACGGATGTTATGTTTAGCACTCATATTCAACAAACAATTGAACATACACAGCGTGTCTTAAAGAGGAACTTCCGGTTAACATCCTGAATTTGAAATATCTATTTCTCGCCCTATTACTGTAGCAATACAGCAACTGTAGAGCACATTATTAGAAAACAATTATGAAAACATTTAGCCATTAACATTAGTAATTGTTATAATTGATGTAAATTGAGTATAATTTACCTTACATCTGATTCCCCCGCTGCAATACTATCTGCTAGAAAGCAACATTAGTTGAGGCAGAGATACATGATCGATTGTTGGTATCAGCTATACCCAATTACAAGTCATTATAATAATTCTGGCTTGCAGCTGTTCAACGCATAGTAATTGCAGAAGTTGTGACTTTTTCACGAAAATAACGGGTTTGTTTAAATCCCTATCAAATGCTGCATTGGATATTGGTTAATACGGTTATCGATGTAAAGGCAAGTCAACACACATACGAGGTTTGACCGAATAGCACTGCAGTAGAGTTCTAGTACGCGATAAGCAAATGAGGATGTGATATCTTCTCTTGTACTTGCTTACCTACAGAAAGTTTGTATTGCGTTCCATCCAAACATTTATACTGAGATTACATCATCACAATCATCATAGTCATCATCGTTATCAATATCATTACTACAATGCGACTTCAGTAAACACCAACTCAAAGCTTCCTGGGACGTCCGACATTTCGTAGTCATATTGATTGATAATTCCTTGCAAGTAGTGGGTATTTCTCCTCACTAATTTGTTTCATATGCTCGTCCCTTTTTGTCTATATATTTTTACTTTCTCATATGAAGATTCTACTCCCTTATATCTTCATGTTTAATTCTGTCAACTTTATGCAATCTCTTACTTACCTAAGGAACTTCACTCCGCTGTCTGACTTCTATCTTCAGGTTTCTTTGTTGGAACATAAGTTTTACAACCCTACAGTATTGCGGAGATTGCCACAAGTCTAAGGAGCTTCATTGTTGTTTCCTTTCTTAATTTGTTTTAAAAGTTCTCCACTAAGTGACTGGAATTTATTTATTTTAAAATCAATGTCTCTTTCTATAATAAAACTGGCATCACGCCCTAAATATTTAAAATGTAGTACTTGTTCTATAATTTACACTTCTGTTTCTTATGGTAATGAAGCAACTCATTTTTACTTTCTCTACTGATTCCACCCAAAAATTCGATGTCGAGATTTCACCGGAAATATATATTTTGAGACCCCCTGAATCCAAAAAAAAAAAAAGGATTTTTAGAAAAAGGTCCGTGTGTGTGTCTGTGTGTCTGTCAGCCTGTGGACAGCATAACTCAAAAACGAAAAGTCGGTTAAAAGCCAAACTTGGTATTTAAGTTTAATGTCTTTCAAGGATGCGACACGAAGATTTTGAAGAAAATAGCCCCACCCTACACTACCCTTTACATGGAAGATTTTTTGAAAATTTTGATTTTCTTGAAAATGGCTCTAATGATTTTGATTAAAATGTCATATGTTTGAGATATTTTGATGACAAATGAAATGTATAGCTTGAAATTTCTGGCTATAGCCCCTGTAGTCGTATTTACTTGGACGACTTTTGCATAACTGGTAAGAGATAGACCAAATTATACTACACAATAAATGTAGATCTTGCTAAAATGCGCAATTTATGTCTGAATAAATTTTCTTGTAGGGTGAACCATTTCGGAGATATTCCTTGTTATGTGTGTGACTTTCGGAAAACTTAGAACTTTAGCGAAATGCAACAACGTTGTTCATTTTTTTATATGTTAATCGTGCAAACAGAACGGAATCTCAAAGGTCAAAAAGATTTGACTGTCGCACAAAGCCTTCTGTATTCTAATACTCCCCTTGCACCTAAAGAACATAAGCGATAAGATAATTTGTACGAATGTTTATCTTAACTAACATGGAGATATAGGAATAAGAGTTTGTTAGAATGGTTAGTACAAGAGTGAGAAAGTCATGTGAGTGCAACACATCCGATTTTTCAAATACAGGACATTAACTGTAGATGATTTAAGGGAAGCTAAAATGTCAATTTCTGTGATTTTCTCCGAAAATCAGGTTTCAATGGCACACAAATAATTGAAATATTCCACTAATTTTGGTGTACCTTTCATAGAAGTACGCTAATAGCGTCCCGGCAGGCGCGCGCAGGTAAGTTTTAAGTGTTGGTTGCCTTATAATTATCACTGTCTTTGTAAGCGCCGGCCGGCAACAAAACAACGTGCGGTTCCAGAATAACCACCGTTGCACGCATTTCTAGATGATTTCGAAGCTCAGGGGCTTGGTTTACAGCAAGAGACGAGAAACTTGGCTAAAGTCGATATCCCTGAGTTCAATTGTTTTCACCAAACTTTTTGTATCCCATGGAATTGCACACAAAAGAAACAGTGTCTGTCACATTATGATGCATTTTGGTCCAAAACGAATGACAGTTCACGTAGTAAGCGTGGGAAATAAACATGGCGCACGCAAATATTAATTTAGTGATTATTATATTAAGTATAGGTTTGGAATATGTTTCCACTAGTCTAAGCAGGAAGAAAATATTGTAACAAATGAGGAAAAAAAAAAAAAAAAAAAAAAAAAAAAAAAACACCGGTTGCTGCTAATCACACTTTATTGCCTTCTAGTCAGTTACCGTAGTGCTAACGTTATACTTAGATCACTTTTGTATAAACTTAGAGCAACAGAGCAACTGTTGAATCGAATCACAATAAGGAACCGTCAGATTACAGCTCGCACTGAACTGCTACACGGCACGATTCACAGGTGCTTACCACTGAACGCTTGGTAAACGTTTAACTCGCTCCAACACATTACAAGAACGACTGGAATAACTTCTCTTTCCGGGCACGAGCAGATCCCTTATATAGTATCCCATACTTGAGAGTTCTGGAAGTAGAATGGTCGAGAGTGACTGTGGGAGAACAGTCTAGGCACCGAACCACCACACAATAGCTATTGTTCCCGTACGCTCTATTGACCCATTGGAGCTCACGCAACGACCCGCATATCTTACCAGCCACACACGGGCTTTCGGCCGCCGCGACACCATGTACGTATTAGAGGTGAAAGACGTTGGAGGACACGGTCATAGTTACAAAGAAGAGAACAGGACACGGGCCGAGGTAGGTATATTCTGTCTACAGAAAAACGAATTGGGGTTAAATGACCTGAAAACGGTCGCAAGTTTTTACAAATTGACAATGATTTATTTCTCAACCTTTTACAATGTGTCGAATGCAAAATTACACACCAGGATACAAATATGAGACAATCTATAACAGCGCGAAAGAGGTATGGAACAATTATGACAGCTTTAATCTTAGTATGCATTGATGGACAGAAGATTTCAACTCATTTTATAAAAACAAAAATTCAAAGTGTTCAAACGCCTAGACGAGGGATACAATGGCCTCCTGTGTCCAGTTTTTCATTTCTAGAATGCTTCAAGTTCTGTAAAAACCACAAATGCAATACAAACATAAAACCGTAAATACACAACAGCTGACTGCGCGTTGCATGCGCAGTCCGCCATATTGTTACGTTACTGACTCTGATCGGCTACTTTCATGTTGTTGGATGAAAAAATTACATGCAACTAAATCACGTTGAATACAAAAAATAGCATCGAAATTATATTCAACTCTCGATGTCTCATGATGCACTTTTGTTGTACACAATGCTTTGGACCAGAAACTTGGACCGTGCGACATTGGCATTACAGAGAATTTGCCGCTATGGACTAACAAGCAGCCAACAGGGGCCAGTGAGTTAGTGAATTGCCAGAGTTGCGAGTAGTTCAGTTGTTTATGATATAGCAGTGTCAAGCAAAGTTGGAACATAACAGCTCTGAGCCGCAAGTTTACGTTATGGCAGAAGAGCTGTAAATATATTCGCAGCTAAATAAAAAACTACAGTTTAATGAAAACCTTTTGATGCATGAAGTATGGTTACCTTTCAAAACGCAGATGCGTTTATTTTTCTATAAAGTTAAGGAATTATACTTAAAAAAAGCTTTTCTTCTGATAAAGAAAGTTTTTTTTTATAAAACAAAATATTTTAAAGGATTACTAAAATGCCTTGAGAAATTCAGCTAATAGTCTTTAACATTATCGGTTGTTTTAACCACTGAGCTACTTGGCAACTGCCGACACGATATTAAATTGTCTTACTCATTCGCATTTTCTTTGGGAAAACGACAAGGAGGTCTCAGGTCATACAAGATATATCCCAATGGTGACGTATAATGCTTCCGAACAGAAACCGGAAAATCCGTGTTTCAAATTAGGAATACATTAAATTTTTCAGTCTCATTCTGCCTTTCCAATTTTTGTCTTACAAGCGACTATTGTGAAATAACAGATAATTTTCATTAATTGAACTTATAGTTGGTTAAACTATGAAGCCCAGGATTTAAATACCTACAGCATTGAAAGTCGCCATTAGATATCTCACATGAATTGAGACCTCCTTGTGCTTTGCTGGAAAAAGAGCGAGTCAGTAGGAGAATTAATGTCTCGCCGGCATGCTGCCATGGTTAGAGCAACCGGATGGAGACCTGAAATACGTAGTTCAAATCCGATGAGGTACTAAATGTTTCAATCTGATAGTTCCTTTTCAATTATGTAAGAACGTTTGTGGTGGCAACCATGTAGACGTGATTGAAATTAATAAAAGTGAATGAATTTCTAAAATTCGTGTTCACTCCTTTAAGTTTTACAGTCTTGCAGCTTGTTTACTGTGATCGATTATCGGAAACCATAATGTTTAAAGACCGCGCTCGACTTATATAGCGTTAGTGCTCACCACTGGCAATCTTCCGCTTAGCAGTTCTGAAACTTTCGACAACATACGCTTTCTATTTTTAATTATGGAAACAGTTACTTTTAAACTGTAAGCTGTGATACGTCAGTAATTGTTAGATATAATTCAATAGTTATAAATTTGTTGTGATAAGATCCAGAAATAATTTCTGAAGGGAATTTCTTCAACCTCGAACAATCGGCATAACATTTCAAAGAAATCACTATTAGCCTCCGTTAAATTTATCATAGGCAATAACCAGAGATATTGTAAATTTATTTAGAGAATTTGACTATTATGAGTTGCATTTATTAAGGCTATTCAAAAAATTAAAGGTTCATTTGGGCTATAAAATGTTATTTAAATGTTGTATTGTAATTACTAGACTTAGTAGGTGAGGTACCAAATGTATGACGTCATGCACGTTTTGTCTGTAGAGCAAACGGGCAGAGCCTGTTCTCTACACTGTGCCGCCACATGCACTATGAACACGCATAACTTGAATCCTCTTTAATGTAGCTGACCTACTAAGCCTAGTAATTACTAACGTCTTAAAATAAAAAGGGGTCCATTGTCATGGACTACAAGATTCTCATATTACTGCTCCAGTCTTTTAAGATGTTGACAATGTCAGTAGTTGGATTAAATTAAAATAATGATGTTTAACGACGCTGTCAATTGCCAGGAGCACATCATCGGTCTGGGCCGGATTTGAACCCACGACCTTGGGATCAGTAGGCTAAAGTCTAACCAACTGAGCCTCTCAGACCGACGTCAGTAATTGGAGTATCTGCTGATAATATATACTTTCGTTCAATATAAACTTTGTCAAACTGATTCTAGACATTTCCAGTTGTCTTCTGTGTTCCGAGATTTTCCTCTTGAAACTATTTCATCTCTTTCAGCATTAGCTACTTCACCGAAGCGAGAGTCATTGGAATTTGAAACCGTTATGCACACGATTGACTGATTTCAACCAAGTCACGTGTGAGAGAAATAGTCAGTCAAATTTACGTAATGTTTGTCCTCACCAACGCTCACCTTACCCTGAGAAAATGTTTGAGTTTCCAAATATTAGTAAACAATTAGTACCCATTCTTAAATATTTCCAAAATGGTACAAATGATGTTTGTCACACTGAATTAGCTTATATAATTTGCTATATGAAGTGTTTTGCAAAACGAATGAGGTAGATAATTACGGCTTTTGGTTATGTGCCAATTATAATCTTTTCAGCTTAATCCAGGTGTGATGTAGGATTTTTTGTTCTGTACAATTAGATGCCTTCAGGTATCGTTCTTAAAAATGACACGAATTTTATTAAATAACATTAAATTTTATTAAAATTCGGAAACTACCAGAAAAGTTTGGCTTCGATTTTATTGCAGGTTTTTATGCAGCGCATTTCAAAGACAAAGATATAGAATTGATAAAATCTAAATTAGTACATTTTATATTCACTGCTTTTTATGAAATAAAGTGATAGGAATACGCATATAATATATATGTATTGATACTGGGAGTTGTGCCCGGTTGATTAATTTCAGCTGTGGAGGAATTGATAAAGTTTGGAAACAATCCGGAGCGGTTCGCATCAGCAAATATAGCTGTTCTCTAATGGGCCCTCAAGTTTGATGGTTCACAGCGACATTTGAATTTAGATTGTATCTGTTGAACCAAAATCCATTCGGGTTTATCGTGGCGATGCCCATACTGAGAGCAGCATTAGCTACCCTATACTAAATGAGCGGGGTTTTCAATTTTATTTTGAAATCGTTAAACTGTTAGTGTATTGTTACTGTTTACTAGTATATTTTACATCTTTGCCACCTGGTGTGCTAATTGTATAGGGTGCTCAATTTTATTTTTAAAAATTAGACTAATAGTGTGTTGTTACTGCTCAGTAGAATTGTTTACACATTTGGCACCGGTCCGCTGACTTTATAATGTGGGATTTATTGCTAAGATAAAAATAATCCTGTTGTGAGTTTCTTATCGTAAGCAATGCTACGAGTGATTGTTAATTTCTTTAGAAAATTTCACTCATTAGTTGTACTTATTAACACTATTTCACAAAATATAGGGTATTATACCTATAAAATGCCGTATTGTAATTACTAACCTCTTAAAAGCAACATGAAGCAGGCATACATAAGCGTCCATTGGCACATCAAGATTATCATATTGACACTCCAATATTTAACGATGTTGACAATTTCAGGAGTTGGGTTCGATACCCCGTAGCAGCATGGGGATTTTATCGCCTCTGGGAGGCCTGGCACGGGGTGCACTCAGCCTATTTAGGTCCTGGGGGGAAAAATTGAGGTGCTACTTCATGAAGAAGGCCGCATAACTGGCCGGGAGAGCTCGGGGCTCTGACCACGTCCCAACCTCCAGTACTGTACCCCACCAATGACGCCTGTACTGACCAGAGTTGGGGGACGCAGCGGCTGGGAGGCAAGCCTTGGCCCTTCATGAGCTGTTGCGTAATGTCAGGAGTTGGGGTATCTGCTGCTAATTTCTAATTTCGTTCAATACAACATTTGTCAAACTAATTCCAAACATATTTTCTATTGTATTCTGTGTTCTAAATTTCCCTCTTCGAATTATTGCATCTACTTAAACACTAGATGCTTCAACGAAGTGAGAGTCAGCCATTTTTAAGATTTGAACCTAGTGGCTCTTGATCATAACATAAGAAAAGCAGAGGAGATGAAAATGCAGAGGAGTTGATGATAAAATCTGATAGTTTTTCGCAATGAAACCTTTTATTGAATAATTTGAAATTGTTATGCACATGATTGATCGATTTCAACCAAGTCACGTATGAGCAGAATAGTCTTTATAACAAATAATCGAACTGAGCACCGCTTACTATCTAACAGTGTCTAATATTACTTAATTGTCTAATAGCTTTCGTACAATAATTTAGTTGCGACTAAGAACTTCCTCCTGCTGGTTTGCTTAAATTCGTTTGTAATTTCTGAATGGATACAGAAAACAATTAAAATATAGTAAACTAAATAAACTATTAATAATTTAAAGTGGTGTATCTACCCAAATATTGGCAGTAATGTTCATACAATGATGCTTATAAATATAGTTAATTATATATAATTACATTCATATAGTCACTCATAGTCAGCTTTAGAAGGTTCATTATACGTAAGGTTCCATATATGTAGAAGGTTCCTTCATCTTAACTATTCGAAAATCTGGTAACGTCTCTCTTCGTCGACTTCTCCCTTCCTACCAAACTCCGAGCTGCATAGCAGCAGGCGCTGACAATAGCCTCAGAGTAAGCCAGTGTCTTCTTTACTTTCTCTACCACGTGTACTAAAGTAAAGAAACTATTATATTGCACCCAAAAACTCAATGTCGAGAGTTCTCCGGAAATATGTTTTGAGGTCTCCTGAATCCAAAAAGAGCATTTTAAGGAAAAGCTCCGTGTGTGCGTATGCCGGTCTGTGTCTATCTGTCTGTGTGTTTTAGTCTGTGGACAGCAGAACTCAAAAACGAAAAGTCGTTAAAAACCAAAGTTGACATTTAAGTTTAATGTTCTTTCAAGAATGCGACACTAAGATTTTGAAGAAAATCGCTTCACCCTAAACTACCCTTTACACTTTTGATTAAAATACCGTATGCTTGAGATATCTTTATGACAAATGAAATGTATATTTTGAATATTCTGGCTGCAGCCCATGAAGTCCTATTTACTCTGGGTGACTTTTGCACAACTGGTAAACCGTAAGAGATCGACTAAATCTTACTATACAAAAAATGTAGATCTTGCTAGAACACATAATTTATGTGTAAATAATCTTCTACAGTGAACCACTCCAGAGATATCCCTTGTTATTTGTGTGAGTTTTAGAAAACTTAAACTTTCTTCAAATAGAACATCGTTATTCATATTTTATATGTTATTCGTGCAGACAGAACGAAATATCAAAGCTTTGAAAGATTTGACTCGCTTAAAGCCTACTGTATTCCTGTATTCTCCTTGCACCTATAAGGAAATAAACAATAAGATAATTTCTGCAAATGTTTGTCTCAACTAAAGAGAAGATATGGGAATAAGAGTTTATAAGAATGGTTAGTACAAGAGTAGAGAAAGTCATGTGAGTGCAACACATACGATTTTTTATAATTAGAGCGCGGAGCCGCGTGCAGCCACACGCGATATAGGTTAGTTGGGCACGGAGAATGAATGACGTTACTGGTACCGCGCAGTCGTCTCATATGCAGCGCATCAAGCCATTTGTAGCTCTCTACCTGCGAGAGAGCAACAGTAGAAACAATGGGCACTAAACTTGCGCACACTCGTCTCACAATTTAACTTATATTTATCCTACAAACAATGGATCTTCTGGCCAAAAGCGATGGCTCAGACGGGTAACGGATTCAAATCCTGTGGGCCGACCAATCTGACTATGGATTCCCTAAGTCGCTAGGGTAAATACCGAATTGAGTATTTAATACCAGACTCAAAGTTGCATCTTAAGTCTAAAACAATAATAAAAATGAAAAGTAGATGGTAATAGCTAATGTTGTGCCATCTTTTCTCAGATAAAGAAAGCAGTTAGATCCCCATGGGTTTTTCCGTGGTTTCGCCATGTCACGTAGGTGAATGCTGCGGGGATTTCATCTCTTCTCCATACCTTCCTTTCCCTTCCTCTCTCATTTCCTTTCATTGTCATCTTTTAGGTTCGGTTGGTAGTGAGGTTGATTCCTGCGTTAGCGGGCAGATGACATAGTTGCTTGCTCATTGGAAAATCTCTTCCTGGCCCTCCTTGGGAGTTGCTGCCCGGGCCGCGGGTCACTTTGTCGCCCTCTCCCTTGGCGGATGGTGTGCCTTCGGATGTGCGCCGGGTGCCACAATCTGGAACTGTTAGGGACTTCTATGCGTATGATGGCTTCGCTGGCTTCGCTTTCTGACGTGTCTTCCGGTTCAACCCTTCCTCCGGGAAGGGGAGGGGGGGCGTAGCCCGCACTACATCCGCATCGGGGTCGTAGTGGGCCAGGTGTCCCCCTGCGTTGCATACACAATGTTGGCCATGTACCATTACTTTAGACTACTACTACGTAATTCCGATCAGTGGCTCAGCCTGTCCTTTTCGTTAGACACGTATATACAGATGTGACGTATATTACGCATAGAGTCATATAGGTTGTTCCGGAGGTCTTTTCAGCAACAGCTTTCATTAGAAGCACTTGTTATAAAACACTATGCATAAAAATGTGACACATTTTAGAGCACAAAGTGTCCGACACTTGATTTTGACTGGTTGTGAGCTGATTAGAAATAGCAGCTAATTACGTAAGCGTCTCCAAAGATACAAGGTTGGACATCACTGTTTTACAGAGAGCGAGAGAAACAGAACAAAAGAGATATAGAGTACGAGAACTGAGATGTGCTTGAGCTTACCCATTGTTAACTACAATTTCAGAGTGTCTTGTCCAAAACATTGACTTTTAGCAGTTATAGAACTGTCATAGGGAAGGAAATACTTTAGTATTTATTTGTCATTACTAGGCTTCCAGCTTTAGTAAGAATTCCATCAAGTTAACCGTGCATCTACAACAGTAAGTGTAAGTGTCGGCGACCTTGCAGCGCTTCTTGTAAACAAGTAGAGTGGACGGCAGTACAGAATACACCCTGTTTCAAAGATAGGTACACCAGCATTAATGGGCGTTACTAGGCAGCAGGTGATGAATGGTTAGCCATTTGTAGCTTGCAATAAACTCCATTTTGGTTAAGATGTTAATTTACAGACATTTTAGTTGGAGACATATCGTGAGCACGGTTACTACAATGTGCAATCATGTATTTTATATATGTATGGAAAGTAAATCGCATCCGATTTGGTCACAGACTGTCTTTAACTTTTGAAGAACTAGGTTCCACATAACATGACGTAACAGGAGTATAAAAAACATGAAGTATCAGGGTAGTTGGAGATTTCCTGACCGAGCAACGCAACTTCCCTTTTACACATTTCTGCGTATCCAGAAGTTTGTCACCCTTTCTCTGAAACTTGTTCTAAGCCTCAGGCATTTTAATCCATATGACGTACATATATTATTGGAGTTACTATAATACTGAAATTCTACTTAATATATGAAATATCTTCAAACAAGACTGGTGCAATTATTTGCTTCACTGCATTTATTGACTTTTTTTTTTTTTTTTTTTTTTTTTTTTTTTTTTTTTTTTGCATGTCAAATACGTTTATAATGTTTATAATTTGGTCGTAATATTGAGCAAAGTATTCTGCAGCCTGCAACCACGTACCCCGCCAGGTTACAATTGGTTGTGGAGCCAAGGGAATTCCAAGTGCTCTCTCTAAATGTCTTGATTCTGGAGCCTGTCTTGCAAAATAGGTTTTTCATTAGCATCTACATCCGAGAAAGAGGATTTATTTCTTTCGAAACTCGGTGGAGACTATCTGCTAGAGCAGTTAAATGTATTAGTTTTGGAAATGCTTATTGTATTGCTGTGTAGCTTTCTCCATATAGGAACCCATCCGTAGCAAGTAGCAAAACATGTTCTTTCTTAATAATGGTAGGCCACAGCAAAGACAATGAATAATTAAACAGTTTGGTCATTGTAGAATGGTTAACTTTCTGCGTTTCTTTAGATGTTAGGAGAAATTTTTTGCCCGGACCGTCAGGCATTGGCGATTAACCTATTAGTGGCAACCTTAGTTTCTCTGTGGATATAAAAATCTTATCTGCTACCGTATCTCTGATGTTATTTAGGCCTTTGTATAGGCCTGTCTGTCTACGTAGCGAAGTCAGTAAGCACGACAGTCGCATGAACCAGACTGTTGTGTAGGGGTGGGCGTGTCATTTCCTCAACCCACACGCTACCTGCCGGCTCTATACTCCAAGCTGTTAAGATCATTCCTGTGTTGACTTACTAAAACCCCACTTCCTGGCCATTACAAAAGGTAACGCCTGCATTAACCTGTTTATGCATACTGAATATCGCAATTACTGTGTTACTTAAAGTAAAGGAGCGCATTATGCATGTGGGTAGTCTCAGAAGCAAGATCTCCGGGTGCAATCAAACATTCCTTAATCTTCGAAGTATATCAAAGGAAGCGCTACGATCTCCTCTGGAACGCTTAAGGGCTCCTGAAAGCGATGCGGGATTACTGCCTGCTTTGGAATTCCACTTATTAATCAAGCAGCACATCCGAATCCACAATAATGCTCTGCAGAAGTTGGTCTGTAGAGAGGTAACCGAATACAGGAGGAAGATTACCTTCAACTCTTTAACAGTTCATCGCGTGCTCAAAAGTTTTCATCATGAAGCCATTGCTTACTTCGAGGATTTGACTAAACCTCATTGAGAATAACAGTATTAAAACCAATATGTGAAATATGACTTTAATGCCCTCAATACATTAACCTTCAGCGGGGTCAGTCGAGACCCAAAGCTATATGTTTTTCTTGTTTTGACGTGAAATCGGTATTTTACTTAATAACACTTTTTGTTATTAAGTCACTTTTGTTGGTTACGTAACTAAGCGAATAAGATGCAAATAATATTTATTTTTATTGAGTGAGGATTCTGTTGACCCCTCTTGGTAGTCGATGTTGCACAAAAATGTATTTTTCGACATAGGATTTCTCCTCAGAACAATTTACAACAATGATGCCGCTAACATTTCAGCTTGTTCATTGTTGAGAGTACGGACAGTCATTGTTGTTTCATCTGACTGCGTTTATTTTATTGAGAATTGATTTGAAAGGTTACAAGAGCTGTTTGTGTCAGTGAAATAAATATGTCAATAAAATTTCGTAATTGATATGCTCTAAATAACCCGGAGCATCTTTGTGAAGTAATCCGTGATAAGGAACGATAGATAGCAAATAACTAAATAGTCACAATGAATCAGAACCATCAGAAAATGAGATAGAAGAAGAAGTAGCAGCTGAAATAGAAAACAGTGCTGACGAAGATGATCTTGATAGTATAGTAACTGATATAACTAAAAATAAAATAACTTGGTCCAGAAATTCACCACTCGTCAAAAGGTTCATAATCTTATTGGAGTGTTTACAGATATTATGTTAAACCTCATATTCACAGCCACAGCATTGTAGCCTTAATTAATTGTATATTAACAAATAAAGTATATTTGTCATTTACTTGTATTTTGCTACATTTTTGCATTCATTGCTATTGAAATATCATTATTATTGCGTGTGGTCTCATTTGACTTCTCTTGGTAGTTGCTGCTGATCCAGAATTTGGTATTACGAAGGTTAAATACATGCTATGTTAAAATGGACCTTTCATTTTCAGGTTACAGAAATTTCGAATTCAAATTATCTGGGACTGAGCTTTAGTGATGGATAAAATCAAGCATTTTCAGTCATTCTACGGTCGGTGATTTGAGTTCCATTCTATAATAGTCTACTCTCTGTGATATGTTGAGTGGGGTTACTATTGGACTGATAGAAATATCACAGGAATTTAGAGAATGTTAATAGTATTCCAGATAGAGAATATAATATCTTGTATTAGAGATATATCAGTAATCTTTAATAAATAAAGTGATACATAAATTCCCTAGGGCGTCTCCCTTGTATAGAGCGTACATTTATGCCCGGTTTCTGATTGCTCCAGCCGCAGCCAAGGCCGTATGGGGCTGGCGGGAGTCACTTGACATTTTAGAGACGCTATCTTTTCATCAGAAGAGGTAATCAATTGGTATCGCGAGGCTGAGTGCACCCCGGACCAGACCTCCCAACGAGGGAATATCCCCACGTCGGTATCGGGAACAGACCCAGATCTCCGGCCCTAGAATGAGGACTACCGCTGCGCTAAGAGAAGGTCCGATAAAGAAATTAAAAAATACCTAATTAGATTTCAGGAGAGTTGTAAGAAAAGTACTTTAATAAAACTAGGGGGCTGGTTCCTCAAACCAAAACACGAAATTAGGTTCTTATAAACTTCTGCCCAAAACTCCTTCGTTTTTTAAATGTTATGCAAGCTATACTCCAACTCAGGAATTCATAATTACAGCTCGGCATCTGTCTCGCCTGTTTTGATAAGACGCGTGATATAATGGTAAATACACACAAACACACACCATACGTGTGACGTCATAATTGTTTTGTCTTGTCTGAAAGTGTTGGTTGAAGTGTTGAACCTCGGAGAGCACGTGTTTCCGACTTCGTAAACGGGTAATGTACTGCGGCAGTGCAAACATAGATGACACTTGTATTCAAATATTAAATAAAAAAAGAAGATCGGTAAACTAGAAGTGATCGATGATAAGCAATATATTTACGTAATCTGTGAAAAATATCAGCCGCTGTTACAACCGGTTTTAACAATAAATCAAAGTTATACAGAACCTAGGAATCTCTCTTGCAGAGAAATTAAAATTGAAGCAATAGCGTTGCCAATTACCTAACAGAATTTTGATTTACTCATGCATATGCAGTTAACAGTGATGAAGTATTGCTAAATAGAGAATCTATACCTTTCTTAATTAAAATGCCATAAGAGAGATATGAATGATAACGACAGAGAGAGAGAGAAATGGATGATGGATCACAGGAAACACATGAAAATAAAATCAGCGTATAACAAGCTGAACAAATGGGATTAATTTGTTTATTTTAAACAAGGGAAGTAGAGCGTAAACTGGTTTACAGAGACTATGTGGACAAATAAACAAAAGAATAAAGCGGGCTTTGATAGTGATGAATTAATCTGTCCAAAAAAGCAAAATGGATTCCTACCTTTTGAATATAAAGCCGTTTGACAATGAAAGGCCCACATTTGTTGATACAACACCAACATTGATATTAATCGGTTACTAAAGTTAAAAGTAACATGCGTGTAATAACTACTAGCATAGTAAGAATGATATTCTGACAAGTGCAAGTCCATTTACCTTTCTGTCACTTTATTTCCCTAAATTGATCAATAAAACAGTCCAATTTTTATGTTTAACACAATCTACCATTCGCCGTGACCTTGCAACCCACGGCTGTTCTGTCAGATCATAAACTTGACACGTACTTCACTCTCTTGCAGTTCTGCTTTCTCTGTCTCAAAAACTTCTTCCGACGATACACTCACACTCACTTAAACAGACTTAACTAAAAATTTCTTTGTACAAAAAAGCAACTCCAACGCGACGATTAAACGTCTACATCTGTTTCTGATATATTCCCTCTGAACACTGACTGTATACACACATACACTTAGAACTCCTGTCAACAGCTGTCTCGTTCAACATTTAACGACTCGCTTCTCTCAACTCTGACTGTACACACACGCACGCACGCACACACGCACACACACACACATTTAAAACTCTTTTTCAACACTTAAAGACTCTCCTCTCTCAACACTACATTCGCTTTTATAGCCGAGAATGAAGTAACGTGGTTTTTTCTGGAAATCCACCTTTTCATAAACAAATCCTCCCCGTCTCTCGGACACTGCAGTCGCTTTATGCTACCGCGTCATTGTCGTTGGGCCACGTGTTCACAGGCAGTGGTGTGAGGTAGCTTGACCTTGGGCATCTCTTTGATGACGGCTGTCGGCCAGCGGCACTATATTTTTGTTCTTTCGTTATTACTTAATAAGTTTATTAAAAGAGGTGACCAGCAAATACGTTATCTGCTAGTTGAATCTAGTATGTTCCAGGTCGAATTATGCTCCTTTCTTTATCTAACACTTAAGGAAGAAGAAAACGAAAAAAAGGGGAAAAAAGGGAAAATAATTCTTAGAAAAAATGTTAATTACTGTACCAACTATTCACCAATTCACGAAAGGTTCTTCCTTGGTCACGTGTTTTAAAATTAAACTTACCGTCTTTTAGAAAACATGCTTGTAGAAATTTATCGAAAACGTTATATGATGCTTATTTGTTGACGTCAACAAAGCTTGCTTGATAAGTGGACGTGATTTAAGGAGAGAGCTACAGAATTAGCTGGTAATATTAATATGTTTATAAACAAATAAAAGAAATTGAATAAATTATTGTAATAAATGATTTCCATACATTAAAATCACACGAGACCATAAGAAAAACTGGTTCAATAATGTACAACGTATGACTTCACCGGCTTCCACTTTAGCCTACAACTATCGAACGCATGGGAGAAGGGACCCTGGAAAACCAAGACGGAGATTTCACGATCAACAACATTTACAGAGCTTTTTAGGAATAGGTCTTAACGACCTAATCCTGCATTTGTTCATGATAGTGATGATGAACTCATATACGAGTAATTTTATAAAAACAAGTTGTAATTTTATCAGGAAGTAAAGTTATTAAAGTTGTGTTTTGAGGAAACGCAGCTATAAATTAATGTAGCTGAGGCAATTAAACGTTCCGGAGAACTCAGCCAACATGAATCCATTAGCTCAAGGTTCTGGTAGTTAGAAGTCATAATAACGAAGTTGTCTGTAAATAACACGCACGCTAGTTCTGTAAATTAGAAAGGGAAAAGAACTCTTAAAGTCACAGAGCAAACATTGTTTTTCAGACGGGAATAAGATGCGTAAGATTTGGTAACATTATTTAGGAACTTTGGTGTTCGTAGTCATGAGGTAGATAGGACCTGCATAGAGAAAGTCGTGTATTTCTAACATTTGTATCCTTTGTGCTTTTCGTGTCTTACTGTTCCATAGTTGAATTATCAGAGTGAACAGTTGTGTTTTATGTCAAGGTTACGAAAGAACAGAGCAGCTCTGAGCTGCAAGTTCAGGAATAAGTTATGATTCAGTTCTAAGGGAAATAAAGTTAAAAAGTAAATGCACTTATCATTTGTTACACCAGGGCTAAACAAACAGGATTAGAGGTTAATGAGGAAAACAAACAAATATATGAAAATGACAGTAGATAAAAATAAACGAGCAATTACAACAATTAGTTGGAGAAAAAGCTTTTGAAGGGGTATCCCAATTTAAATATCTAGGTGCTCTTCTAAAAAATAATTTGAATGAGTGCATAAAAAAGAATCCAAAGTGGGAATGCAGCTTATTATGATAATTTACAACTATTAAAATAGATGCATTGATAGAAGAACAGAACACAAGATCTATAAAACATTAATAAGACTAATAATAACATATGCAGTAGAAACATGAATCCTGAACAACACAGATGAGGAAATACTACGCAGTTTTGAAACGAAGAATCCTGAGCAGAGGAAAATAAGATACAACTATGAGCTAGATGAACTAATAAACAAGAGAGATAATGTGAGGTTTGTAAAGGCACAAAGAATAAGATGGCTTGGACATATTGAGAGAATGACAGAAGATAGAATCCCAAAAAGAATGTTGAAGGGATGGTTGTTTGCTAGGAGGAAAAAGGAAGGTAAAATCAAGATGGTTATATAATGTGACAGAACATTTAAGAAATATTGGAATTTGAGGGTGGAAAAGTAAAGTGGAAGACAGAGGTATGTGGAGGAGGATTGTATGGGAGACCAAAGCTCATTAAGGGCTGTAAAAGCAGAAGAAGAGAAGATAATATTTTGTCTTGCAGAGAAACTCTTTTGAGAATAATAATTTGGTAATAATGTTACTTATTTTTGTGTTATGCCAACTTCCTACATACACGCACAGACACACTCACACATACACACATACACACGTATCCACACAAACATATATAGGCAGGCACATATACACTCAGATGTAGTCACTCAACATCCAATTTTTGGGTGGAATACAATACTTCCCCTACTTACCAGTAGAGAAAGTAATAAAAGCGGAAGAGAGATAAATTATCTACATCAAAAAGATAATTGTTCATATGCACCTAATTACATACAAACTTTCTTTAATGGAATCTATCCATACAACCGCGTTTGCTGAATTACAATTTCAGTTTTAATTGCTATATGTTTACCTTTGAATGCCTGAGTTGTATGTCGATTCTGTTGCTATCAAACTGCCCTAAAATGCCTTTCAGAGAGTTTAATGAGCTAAAAAAAGTTAACTCGACTCAGCCTGGAATGAACTGGAAGCTTGCGCAAGCTGCGTATTGATTGTTGCAAGCACCTGCATTCTCAGTTGTGATGATGGCAGCTGAGTAATTGTGTTACAGTGCCGCACATCAGGGCGCTTAAAAAACAGCTTTGTGTGCACGTCACTCAAACTTAATAATCGCAGAGGATGGCAATTGTTACTACAAAGCTTTGCCGCAATCACTCTTTAGGTACAGAATAGGTCAGATCAAGAAATGATGTAAGAGTTCAACGTTTGGTGCTGTAAAGTTGTTGAAGATCCTAATTTACTTGTAGTAAATATCTTTATACAAAATGATGCTTGAGCTAAGGACTGTTTACCCTATCTCCTAAAACTGCAATTACTGGCAATGCTAAGAAAAGAATAGCCGAATAGCTAAAGCGAAGGTAATACAAATGTTTGTACACAGTGTCCCAAATTGATGTAGGTACACATATCACTTTGAAATGTTATTTCTCAGAAACGAAATGAGCTTGAAATACCTTTCTGTTGTGCACGATCCAAAAGGCACTGGAAGAGCATAACATGTTAATCATTCTTCACGTTTATAAACAAACATGCCCTTGAGATTATTATAAGTGGTCACTGAAGTGTTCTTGGAAAGTGGAGAATTATTCGGCATAATTGTGTGTACGGGCTAAGGAAAATCCATACATCTTTGAGGAAAATGCCGTAAACATGCCAGGAGTAACTGCTGTTTTCTAAAGGAGTGAATGTCCCCGGTCAGACTTACCTGTAAATGTTGGAAATCAAGATTCCACATCTTAAAGATGTCTTTGAGAATCAAAATGAGGTTTACTTCCAACAAGACGGAGCTCCAACTCACTCCTATGGTGTGAGAAGTTTTCTCGATTGCATACTCAGAGGGCGGCACCGTGACCGAGTGGTAAGACCATTTGCCTACCACCTAGGCTGCCCGGGTTTGGTCTCAGGGACTGCATGTAGTATTCTTGATGGACAAAGGGGCGTCTGGGAGGGGTTTTTCCGGGCTCCGGTTTACCCCGCCATTCAATCCACCAATTCTCAATAACCACCTTCCTATTCATTCCATTTCGTCTGCATTTTATTTTATCCTATTGCTCACTCTCATACCTGACCCCCGCTTCCAGCTTCCAGGTCTTCACTCTGTCCAGTCCATAGATTCCTCTGCTCCCCAACAGGTATCTGACCCTAGGCACTGGATTGTAAGTCCTACATAAGAGGAGGGTAATAAGCTGAGGGAGAAGCATATTCAGTCAGAGAGAATAGAACGAAGAGTGGTTCCTGTCTCAATCTCCCGATTTTAACCCCTCTGACTTCTACATTTGGGGTAGATGTGCACTACAAAAACAGACGCTGGAGGAAATGAGAGATCAGATTGAACATGCCATCAACGATATTCTATTAGCAACAATCCAGACAGCAAGTCACTCTGTCTCTGGATTCGTTATTCAGTGTATTGTGCCAGAAACTGGATATTTTGAACATGTACGGGCTTAAGGAAGCTTAGGAAATAGAAAACACAACAAACGTACTTCTGTCTCAGTACGTTGGTCATAAATACAGTTTCAAAGTTTGTACAGATAAATTTAGGGCACACTATATTGTGCTTAGATATACACATTGAGACAAAGCAGAAAGACGTGGTACAAACAGTTGAGAACCAGTTACTATTAATCGCTTTCATTTGCTTTTAATCGGTTAATGTAGCGCTAACGTTATTCTATTGCACAAACTCAGAGAAACAGAACTTAGCTGTTGAATCACAACTGAACTGTCATTACCGAATGACAACGCACACTGAACTGCATCCAGCACGATTCACAGTCACTGTCCACTGAACGCTTCGTAAACGTTTAACTGTCCGTCTACCTCCTTGACTGTTCTCTGGGCACAAGCGAACTCCTTATACAGTGCCCGGTCCACGGTAGATCTTCCTCGACAGCGAAGCTTTTGGGCCCTACCTAAAGGAACTCTGCCGAGTCGCATGACCATTTTGTTGGTCGGCTATTGTCCGTCAGGCAGTGGTAGGTTAATGCTCGTCCGGCGCGCCACCCCGAGCCACCAGCAACAATTGACGGCCGCAGTAATAATATAAATATTTTATGAGGTTAATCAGACAAACCATAAAAAAGTGTAGCATCCACGAAGCTGGGAAAAAGTGCAGACTAGATAGAAGTTGACGAAGTGAATAAATGTCACGATAAAAGAGAAGTAAGATTGGTGCCGAGAATCCCCCTATTAGTCACTAACGGCATCTTTAAGTCCTCTAAAATTTAAAGGGATACCTTGATGGCCATCTTTATTTCAGCGCTAAATAGTATTAAAATATATTTTCAAGGAGCTATTAGATACTATTTTATGATCCATATTCCATATTATTATCTTCTACACTACCAGTAATGCAAGTTTTGAAGTCTCCAAAATCTAAAAAGGCATTTTATAAAAACGTGTTTGTATATGTGTGCGCATGTGTGTGTGTGTGTGTGTGTGTGTGTGTGTGTGTGTGTGTGTGTGTGTGTGTGTGTGTGTGTGCAAATAGCATAAATACAAAAGTTAGCATTAATACCAAACTGTGTTTAAATTCAGCCCCTGCCAGGGAAGCAACACAAATGTCTTGAAAAAAAATCTTGTAGCATTCAATAAATGTGATCATAAGGCAACGGGGTATACAGTTGGTATAATGAGCTACTCGTAGTCTGTAGTCTTATTATTGTGATTATTAGTAGAACGTATTCTTTTAGTCGTATAAACTAACAAAAAGTTGTTCTAATTATTCGTGTTCCACAACTGTTTTGGAATGTTACTATAATCGCGAATAGCGACAACCAGATGGGCACGGCTGATATCCACAGGTTTAAAAGAGTGATTATGCATGCAGTGTTATCCTTCGCTCACAGCTGTTTTCCAACTGGCTTAGCAATAACACTGGACTTCGCGCTGTGGACACGAAGAATCGTAGAAACAGGTGTGCCGAGACGGGAACCGAAGTACCAGGGGAGTGACTGTGTTTGGTAACAGAAAGCTATATCATCACCATTATTAGGGGCCCAAATGACCTCGATGTTGACGGGCCCTCTGATTCATTCACTCACCATTATTATTTTTTTATTAAACAGTATATTTTTATTAGGCAATGGGTTTCCTTCATACCAAAATGATCTTCTGCCTCCATAAGTCCCTGTGCATGGTATCTTCCTCCTTTAACCATCTTCCCTCCACATTCCTTTTCACCCAACCCATCCAGCATTCCCAGGGTTTCCCTCTTCTTCACCTTCTTCTATTTATTATTATTATTATTATTATTATTATTATTATTATTATTATTATTATTATTATTATTATTATTATTATTATTATTATTATTATTATTATTATTATTATTATTATTATTATTATTATTATTATTATTATTATTATTATTATTATTATTATTATTATTATTATTATTATTATTATTATTATTATTATTATTATTATTATTATTATTATTATTATTATTATTATTATTATTATTATTATTATTATTATTATTATTATTATTATTATTATTATTATTATTATTATTATTATTATTATTATTATTATTATTATTATTAGGGCTCGGAAGTTCATGCCCTAAAAAGCACTGAAATATGCATGCAAATATGCTCTTAAAAACTTCAAAATATGCTAAGAAATATGCACTATTTCATTAGAACAGTTCATGTCCCTTTGCAGTAAACGAGTTAGTGTAAATAATAAAGTTACCTTATTCCTTAGAGGTTGAAGCAGAAGTGGTTCTGCTGCTAGTAGTAACTGCTAAATTGCAGTTTATAACCAACACTACACACATTTTCAACAGTAAAGCGTCGTCTATTGTCTGGCAAAACACTTTTGTAACGTGAAAAACTTCTTTACACGTCACAAGATGTTAAAGCGGCATATTTAAATGATGTTAACTGTTTCACAGAGAGAGTCAACTCTCTTGGTGTGACAGATGGTTTTCTTTCGAGAATGTCTCAAATATCGCACATCTGTTTATAACCAGAATTTTTTGAAATTACATAATTCACTTTCTCTTTCACTTTTTGTCCTATGCTACTAGGAACCGAACTTAGATCACATATTGTTTTTTCAAGCACAGTAAGTGATTCATGCAAAGGAAATCCTACAGCTTCCAATGCCATTATGGCTGTTGGTAAGAAAGAAAAATGGGCAGATATGAAACTAAGATCCTTCTTTAACCCAGTGCCTGACAGAATATTTTGCATACTTTGTATTGATGAAGCATCGTTCGAGTCCAATGAATTAACAACCTCTTCGATTATTTGTATGTGCTCAGCATAATATAAAACTGCATCGACCCATGTTCCCCATCGAGTTAACACCGGTGCAGAAGGAAGTCGGTGCTGTTGATCTAAACAACTTAACTCTTTTAGGAGATTTAACAAAAATTCTCTTTGTACTGGACACAAATCTATTTACCAGTGGGAAAGAATCGCGTATTGTCTCAGAAATTCGATGAAGAGCGTGTGCCTAACAAGTTGTATGAATTAAGTTAGGAAAAATACCTTTCAAAGTTTTTCCTGATTTTACCATATAAGGTAACAAATAAAAGCAACCAGTTGTATTCGATTCCACATGGGCATTGTAATTTCAGAGAGTCCATCACAAACTGTGTCACAGTTACATTGTCAGTGGCCGACAATTTGCACATATTAAGGAGATAAGCTGTAGTTTTTTGTTCAAATATTTAAGGCACCCACGATTATATTAGCAATAGAACGGCGTTCAGAATCAGAGGTTTCATCAACAGGCAACCACACAAACTAATCCGCTAAATTTTGTATATTTGACAATACGTTATTGTAACAATGCCCTACATAAGTCTTACGCAGTGTGCTTTCTTCAGGCACATGTTGTTGAGTACACTTGGTAAGAAAGTTTTCAAATTTCGGATTATTAATTTTGAACAAGGGAATATCAGCAGCTAAAAATACTTGGCACAAGTCATAGGAAAATTCAGTAACCCTACTTCCTAAACATTCTACTAATTGTTTTAGAACAGGTTCTTTGTTTGCGAGTTTTCTGATTAAATTCTCCCTATGTTTTGCTGTGATTGTGTGCTGAACTGTTTGAAATCTTTTCTCACTCCCTATATTTTTGTCACACGCTACACAAAACAGTGCCCTATTATCTGTAGATATTAAATCACCCGAAAACTCTTTCTGTAAATTAATTAATCTAGCACTCTAAGTTGGTTTTATTTTCGGCATTTGAAGAGCTCTTTAACATTTTATACGCCTAATTTAATTTGGAGGGAACCAGTTCACAGCACTGTTACGTTTGAAGTCTACGCAGAGGCAAGCGTTGCTATAATCGTGCTGCTCAAAACGTTGACCTGCACTTTATCTTTGTTAATATAAACCTCTCAGATAACGCAGTGATTATTCCCTACGCACAAACATATAATGAAAGGATGGAAACAGGTGATTCACTACATAACAACATGACTCAGCATTGCTTCTCGCCACCTGGCGAGTTACATCATATGCAACACTACCAATATGAAAACTATTATCCAGGTGGAAAAAAAAAACCATTAAAATCATTAAAATATGCTATATAGAGGCTATAGTATTGAAATAATATGCATTTATCAAAATCAAGAAAATATGCAGTTATATGCACCATAAAATCACGTCCAAATAACTTAAAATTCCATAATTCGTGCACATAAAGTAAAAGCTTACATTTTTAACCCCTATGAAAATACATGCAAATGCATGAACTTCCCAGCCCTAATTATTATTATTGCTATGCAACGTTCAACGCCGTGCGTCGGGGAATAATAGAAGCATTCACTAATTCTTTTGTCACTTTGTTAAGCAGTTTTTAATCAGTTTTTAAATGATCCGTTTATATGCCACCTTTAACATCGAAGGTCATATCACTGCTTTTGATCTTTTGGAACAATCTTTGCTCTACATCAATGACGTTCACTCCCTTGACGTTGGGTGTAGATCTCTGGGTTTTTATCACATTAGGTTTACTAAATTTACACACACACATTCACGCTCCCATTCATGCTTTCATACTTTAGGTAGGATGGGGAATAATCCTAGGTAAAGACAAATTCTCACCCTTCCGGAGGGGAATTGAACCCGGGACCCCTTGCAAAGCAGCTAGATGAGCTACGGAATTTTTAGTTTTTTGCAAAGAGTTGATCATAACTGTGATTGTGTTACTTGAGAGTAGTTCTGACACATGTAAGTAGGGAAAATAAATAAATAATTAAATAGTCATAAAACTGAGTTATTTGTGACAATATTATGTAAGTGTTAAGTACCCTTCAACTCAATAGGTCACTTAATGTGTGTATCAAATGCAAAAATGTGGATCTAAGGTGTTAAAGTTAAATGGTGTAGAAAATGAGGAAAAGCAAGAATAAACCTTAGTCAGGCATGTTCTTCAAGGTACTGACAGGTATGTTGTTTACAAGCGAGCGGTTAGGGTGAACGGCAGGCAGTGCTTGGAAGAGGGGGAGATAGCAGTGCTCACGTAACCATTTTCCAGCCAAAGTGCAACCAAAAAGCAACCGCTCCGAAGCCTAATTATTACACACACGAGATATTAAGCTAAGCATTATTTATTAATAATAGATTATATATTTCATTGATAGACTTGAGGCACTAACTGAAATTATAGCACCAAGGTAAGATGGCAAATTTTGTATGCGTTTATATATAATATGATTTAGTACTACATAATTATAATATAATTACTCTAGTTATTTACTTGAATGTTACAACTTTATGCTCGTTAGTGGTTGATCGTGAGGAAGAAGGATGGAATGGGGAAGACACGCGGAAATAAAGATGACTACCATAATGAGCTAAGTATATTAAGAATCGATAAACTGTTATATATATAAATCAGAACTCAGTAGATAGAAGAGGTAGCAAATGTATGTGCATGTGGGTTCCTTGCAACAGAATTTATCAGGTGTTGAAAGAAATCTGACGCATTTGGCAGGCCTTCCCAATTTTGTCGGCAGTGCTCCATTAATATTTCTAGTAACCTCTCTCACTCTAAGATTTTTTAATATTAGTCACTATAAGTTTAAAAACTAATTCATATTTAATAATAATAATAATAATAATAATAATAATAATAATAATAATAATAATAATAATAATAATAATAATAATAATAATAATAATAATAATAATAATAATAATAATAATAATAATAATAATAATAATAATAATAATAATAATAATAATGTACTGTTAATAGATAAAATATAACACTATAAAGAAAGAGAATATCGTACACTAAGCTATCGTTCTACTGTATCTAATAATAGAAATGTTTGGACTTCACTAACTTCTAATGTACTCCTAATATAAAATTTGTGATGTTCGAACTCGCAGTGAATATGATAAATAAGTGAGTGAGTAGGATTTAAGGACCCATCGAGAGCTAGGTTATTAGGGCTCTGAATATGTGGATGTTAAACCTTGGGGATATCACAACAATTGGTAGGTCTGATCACTTTGTGCAGTATGGGGGGGGGGGGGGGGGGGAAGGCTTGGAGAAGATGATTACTGTTTTCTGTGACACGAGGAAGCTCATGCGTGTTACCTAAGCATAAAGCGCAGACAGGAGTAAACTGAAAATTGTATATCTCTGTTTGCAACCAACCTATATAATAAAATATGAAACTTTTTGTTATAGAGACACAAAATTTAATGACAGCTGATGATTCAATGACTCAATGACAACTTGCAGAGTGGGAGTTAATACCTTGATCGAAAGGCGATCTTCTGTACCTATGCCCTTCATGAGGTAGCCCCCGGGGGGATGGATGAAGCGAATGAATCCTAAGGGTGGCCGGATCGTTTCCACAGGTGACAGGCTCGTCGATGCTTCCAAACCTGAAAGAAACCTAACAGGATTAATAGAGAAATGAAATGATTAATTTAACGACAGGAAATTCGGAGGATATGGAAATCCTTTCCACCTGGCGACCCGAGGAAATCCCGAAAAAAAAAAAAAAAAAAAAAAAAAAAAAACCAAGAGTCAGGAAGGACGGCCACAGGGATCGCACCCGCGACCTCCTAAATGTGGGCCACAGATGTTGCCGCCTGAGCTATCCCGCTAGTATGGCGGCTGATACCTGACCACTTTCTGTTGTGCAAATAAATTCTATGGGGCAAATGATATTTATATTACGGCTTTATAGCTTTGTGATTAATTGCACAACATCGCAAGGCGTGGCAAACCTCTGATTGGATGTTGTGTTGAGCCACCCGCTATTAAATTGTGTGTCAGCCATAGTTAACGACGCTGTCAATTGCTAGGATCACATAGCACAACCGGTATGCTAAAATTTCGTCCCACAGGAGTAATTTTACACACCACTAAATCCACTTACATGGTACTCTTGCTAACACTTATCAATGTTAACCAAAAAACGGGCAGAAAAAAGATTTTCCATCACCTATATCAAGTAACCAATCTAAGATAGAAATATTTTGCGTTTAAACCAATGGTTTTCTCTGTAATGCTTTTTAGTTTCCATTGTGTTACCTCGAAGTACAGTAATCCCAAACTGCACTATTTTGTGATTCCCTCCTTTTTGTTGTCTTTATTGACAATCATAACCAATTCTTAGATCAATACATTATTTTCACATATTGGCTTTATAACCATTCTCAAAAATTAAAACATTACAACCATATTTTTACTTTTACTCGTATGGCTTAGATCTCTGCTTTCATCATGGAATGAGTTTTAGGATTCACCTGAATTTTTTAAAGGGGTTGGTAACACTCATCTGAATTTCCTGAGACTTCTTTTCAGAAAACAGAAATGTTTTTAGATCGTGATGCAGATCGTAGTTCCGAACCTAAAAGGAGCATTAAGAATCCCTGGAAACACTTTAGAATGCTCGAGTCACAATAACTGTATTATAATAAGCTCCATAGTTGTTATCAGACAGGCTTCAGAAGAAGAGCTTATTCCATAACGAGAGCTCTGAATTACATCCAAAACACAATAGAATTTCTAGGTTTTACATTAAGACATTTATTCTTTTATTTCCCATTTTTTCCAATGACAGTGTTTTCTTATTCGCTTCTTTGCGTTTCTATCGTAGATTTTAATAAAGCGTATTTTATTCCCAACTATCGCAACTATCGATATATGTATTTCTTGTTGCAAGTATAGAATACAATCATATTTGATAGTTCAATTGTACTATTTAAAACTTACTTGTCTTTATTTGTTAAGTAAAACTCTTTCGGCACAAGATGCCATGTCGCCTTCAGTTGTTGATTTGCTCAATATTATCAAATGTGACTAAGGACCTTTAGTTTGAGAGACTAGTACAAATGACCTTGATATTGCTTTGAACAGCTGACAGTGACTAATTTCATTTTGGAGCAATAATTTCTGTTATTCAGTATCGTTTAAAGAACATATGTAATATACATACTTCAGTGCTTTTGCAAGAACGCACACATCACATTGGTGTTGCAATCTTATTTTGATCTGAATCTGTTTTAAAACTAACTCTCAAACCAGAGTTTCATACTCATTAGTTCATTATTTACAGTCATTAGTATTTTGTAATTACATTTTATTAGTATGTGATTTATTTTTATATTTTATTAATGTGAAGTAGTAAAAATAGGTACGTCCTAAAGATAAGTTCTAGATCTCTACTTATATTAATATAGATAATTTATAGAGGACCTAATTAGAGCACCTTGAACCAGGTGTCTCCATGCCGCTGTCCATAATCGAATCCGAATCTTTCTTTTGGTAGCCAGCAATATTCCGCAAAGAAAGTCATTCTGTTGTTTCACTGGATATGTTTATTTTCCGTATTAATTACATCCAGTAAGTAGAGAAATCATTGTATTTCTCCCAGAAATGTATTTTCAGATGTTAACGGAAATAGATCATCTTCTAAGGACATGAAACGAAGATTTTGAAGAAAATCACACACCTAAAGTTAACTTTTCATTGCAACAATTTTTTATTGATTTTCTGGAAAATGATTATAGTGATTTTGATTAAAATACCATATGTTTAAGATATTCAAATGCATATCTTGAATTTTATGGAATTGCCTGTGAATCGCTCTTCATTGTGACTTTGGTATGCTGGTAAGAGATAAAAAGATCTTACTAACCAAATAAAGACTATGACTAATTTATGTCAATCATTTTAGTTTTCATTGCTTTATCCTGACTTAGTATTCTTTATTTAATCGAGGAAAATTGTCATTCCATATTAACTTTAAAAACTATGGATATTTTTTGTCGTTAACCATTTCCGTGATATTCTTGGTTATTGGCAAGATGTTCACTTCAAGCTTTCTTCAAGTGTTAAATCTAGGCTACCCCCGCCCTCCCGCCCCTCCTTGTGGTCATGTAGAGAGAATGGAATGATGAATTTGACTATGGCTAAAGTGTTCTCTTGTACATGTAATAAACATGTAATGAAAACATTTATCTCATTAGTAGCCTTAGTAGATCAGCTAAAGGGGATTCAAGTTATGCGCATTCGTAGTGCATGAGTCGTCACAGTGTGGGGAACCGATTCCGCCTGTCTGCGTGCATAACTTCATGTATTTGGTAGCTTGCCTATAAGCCTAGTCATTAACCTGAAGCAGAGAGAAGACTAAACTTCTGAAGATTACTTTACGGAAGTGTACAAAGGGAAAGTGATGTAAATCTAACACACGAGTTGTTTTTTACCCGTTGTGCGTACTCTACAGTACCCAATACAGGTTCGCATAGGTACGGGATTGATTAAATATTGACAGTGGTGTAGCAGGTGACATTTGCACATCTTTGCAGCGTGTTTTTTCCCACCCTAGAGGGGTGTGAAGGCAAGTGACAAGTTCACACAGGCTGACATATTGCTTTCTCCATGTCAGCTCTAAATTTGTTGATCAAAGAGCTAATTTGCAGCCTGTGTATGTAGCACTTTTATCAACCTCCGGGACAAGTTCCAACGCACTTTTATATGAGGTCAAAGTTCCATCGGGAGACACGCGTTACCTTGTATGCGAGGGTGCATTAGAAAGTAATACAGAGGGCTGTTTAGATAGTGGTCGGTAACACATTGTGCGTATGGTGTGAATTTTAATGATATGGATGTCAACTTCCACACACTCCGTTAATTGATGCATATTAAGGGTTATGTACATAGCGGAACACCTGCTATATACAGTCAAAATCGGTTATACCACAATCTCTTTTAAAGACGTATTGGTTATAACAGCGACATATAACGGTTGCTTCTAAATCCTATGTAAATGCTGAATTAAAAAAATCTGATGTATTGAACTCACATTACTTTATCTACTCTTGAAATAACCATTCTTAAAAACTCTTCTTCCTATATCTTCTTCGTGTTAGTCGAGATAAACATTTGCAGAAATTAATTTACTGCTTATTTCCTTGTAGGTGCAAGGGGAATATAGGAATACAGTAGACTTTGAGCGATAGTCAAATCTTCTAACGCTTTCAAATTCCATTCTCTTTGCACGGCTAACTTATAAAAAATTAATAACGATGTTCCATTTGAAGAAAATTGTTTTGAAAAAAAAAAAAAAAAAAAAAAAAAAACAAATAACTCGGAATATCCATGAAATTCTTCGCTCCACAACAAATGTATTTGGGCCTAAATTGTGTATTTTAGCAAGATCTACATTTTGTACATTAAGATTAAGTCTGTCTCTTACGGTTTTCCAGTTATACAAAAAACTTCAAGAGTAAACAGGATTAGATAGGCTTTAGCCAGAAATTTCAGGATATAAATTTCATTTGCTATGAAAATATCTTAATCATATGGCATTTGAGTCAAAATCGTTACCCATTTTCGAGAAAATCAAGATTTTCGAAAAATTTTCCATTTAAAGGGTAGTTTAGGGTGGAAAATTGTCTTTAAAATGTTCCTGTCGCACCTTTGAAGGATACTAACTTCTAAGTTATGCTGTCCACAGACTGACACAGTAACACCGCCTCCTCCCCCCCCCCCCCCCCCCAACACACACACACACTCGTATAAAACGACGTGTTTTTCATTACATTTTAGGAGAAATATATAGGATCTAACGTTGTTACGTATCTTGGAATTGTTAACAGCAGTGTAACGCTTAATTTCAAACTCTTATTTTGTGTAGGTTTAAAATTCACTATTATACTCGTACTATACAGTATTTAAGTTTAAAACATGCTCAAAAATTTATCCCATTCATTATCCAAGGCCATGTTTGACATTATTGAACAATAATTTATGTACATTGTTGCTACATTTTCCTCACTTATTATAGGTATTTACATTGTTCTGTTATTGCTACGTAATGCATAAATCAGAAAAATTCTTCCTCAGCACCTCTATCTACGCAAATGCTGAACTGTAAATACTAGGTGCACTATAATTCTTCTACCTTTGAAGCTTTAGTTCTATGTCAGCCTAAAATTTGCAGATACAATTCTTTTTAAAAAGAAAACGAAAATAAAGCAAACATCCAGTTTGTGCTACTTCGTTATAAATGAACGTAAACCGTCGGTGCCTTCGACATCCTTATAACTGGGTTTGACTGTAGATATACCGTGGCTGCCTCCAGGAGGAAGGAACGTAATGAAGGAACCGCAGGAGAACACGTCACGGAGATGCACGGAAGTCCCTAACAGCTTCAAGTTGGAAGGCGCTTCTCATGCAGGAGCTCCCTAGAGAAGGGGATGAAGGACCTGTGGACCTAGCAGTCCTCTAGTGTCTACAGGGACTACTCTTTGCCTTCAGCAAGTATCGGTTGGATAATCTTTCCTTATAGACCTGTTATAATCTCTATAGTCTCTTCGGACCTAGACTGTAGGTTGTATCACTGCGGTTGTATCACTCCGCCAACAAACATGGAGCCGTTCTCTATGCGCAGCTGTTTATGGCTCACTCAGAGTTACCTCAGCCGTGACTGTGTCAGCGCGAGGTTAGAATTGCACTCTGCTCATATGTTTATATTTTGTGCGACGGATCTAATGCTTTGTGTGTAGACAACCTGAAGGAAACTACTTGCGAAATCCACAGCCTAGTCATCACATTTGAAACAGTACCCACAGATACATCAGTTGCTTCAGATGTCAATGTGCTTACATCGTTTACATAACTATGAAAGAAGTAGTTACACGTTTAATACAATTGTCCTTTCACCCCTTTTTAGAGACTTTCCGCTCTTATGTTTCCGTACACTGCTCTGAGGAACTGAAAACTCCGCCATAATGACTGCACACACCTTACTAAGAGAATGAGTGCCAAAGCATCGCTTCACTACAGTAAACAACGCAATCCGGGACAAATGGAAGTAAAATACATCAACTCATCTATAAATACTTTGAAAGTTGAATTACAGTGCTTATTCTCCCAGTTCATTATCAAAAAAGCGATTACATATCAATGCAATAACGAACTATTTTCACCCGCTCCAAAAGTTGTGCGGCGGCGTAATGTTTGACATCCTACGCACTCTAAGACCGGATCGAGTGTAAGTGTGAAGTCAATTTGTTTAAAAAAATTAGCTACAGCTGCAAAGCAGCTGGGAGAAGCGAGTTTAGTAAAACTGCAGAGCATCAGATCGCTTTGCTAACGAACCTAGCGCAATTTTACTCTCCTGGGGCTAAAGGGGATGAGTAAAATGTGGGACGCAAATAAGAGCATGAAATTGCCTTCAGCACTTCACATCGATTAAATGGAGTTAGATGTGCGTAAGAAATAATTTCTGCCCAGTATATAACAGTGACAACAAGCGTAGATAGGCGAGAAAAAATTATATTGAAAAAACGTAATTTTATTTTTTCTTTAAAGCTGAGTAGAAAATGTGTACTTGGTACATTCATGAGATTATTTCTGTTAACGATGTCAGAGATTACCTTCATATTCCACTAGTCGAAAAACTAACTCTTTTATCCAGTTTTCCCTTATCACATTAAAAATGTTTGTTTAAATTTACTTTCAATCAAGTTTCACGGACTTATTTCGTTATATGATTACATGCCAGGTGCTTCAACAAGCCAGATTTCATAAATGAATTTCCGTAGCCATAAGTCATGCGCAGTGCCCGGATGTTCATAATCTAAAACTGTTAGGAGCATGTAAGCACCTATGACCGAAAAAAAAAATTAGAAAATATTACGATATATATGACATAAATTTTTGTGTGCACTTTTTAAATGTTCAAAAATTTAATGATGTTTAAATTAACATTGCAATAAAAATATGCTGTGAAAATCTGTCAAACTGAATAATAAGTAAATAACTTATATTTTAAGTTTAGTTAATTGCTCAAACCAGAGCTAACCCTCAGCTCTGCACAGAGTGAAATAAATGTCACATTTTGAAATTAGTTCTCAAAAAGGAACGATTTTCTATTTGCACGCAACGTAACGGGAAAGAGACCTAATATTACAGACAAAATTAGAAGGTGAGAAAAATCGTCCTTTGGAAGACTGCAAGCACATATGTGAAACTGGAATAGAAACATAAAAATATGACAAAAATACGAAAATGTAAGAGAAAATAGACTATAATATGAAGAATCGTCTGTGTTTCAGTCTTTCTCTACTCTTTTACTAACCATTCTTACAAACGCTTGTTCATAATCTTCTTCGTGTTAGTCGAGATAAACACCTGCAGAAATTATCTTATTGCTTATTTCCTTGTAGGTGCAAGGAGAATATGGGAATATAGTAGGCTTTGAGCGGTAGTAAAATCTTTTAAAAATTTCAAATTCTTTGGACAGCTAACATAAAAAGTGAATAACAATGTTCCATTTGACGGAAGTATGTTTTACCGAACTCACACAAATAACAAGGAATATTTCCAACATGGTTCACTCTACAAGAAAATGTATTTGGACAGAAATTGCGTGTTTTAGCAAGATCTACATTTTTGTATACTAAAATTTGGCCTGTGTCTTGCGGTTTACCAGCTATGCAAAAGCCATCCAGAGTAAATACGACTGCAGGAGCTATAGCCAAAAACTTCAAGATATACATTTCAAACATTTTAATAAAAATCGTTAGAGCCATTTTTAAGAAAATCAAAATTTTCTGAAAATTCTCCATGTAAAGAATAGTTCAGGGTGCGGATATGTTCTGCAAAATTTTTGTGTCCCATCCTTAAAAGGCACTAAACTTAAATACCAACTTTGGATTTTAACCGACTTTTCGTTTTGGAGTCATGCTGTCCATAGGCTGACAAACACGAACACGAACACGAACACGAACACGAACACGAACACGAACACGAACACGAACACAAACACAAACACAAACACGCGCGCGGACCTTTTTTTGCTAAAAATGCTTCTATTTTGGATTTAGGGGGCCTCAAAACATGTTTTCGGCGAAATCTCGACATCAATTTCTTGAGTGGAATACAATATCTCTACTTTCTATCCGTAGTACAGAAAGTAAGGCAATAAAAATTGACAAAAAACGTTAAACAAAGCCAAAATAAGACTTTATATCATCCATGGGGTTGCTTAATTTTAATCAGCATTGATTGAATTGTGCTTCACTTATATTTTCCATAGGAACATAAGCACAAACAACAATTATGACATGTCATAGACATCCGGTCCTGTTCATCAGGCATAAAAAAGGAGAATTGCTTGTTAGGCTGCAATAATAATCAATATTGTTGAAATACCCCTCTGTATCACATATATAAGAGTCTATATAAGTCTACAGAAGAGTATACATAAAACAGAAGATTGTTCCCCTTACTCCATTTATTTATAATATCCAAATCATTTTGTGATTCTATATAATCGTCCGTTGATTTTACAGAAATATGCATTTCTAAATCCTCTGCAAATAGTAAAATGTTAGAGAAGTTAACCATTAATAAATAAAAGAAATAATAATGGAAAAATATACGTAAAATTTATTACTTGTTTTATAAATTTGATTTATCCACTATTACCTGTTGAAAATCTGATTTAAAGTTGTTGTTGTTGTTTTCTAGTGCCTTGCATCTGGCAATGAAGCCATTAGCATTCGTGCTTTCCAATACTTTTGAACTGTAGTTTCTTCTGATCTTAATGCTTCACAGGTCTTCAAGTGGTCTTCGTTCATTTCTGCTGGATACCTATTCTGTAGAGATGACTTGCTAAGCAGTCGTGATTTGTCAATAGTCGGAAGGCTGCAACCGCTGTTTTCCTTGGTCTCTGGGGGATTATATCTGGGTTGGAAAGTAAATGTAAGAATACCACTTGCTATTTGACGAGCCTACTGATCCATTTCAAAGTATATCTCCTGTTCTTCTGATATATTGGCTTCTTGTACTGTGAAGACATCTATATCTTGGTCTTTTAATATTTTCATTAGCTCTTGTGTTTTAGGCTGAGACATGCCTCCTGCATTCCATTGTAGAATTCTTAAAGTATTGGAATTGTTGTGATGAAATTTGCCTAAAGATGTCCCCACCCGGAGATCCGATTGGGGGACAGTTTTAACTCCGGAATGTTTGTCTTTAGGACTCATATTCATGTATGTGGCTTTCATGTAACTGTTTTCTTAACAGGCACCAGTTTTACAATGTGGCAGTTACATCACCCGACTTAAACCCCCATTTTGCAAGGGGGACCACACCTATCGTTGGTCAACGGGTCCATCGGACCTAGCCGGGAGGACTAAATAAAGTAGTAATAAGGTTATACTCCTACGACGAGTTTGATAAACTTATTACTAAATATAAAGTTGTGTTATAAGCGCAGTTACTCAACGCATTCGTAAGTTTTAGACACAAAATTTCCTAAAATAAACCTCGTGATTTGTTTCCATAACCACGACCTTTGGATACACCGTAGTATAGCATAACTAGGCTGTTACTGGTAAGTATTTCAGGAGATTTTATTCGTCTTGAAATTCACCCTTGGAAATATAAATTCAGTCAACAATTCTTGCAAAACTTAAAAGTGTCTTCCTTGCTTTATTTGATTGCCTCTGAAGTCAGAAGTAAAATTATACAAACGTCTTACTCATTAAACAAATTTGTGACGCGCAGATTTCGATATATTGTTTAAGATAGCATTTTGCTGTTATTTTAAATTTGGACAACAACAGTCTCTCGGGATATCAGCTGGAACTGATAGGTTAAACATATATTCTGCTTTTAGTCGCAGATGTCTCAATACTTTCAAGAAAGTTGTTTATAGATTTTATGGTATAAACTCTTTTCTTAGTGGAATAATATCCATAATATATTACTGAAGCGATTTTCACGCTCGCTCCGGGAATTTATTAGTTGGAAGATATCCAGCGTTGGCAGAAAACAAATATTTGCCTATGTCAAAACAAAAAGGTCCACAATTTTGTTTCAATTACCTTTATTTTATGAAATATACAAAGCATGAAACAAAGGGCAATTAATTACTCATAACAAACATGTTTTGATATATTTTTTGTTTCTTTTTACTTTATCTACTATGTACATATAGGTAGAGGGGTATTGTATTGCAACCAGTACCGAGATTTAGTAGAAGTACATGTTTTGAGGTCCCCTAACCCCTCCCCCTCGAAAAGGAAACAAAAAATTTTACTTTCTCTACTACGTACCTAAATGGCAGTTAAAGAAAAATTCCATACCGTGAAAATACATGTTTTGAGGCCTCCTAATAAAAAGAGGCATTTTGAGAAAATGGTAGGCGCACACCCTTGTGAGTGGGACTATGTCAGTGTGTCTGTGAATATTATAACTCAAAACGAAGACTCGGTTAAATACCAAAAATGGTATTTTAGTTCAGGGCTTTCCAAGAGTGTTACATATACACTTTCAAGAAAATCCCCCAGACTAAGCTTTAAAGGAACTTTATCGAAAATTTTGATTTTCTGAAAAAATGGCTGTAGCGATTTTGATTAAAATATCATTATTTAAGATATTTTTATCTCAAAGACCACTTCATTGTGGGTGATTTAACATAACTGATAAACCATAAGAGATCGACAAAAGCTTATTACCCAAAAATGACCGCCTCCGTAGCGCAGTTGGTAGCGCGCTTGTCTCTGGCGCGGAGGACCCGGGTTCGATCCCGGTACCAGCATGGCATTTTTCCCTCGTTGGGAGGTCTGGGACGGAGTGCACTCAGCCTCGTTAGGTCCCGGGGGAGAAGTAGCGACCCCAGGTCGAGAAGACCTCATAACTGACCGTGAGGACTCAGGACGCTGCCCACGTCTCACCCTGCAGTACTGCACCCCACCAATGACGTCTGCAGTGGGCGGAGGTGCGGGACGCAGCGGCTGGGCGGTAAGCCTTGGTCTTTCATAGACTGTTGCGCTGGGTTTTTAAGGTTTACTACCCAAAAATGTAGATCACGTTAAAACACATATGACACGCATCTCTCGTTTCTGTGGGGTGAACAGAGCTCCCAATATATTCTTTGTTATTTGCTTGTATTTTCTTATACTTATATTTATCTCAAATGGTATGTCATTAATAATTTTTGTTTATCTTCTGACTGTACAAAGAAACTGAATTTCACAGAGGTCAGATAGCGACCAACCTTAAAAGATTTTACTATCACAGCTTAAAACGTTCCATATTTCCTGTGCATCTACAACAAAGCTAGCAATAAAATAATCTGCAAACGTTTATCTTGATTAACATGAAGAAGAGAAATAAGAATAGTTTGTACAAAGGTGGTGAAGAAAGACAAGTGGGTGAAACAGATCTGATTTCTCTTCTTATATGCTGTCTTTAACATCCAACTGGCATGGTATACCTTAGATATAGAAGTTCAGATGCCAACTCCGATAACAGACTGTTTTCGAATATTTCGCTAATGGCTTAAATAGTTATAAACATATATTGTAACCTCAATGATCTAGTTGAAAAATATTCACATTTGTATTGTTAACTTACCATTACTCGTATGAGTTACTGATCAGAAGAAGAGTGAACAGAAAAGGTCCTCTGAACGCAACAGATCACAATTTTTGTAAGCTTTCTCGTCAGATGTGCAGTCATATGTGTATTATAAGGCATTTTCTGCTTGTTTTGATGTTGTTCTTTTTAATTTGATATAATCCCCATGCGAGAGACACGTCATAAACACAAGTAACGCAATCTAGCTTGTGTTTCACGTTTACACATCCATTGTTGGACTTGTATAAATTCCACGCAAATTCCTGTAAGCCGTTTGTTTACATGCAAACCTGCACATTCTATGGAACTTCCAGTGGTGATGTTTTCACATTAAGCAGCGCACATGCAAATGAGTCAACCATATTAGTGACAATTTACGTTGAGCATCCCCGTTGAGTAACAACGTCTCTTTCAACGCGGTGCCACATTTTGGAACGCAGCCAGAATAAGGAATTATTGAAAGTACCACAGCGTGGAGAGTGTTCCAACTCTGCTTCATTTGTCTGCCACGAACAACATTCCGTTTGGAATGTGAGAGACAATATTAGACCAGGTAGAGCAACGGCCTGATGACTTTTCTTAAGAGACAGGTCATTACATAACAGTACAGCATTCTCACATTTCTTTCAGGATTCTGTGGTGGGACTCTTCCAACAAGAGTGCAAGTTCATTTCACTAACATACTACTATCACTTTTTTAAAATTGTTTTTCGGGTTAAATTGTGCAAATAATTCAATTCAACTGCAGATGATGACGGAAAAATGTGTAGCCTCTTTAAAGTCTGCACGTAGAAATTAGAGCATCTTATACCTCTGAATGTGAGCTTTCAAATCTAATGGTCCCCCAAAAATGGACCACGTCCTTGACAATTACCTTTCTTACATCTTCAGGTCGAAATAAATAAAAAGAATGGATGTCTAAGGTTAGAGGAACTTCGGGCAATATGGAGTAGGCCGATAATGTGGAATGCTCAAGTTATTTGCTTGTTTGGTGCTGAAAAATATAAGAGGGTGTATGTTTTCTTGTGTAGTGTTTAACTTCCGCTTTTATTACTACGGCACCGCAGGCGGTTATGCTGATGATACATGGAATGAAGATGGAGCACCAGTGGAATGAGATGGCGGGGGAAACCGGAGAAACCAGAGGAAACCCGCCCCAGCGCCGCTTCGTCCACCACAAGTCACACATGGACATTGTACGTAATCACCCCTGTCCTAAAGCAGATGAACAGCGGCAGATGGTTGCGACAATGCAATGAGATGGCCTGCGGTATTGCTAGATAGAAATAGAGGTAGATTACGTAACAATAAATTGTAATTGTAATAAATTGTATCTTTTGTGCTTGCACCCGCGCCCCGTAAGCGCGGACGAGTTGAAGGAAGTGCAGTAGCGGTCAATGCAGGCTGCAGAGACGCGTAGATATCCCTAAAATTTACTGGCTTGATTACTTGGCTAAAGGTGCTCGCGGTTACCTGCCCTAGCCGCCGAAAGGTGGCTCGGTGGCTCGGAGGCTCCCGGGGAAAGCTCTGATGACCACCCTCAGGTGGAGCTGAGAAGTTTCTACTCGCAAGCCTCTGCGCTATCTGCCTGTCGTAGACCGACACTGCCCCGGAGCCGGGGGTTGATAAAGTTAGACGAAATGGCAGAGAAGAAAGCTGCAGAGAAGACATCACCACAGCATTGGCCTTGGCGGCCAGGAGAACAACGGAAATACGCATGGTCACAAGGACTCGAACCCAGCGCCTCCCAAACACCAGGCTTACGGAGCCATCTTGCTAGTTGGATTATGCTATTGCTCTGCAAATGTGTGTTGTTTTTCAGAGTACTTTTATATCAATGTATTGTTTTGCCTGTATATCACAATATTTTGTATATAAGTGTTTGAAAATGGTGAGTATTAATTCTGAGGCCTGCAAGAATGATACACTAATGTTTGTGATACCAACACTGTATTAGTGTCTATATGTCAATGTTTATCTTGATTACTTGGAGAGGAAGGTTTTGCTTTGTTGTGACTGTACGAGCAGAGTTGCCGGAAGAGATTTGATTCCGTGAAGCTGGCCGTGACAGAAGCTTCTGTGTCTTTGGTCTCTGTTGTTGACTATCCTTGCACTGTAATTACTTGATAAGCAGCTTTCAACCTCTGCCTAGGGTTATTTGCAGATAACACAGGCAGTCTCCATCCACTCAGCTATAAGGAGAGGAAATCCGACTACATGCACGCTAGCCTTCGGCTCTGTTACGAAGTTCACTGCCACTGACAACTCAAAGCATTGTATGATAAGCCTTTTCCTTAAGGGAAAAAGTACTTCTCTAAAGGGTACTCTTAACATATGAACCACAAAACAGTGGAAGAACCAGCGAGTCAGAAAGAACACGGCTTTGCTCCTACATCCGTAAGGCTGTCCAGTGTTTCCGTCAGCTGGTTACGCTGTCTTATTAATTATTATCATTATCATCATGAGCTTAACAATAATTACCATTATCGTTACCACAGTCGTAATTTAAGCCTTAAGGTTTTAATCGAACCATTTTACCTTATTTACTACTTCAGTGTGTCAGTCATATTTGGTATTTTATGTTAATTTGCTCTTGCAGTACTGGAACCCTCTTCACTGTAAACTGAGGGACAATTGATATTTCTCGTACCTTGACAGCACTTATGACTAGGTTTGGATGCACCTTTCTCTTTTGCCCCTCAGCCTAAAAATACTTTTTGCGCGCTTCCTGTTTTGTAATCTAGGGATCTATATCTGCATACATAGTTAATTGTAGTATTTGCCTCATTAGATTATAACCTTTCTCTAATTTTGCGGTAGCTCCGAGAATCTGGATCTTCGCATTTTAATAAGATGCGTTTCGCTGTTTCGTTGACTTTTAAACAAAGGCACAAATGGATTACACTTGTCCTTAGATGTTTTCTGAATTTTGCATGTCTAGTTATACAACTTGTAACTCTTCTAAGTTGAGACTTGGTTAGCCTAACGAGTGAGTTTCTTTATCGTCAGGCTTATTAATTATGTGCCTGTGAAGTTTGCTTATGGGTATTATTTCACATTTGTTTTGGTTTTCGTTACGAACCCAATTTTGTACTCTGTTTTTGGCCTCTAAGATGCGTATTCTATAGAAATGGTGTAAAGGGGAGAGATGCTCCTTTCTTTGCTAGGACATCATCCTTTTTTTATTTTCTTATTTATCTACATTGTTATGGGAGGAAAGATTTAATATTATGTTGTGATAACATTCCCACACTAGTTTAGATTTAAGATGATGGGAACTGAGAACTTTAAGTGCCGCCCGGCTGTCGGAACTTATAAGGGTATTTTTCCCTACCAGTCCCTTTTTACAGCAATGGTATACATTTTCCAGTATACCAAGCACCTCTGCCTAAAAGTCAGGAGTATATCTACCTCGACTTTTGCTTTTGCATTCGTCCGTAGACTCCAGCTTTTCCATTTATGAGTGAGCCATCAGGACAAATTACTAGACGGTTCTTCTTCAAAGTTGTTTCTTTCAGAAATACTTTTTAGAGTTGAAAAAATGAATTTTTTTCCACCAAGATCAGATTTCATAGATAGTATATACATATTTCACTTTGCTAAGAATTGAACAAGCGCCTGCTCTCTCTCCACATTTTTGTTTGAATGATTCTATAAGCTGCTAGTGTAGCCTCGGCTATAATACATAGACCCAGAGAAGGAAGATTTAGTAAGGTTTCCATAATGAAAGAAGGTATGCTTCTAAATGCTCGGTATATGCATACGTATGCCAGTCTTTGAAGACTATTTAGTTTTCCTTTTATTTTTGTTTGTAAGGTCTTTGGCCACCATTACCTTATTAGGTAATTTGTGATTTTCCTACAGCCTCATAGAGCCATCGGCACTTATGTTTTTAGATCCCAATTCTTACCTACTAAGCGTTTGATAGTCATGAAGGTCCACCTTGATTTATTGTTAATGCAATTAGGATATAAATTTGAGGTGAGTTTGTCATCCAGGACAACCTCTAGATATTTCAGCCATCCTGAAGTCCGTACCTTGACAGGTTAATTTTCAAGTTAATACCTGTTAACTTTCTTTCCCTGGTGAAGGGAACTTGGGGTTTAAACCAAGGCCTTCCACTCTACATCATTGATTAATAATTCTCAGAACTTCATTTGTGATCTCTGAGACAATATTTGTAAATTTTCCTCTAGCCAGTATGGCTATATCGGCAGCACAGCCTTGAGTAAGCATTCCCTCGTTTTCAGTTTAGCAATTAGAGCAATATTTACCCAAGGCTATGCTGACGACATACTCATACTTGCACGTTATAACCTATATCTATGTGTGGTTACACAAATGAAAACGTTAAAATGGGAAACAAATGAAGTTTTTGACGAAAAATTATATTTATATCGTTCATTTGGCTGAAAAGTGGTAATATGTTCCACACAATGAGAAGGGCAATGATGGTGAATTTTGCACGGTAACGGAAAGAAGCAAATCAGCTTCCACAAGTGACTGTTCCATGTGAGAGTTGAGAATTGCTATTATTTTACATTTTTGCCTAGCAAAACTATTATAAAGAAAGAGAATTTGTATGTACGATTATATCTTTAGGTTAGATAATCTCAAAAACTAATCACTGTTTCACCGTTGAAAACTTATTTTTATTCTGACGAGAACGAGGTATAAAGCACCTTATAACTTCAATTCATAAACTACTAAAGGACTAAAAAGTAATTACAAAACCTTAGTTGAGAACGCTATTCAATAGAAAATCGTGGTTACTCCACAGAGAATGTATATAGAAACAAAAGCAGGTTACTAATGGCACTCCTCAGGGAAAGTACATAAAAACAAAAGCCGATTATATTTTGTTCCAAGTTGACCGTGACTTAACACTTCTGCAAACAGGAGACAGTTTATAAAGCGACAATCGATCCCGTATATAAGAGGATGAATGATGATGTAATATTTATTTCTTTATTTGCAATTCGGCAAATACTGCATATTTGCGTAATAAAAGTGTCAAACATGTGAATAACTTTTTTTTTAAATAATTATGTATGCCAAAACCTGCTAATATATCTCACACAAGACTACTTTACTATATTTCCTCAGTACTTAATCAACGTCAGACCCCAGAGAGGAAGGGATGAGATGGGAGCGCTCTTCGGAATATGTAGTAACCAAGTATAGGGGTATGAGGCAGTGTAAGGGACTCTAACGTGAGTTAGAGGTTTTTCATCCCACCTCCGGTGTCGCAGTGCGTCCGCCAGGCCACATAGGGCTTGACAGCGACCCCCTAGCAGAACAGGCGACCACAACGCCACTCAGTTACAGTACACAAGATCCTTACCCCGCAGCGCCCTTCCCAACATTGTAACCCTGAAGAGATCGAATGTAATGAAGATTAATGGAATGGAGGAACGAGAAATTAGTGGAATGTAAGTATATTTCTCAGTATTCACCTGGTGACCCAGGAAAATCCCTGAAATAACTCCTGAAGTGGGTCAGGACAGCCGAGATTCCAACCATGATTTAAGTTACAGTCGCTTTAGTCCCTTTTTGCTCCTCGAGGTCCACGAATGCGGTAAAACTTAAGACAGCATTCGCAAAATATGACAAAAATCTGCCAGAAAAGCAAACGATATACCACTTTCCAACCAGTTGATGGAGCTCATTTCGGAACTGGTCTGCGTGGTTCATTCATTTTTATCAAATGCACACTATGTGTGGTGTGTGCTTTTAAAGAAGTGATCGATAAATTTCTTTTAAGAAAATATTATAGGGCAGATATGATCTGGAATGCATAGATATATGTGTAAGAGTTAATTTTAAGGAATAATATTTCCTTTTGCAGATAACTGTTGACTTCAACATGCACAATGTGCACATATTTCTGTTTTAAAATCTTCATTAATACTATAATAGTTTTCTAGCAACAGAATTTCGCACAGGCGTATCTTATTTCGCAGAAATTTAATCTCTTCCATAGTCTTGTCCTTTTTTACGTTGTTCTCTGTGGTCTAGAGATAACATGCTAGTCTCTGGTTCCGAAGGTTGCGGGTTCAAATCCACCGTAGGGCGATGGATTTTCCTTAGTATGGCTGCCTTTGTTAGGGAAGTAAAGCCGGTAGTCCCATGTTGTAAATTTAAGGCACGTAAAAGAGCCTCAAACCTGAAAAAGGGTTCTCTAAGGAGAACTAAGGGCTCTTTCACGCCCAACCTAGAATGGTACGTTGAAAATCGCTGCAGTTAAAGGGCGTCCATAAGTAAAACTAAATTTTAATACTTCTTTTTGCATCGTGCTAATAGCACTTGGAATGTATTCCGTTTCTATAAATAAAACGCTTAAGCAAGACATCTCATGAATTCAAAGGTTGGCCCAGTAATGCACGCACGCTTGCTGGTGGTAAGTATTTACATGTTTTTCTTTTAGTGCCGGAAAGCCCTGAATGCTGCGCGAGTCTTTGGAATATCACAGAAGACACATGAATATGGAATTCTCGTTAATATTCATGAACATTCTCTCCCCTAATAACGGACTTTAAGCTGGCTGCTGTTACTTTGGTGGAAACTACAAGAGCATCTCGTGTGAACGCAAAGACGTCGACTTTGGAATGTTTATTGCGCATTAAAGGCGTTTGGAATAGAATTTGAATAGTGTGTAATCAAATTCATATCGGCAGACTGCTTCCAAGTAAAGTAAACTAGAAAATGTTGTCGGGCACACCACTAACCGCTTTGATTTTATTGACTCATACATGATGAAATCAACCAATGATGTGCATAACAGTTACAAATTTGAACTAATAACAGACTTCATTCACAAAAAAATTATCAATTTTCATCATCATCTCCTCTGCTTTTCTAATGTAATGATGAGGTTGTATAATCTAGCTCCACTGTCCTATAAATGCGCAACAGCCTAGCTAATTTGGCGCAACAGAGCCGCTAGGTTTAAATGCCAAAAGTGGCTGATTCTCGCATCATAAAGCATATAATGCTGAAATAGGTGAAATAATGCAGGAAGGGAAGTCTCAGAACACACAAAAAATAGGTACTTGGAATCAGTTTAGCAAGTTTTATATTCAACGAATTCGTGGTATTTAATAATGTAGCTCGTGCCAATGGACACTAATGTATGCCTGCTTCATTTTTCTTAAGGAGTTAGTAATTAAATACACTGTTTAAATAACATTTTAATGGCTATATCATGCTTTGATTTGTGAATTAGTCTTAATAAATGCAACTCGTGATAGTAAATTTCTCTAGATAAATTGGCAATCACTCGTGGCATTACTTTGGTAGTGACGAAGTAATTGACTGAATATCGTACCCGTGCCAATAATACCACATGACGTAATGTCTATAGAAATGACGTTAATACATAGTCCTATTCTAAGTTGCGTTGTCTTTAAAAGAAGCGATGAAAACATTCTGCGATTTTTTCTCTCAGCAAAAAGTGTGCAAAAACCGGTGTACATTGACATTTGGTATAATTAAGATCTAGGTTTTTCCCAAACCAGCAAAGTGGCTTAGGCGAAGATAACGTTTGAGAGTCACATTCGGGTTCACGGTTCAATTCCCGGTGATCTATCAATCTGATCATTCGCAGTTTTATTGGTCATTAGTGAATGCTGTGTTTGTTAGTCTCTTTTCTGCGACTTCCCTCCTTCCATTTCATTTCAGCATCATTTCACCCCGGTGAGGGGAAGGGGGGAGTAGTGGCTACACGAAGACAGTATATTTCACTAATATTTGTACATGGTTGTGTATATTATGTTTCTCTATAGTTATTACTAAATTATTCATCTTTTCCCCCATAAAATGCAGAGTTTCGTAAATCAAGGGGTTAAAATAGAATATCTATAAAGCAGCTCATGTAAATGCAATGAAAAATTAATATTTCTAAGAATATTAATATTAAGTTAATCTGCAATTTAATATTCAACCCAGATTGCTCTCATGTTTATAAGATACAGGTTGTTAAGGGTATAAGTGCAGATATTTGAACAGTGTAATGAGCAATATTATACCAAAGTTCGTGTTATTTATGAACTTATATTAAGAGCAACATGTTTCCACGTACCTCCAAGTACCGTGCCACAGAAGGTATGGCATTATGACATTGCCTTATAACCCTAAGAGCCTGTATACAAGCTAGGTTAACGCCAACAAACCTTGATTTTCAATTTCAGCTCTGTGACAGAAAACCAACACTTTTTAATAATTCCCTTTGAGACTATTTAGCCCAAGAGGGCGCTATAGTAAAGCAAAACCACAAACCTATTTTTGAAATTACAAATAATGTAAAAGGGGATAAGTAAATAATTCAGGGAACATGGAAAGAGTCTAAGTGTACGCATATATGACAGATGCATGCGTGTTTAAGTAGTTAACGTTTTACCCAGGAACTTTATATGAAATGCTGCCTTTGTAGGGAGAACATAAGCATGGAGAATGGCGTAACAAAGCTTTTCCCCTGTCATATGTCACTGCAAGCTAGCCTTTATCTGCCCTTGTTTAGCCTGTGATGTATCTTTGTGATATGGTAATTTGCGTGTTGCATAATTAATATTAGGTTATGGTCAGACCCTTTCACCTTCGTAAATCTCCAACCTCCCGAACTTAAATACGTGTGTATATGGGGGGGGGGGGGTGTTTGTTCTGGGAATTACTGTACACAATAGCTCCGCAGAAATAGTCACCCAGAACTTGGGGAAAATACCGCTTAAAGGGCTGTTTGTATATGCTTCCCTGAGGACATATGTGGTAAATAATTATCTTCTGCCTTTTTAATAAAGCAACATTTCCCCATCTATTATCCACACTGACCCTAAAAGGGTACTAGCTTTTTAATGCAGAAAAAGGGAAATCTTGCCAAGTCTTCGTTGATTCAGTAAATGTTGTTTGGTCAGTACTGCCTATACCTTAAAAGGAAGTTCCAAACGATTTTTCAGAATATTTTAAGGGGAGGCTAATGGAAAAAAATTAAGAAATAAGACATTTTAGTTTTTTATGGCGCTTATAAATTGAAACTTTCTGGTCAACTTCATAAATATTTTATCGCTGTAGACATATACTTGCGTGATTAATATATTTTCAAAGTATTGCTGCATCCTCCATTTTGTAGGATTAGAAACCGGGAAGAACGCATACTTTCACATTTTTTGATCATAAGCCGGCCTTTCATTGTGTGTCTAGGATCGTGAAGTGGCGGATTATAGTAATAATTATACTAATTTCAGCATTTTTGCTTTAAACAACTTTTTCTGTAAATTACATTTAAGAGGCTTCTGATAAAAAGCTGATGAATTTTTTATTTAGCATTGGGGTTTTTGATTACCAATAAAACTGGAGAACCTTATTCTGAAGTGAAAGCTTGTTTTAGTGTTACTGAACGAGCTGTTTGTTTTATGCTTTAATTATTTAGCTTCCTTCATTTAAATTTAAATGTTTTTATCATGGCTTCCAGCAGAAAATGTCACACATGATAGTCTTCCTCCTTCTCAGTAGATTAGCGTACTTTTTGCTGGATTTATACCCCCAAGTATTTACAGGCCAATGCCTCGTGTAGCCCGTCGAGGATCAAGCAAGTTTGGGACCATAACATGTTCAGGATGGGTGATTAGCACAATTTCTGGTACAACTGTGGAAAATCGGAATTAAATGTGGAAATGAAAGAGGCCATAAGAAATTTTACCAGCGACTGTAGTAATCTACGAAAAAGTCTGAGGGTTAGCTCCGCAGGACCTTCCGAATGCAAGAAGCACAAGTTACCGCGGCACAGATTTGCTCCATCGTAGTGCAACCTACCACAAAAATGAAATAAGGAATAAAATGGGAAATAGAAAGTGGAGGTGCAAGAGTAAGAACTTCGTTTTGTTAACGTATCTTTGCAAGAAGTCTTCATTCTACGAATCTATGAGTACAGATAAAGTATAGACGAGGGCATTCTACACTGTGGCATCCGTTGCGGCTATTGGCCCTGGGAGAAAGGGATGTAACGAGAACATTCTGCCTGACGAGTAACGCAAGTCAGCGTGAAGGTCCTTAACTAGTGCTGGAGATCCTTCATGCCGTAGATTCCCTACGAGACTACTGCACGAAGCCGCGTCCCTCCCGTACGTGGAGGACGAAATTAGGCGCCGGGCAACCAAATTTTACGACCAGTTTCCACAACATCGGAGCACCTGGTTAGGTCTCTTGGAGACTACATCCCTAGAGAACGCACGCTTGTGCGACACCGGGTTCCCCGCATGGCTTGCGGGCACCCCCAGTAACACAGGAGCTACTCCATCAACAGCGCAAGCTGAGCTACTTAGAGTCCTTCCAAGAGAAGATCGAAAGTCAAAATTTTCGCCAAATATCCATATTTGGACCACCCATCAGCAGTGCCCAACGGTAGTTGCACACTGAAACTATCACCCGACGAGGAGCATAAATGTATGCTACCTCCTAGCAACCCACAATCCCCATTCTTCACCAGCCATCCTATAACATCCTAATCCCGTCATACAGTGGTTAAGCCCTAAAAGGGCAGGTACACGAATGACACACCTCGGGCTGTTCTCAGCCTGCCATCTGGTAGTCTAGTCTAGTCTATTCACAAAATCCTCACACAACAGCGCCGAACTCGCCAATTGTCAACACTTCCCACACTGAAAGACCGAATTACAGTGAAGTTACAATGAAATGGAGGGGCAAGAAATTTTGGGATATTATCATCCTTCCCAGGATTTGTTTGGTGGCCCGGGAAAATCCCCGAAAAGAATACCTTGGATCAGGAAGGTCGGTCGTGGGACCGAACCCAGAATGCTAGAACGTTATCGTAGAGCAATCTCGCTCGGTTACTGTTATAGGCAAATATGATCACAACAGCTCCTTAGTGCTTCTGTGCTTCAAACATACCCACAGCATGTTGCAAAATATTTCGTATCGTCTAGCAAACGGTTTATGTGCAATGTATCAACAATTAATGTACCTTTGTTGAGAGCTGCTCTCATCGCAGTCCCATCAGCTACAGAGAGAATACATAGTGGAGCGCAAGTTGTGATTGTTTATATAGTCTCTGGTAGAGGGATTAACATGATGTAATTAAGTGTAATTAAGGAGCAATGGCGATGAAAGCCAACAATACGCCAGAATTGCTCCGTTTCTAAAGGTACTATTTAAACGGGTGCCAGCTTAATTCAGCAGAGGAAGGAGCTTATTGTTTATTTATGTGGTCTCCCCCAAGGTAAATGGCACAATCTGGAGGTAAACAATGCGTGGGAGTAAACTGAAATGTTAATACCGTCGTGCGAACAACTGGGGAATGTACTTATTCACAGAACTACGCAAAATTACAGACTGTGTTTCGCCCACAAAATGGTGCAAGTATACAAAATGATCATGTACATCGCAAGCTGTTTTTAAACTTGTATAATGTTAAATATATCAAATTGATTTAAAATATTGTGACAAAAAGGACAAAGATCCAGTACAATTATTTTTCTTTTACTTTATTTTTTCTAAAAGAATGCACGAAAACACTATTCTCTTTTACTGGCGTTAACACAGACTACGGTCCTTCGTCATATTGAAACTCGCAGCTGTTTTCTTCTTGTAATCTTGACTCACTCCTGCTGTCTTTCTTTACTTTGTCAAACAGCTGGCTAACGATACAATCGCTCGACACTCATTAACTGCTTTGCTATCTTCCTTTAGATCGTACATTTGCAGATGATATACACACGCTAAATCGGCCTGACTCGCAACTCGTCGGCTCGCCTCTTTAAATAGCGAGGATGACGTGATATGGAACTTTCTCGAACTTCACCTTTCTGGAACACTCCGGCCGCCGGACACTTCGGTAACGATCTCGCAAATCCCTTTGTGTTGCCGCTCACGTGTTCACAAACAGTCGCGCTAGGCAGCCCGGCCACGAGTCTTTTCTACGTTGCCTCTTGCGTCGCCCGGCGTCACAATATGGATACAGGACAAGATATGAAAGTCGCAAGCCCATATTATATGGGTATTTGTTTACCCAAGCCCGGACTTTGAAATAGTATGAGAAGCGACTATTTTTTAAGCTTCTGAGTTCTAAAAGCACGAGATTTCAAAGTTTTTCCAATTCACAAAAATTGTACTATCTCATAAAATTAGGGGAGTGACAAAAATGACAGATTTCTCGGTTATCTCCCTCCCCTATCCTTTGGGACTCCCATACCTTAAAACCCCTATGCTATGCCACGTTTGCAACAAAAGGGCCCAGTGTATTTTGAGATTATAATATTAAAAATGAATAGCAAGAAGAATAACGTTTTCGGTTATGGAAAAAAAAAAAACTATCAAAAGTCCTTGAGTGATTTTAGAGACTACAATGGACACAGACACACACACACACATACACACACACACACACACACACACAAACATACACACACAAACACGCACGCACACGAAATTGAATCCCAATGCGTAAATACGTTAATATTCAAAATACTCCAGCTGCATTAATACCTAAGATATCACAACAATTTTATTGTTTTATAAATTATAATTGCCCCCAAATCCCACCGATCTGTGTCAGCAAGAAAAAAATTGCTTTTAATGTAATTAATCACCTTATTTTGATGGATACTCAAAATGTTTAAAAGCACTTTTTTTGAATTTAATTTTTTAAGGCCAAACAAATTTTCAGATTTTGAAACCTGCAGTTAAAGTCACATAAATAGAGCACATGCTGGTAAAGTTCTATGAGCATAGCACAAAATTTAATGCGAATAGAGCAGATAGTGTATTTTGTGTAGTAGCCTCTGTCCCCAGATTCATAACTTAATAATTTCCGCTGAATTCAGTTGTTTTTGAGGCCTTTTGGGCTCATATTTTGTTTACACATTACTGAAAATTTAAACAGAAAGGAGCCGTTTAAATGCAGAATTCATGACATTTAAAGCTTAAACTAGAGCTTTAATAATGGCTAAATCTAAAGCACGTTAGTGCCAACCGATGACTGAAGGTTTGGAAAACATTTAGATATATCTATGAACATAAAAAACCGTCTATTTGATGATTTTTCAGTCCCAGAGTCCCTTAAGGGAACATGGTACCTACTCAATATGATCAAAATTCACACTTTTAATGTTTGGTATTAAAACTTTCTCGTGTGTTTCTAGCTTAAGAAAATATATACTCTTGTGGTGCTTCGATCATTTTAAGGTATTTAAATAACGCTTTAAACATGGAGAGCGTCCTTTTACCTCAGTAAGTGCCACACCCTCTTCTAAAGTTCCTTTGCTTTTTTTTTTTTTTTTTTTTTTTTTTTTTTTTTTTTTTCCTACTTATTTTACGACGCTCTTGAATACCAGTACTTATTCATTTAGCGTCCTCCTCAAATGTTTATACTAAATGACTAATTAGTCAAATTCCTTTGCTTTCTAAGATGGTTAACTCACGGGGTAAATTTTGTTTTGCTATCGCTGGCTACGCTGTAGTGTCATGATGCTTCTTTGTCTTTCTCTAATGCAGTAAACAAAATGTTGTTTTGAGTTCCTTTCTATTTTTCTAAGTGCAATCTACTTTTGTTTTGGTTTTTCACGAGTTAGCTGCAATGCCAAGACCTCGTAAATTATTTAGAAAACAAGAATTACACGGGAATAAATTTACAAATGATAAATGTGATCAATTTTCACGTGCTTCTACAAAACCATGTGCTTCTAATGAAGAAACTGTGGTTAGTTCCTCAAAGAAGAAGTTACCGTAACAGCAGCGAAGTGATCTTTCAAGTGTAAATATTTGTGTAAATAATGATAGTAATATGACAAGTGTAAGAATACTCTGTGCAAATACTGCAAGTGAAAAAAAGGTCCAGGAAAGATGATATAGATGATTATGATCCTGGAATACATTAAGGTGAGTTAGAATACTGTTGTCATTTTTCAAACTAAATTTTCTTAAGGTTATTTTTTTAACTTAAGGTACATTTTTCTTAGAAACTACATAAGATAGAAAACTGAAATTTTTCATACACGTACTATACATAATTATGGATTTTTACCGCCATTGTTATTAAGATATTATGAAAATTAAAGATTTCAGAAGCCTAAAAGTGTGATAAAAAGTAAAATTTTCAAATAAAAAATTGAGATAGTAATAAATTGATTTTCACTGAACTAGTAAACATAACTAGTTGAAAGAGGCAGCAAATGTAAATAAATATAATTGCAAGATGCTTGAAAAGTTTTGGTTTTATACTGCAAAAGGTTGTACTGTAAATTGATGTATGTTTTTAACAAAATTTTCATGTATTTTTTCAGGTTTAATATTTTGTATAAAATCAGCTAATGAACTTAGGATCATTAATATGTAAGCCAAACAGTTTTCTGTATTTTCTGTATATTCTGTAAGAATTTCAAGAAGTTCCATTGAGAATGTATTACATTTGTACAGCATACTTTATTAGTTTGTTGCTCAGAGTATCATGTTCCCATAAGGGCATTTTTATCTTTATTTATTTTTCATGTTTGACGAAATTTATAATCTATGTTCTACACCAGCCTGCTAGGTGAGCCGATCTCTTATTGGTTTGAATTTAAGTCCTAGTCAAACGCATTAGCTAATGACTAAAGATGAGCGTAGTGAATGGCAAAAGGGGAATAGTGTGGAAGTGTTTTCCTGAGTGACTGGAAGGTAAGCTGTTCACATCAGTCCCTGGGGTAGCCCACCTCGTATTGGTTTGATGTAAAAATTCTGATACACATTAACCTAGTAGCAGAAGTCGGTTTCACGCTTAGGAGCGAAGGACAGGGGTGGAGTAAGATAAATATTAAGTGGAATGGTAGAACCAGGTATGTTGCAGAGGCTGAGGTTGACAGAGGAGTTAAGTGTTTCCTTAGAAGCATAAGCCACTGCGTATTATATACATGTAGTATTACATATCGTAATGGAACATGTAGAACAATAAAGAATCTTAAAAAACAAAACAAAAAAAGCTGCGTATTATATCGGCATGATTCCATGCACTCGATTCTACACCTTATACTCACCAACCCTGAGCATGGGATTGGGGAAACAGGGAGAGGGAGGGAGAGGAGGAGGGAAGGAGAAGGGAGGGGGAGAGGAGAAAGGAGGGGAGAGGAGAAGGGAGGGGGAGAGGAGAAGGGGAGAGGGAGGCAGTATTGCAACTGAGAGGTAAATTGTGAAGTTGTACTATACCATATTTGTTTAATATGGATTATGTAGTATTATCCAGGATAGGGTCACAGCAAAGCTTCTACACCACTTTCAGGAAATAAACCCAAATACAACCGAGGCACTAATAAGCAGCTGAAAAATTCTTAAGTTTGCTGAGAGAAGTCAGAGTACCCTGGCAGCGGTCAAATGAAACATTATTCGAATCATCCATAAATGTAAATGCTCTTGACTCTTCATCCGCCAGCAACCAACAAAAGGGTTTACATTGCTTGATCCTTGTGGAATAGCGCCGCTCGAAAAATTCCCAATCTTCACAGAAACGTGGTTCTATGACGCAGGTGTCTCCACGAACATCTATATAGGTGTCTCCGTGACAGAAGTTGTCAGACCTACATCGTGTGAAAAGCGAAGTCTGCTCGTCTGCCTGGCTTTCTCTGACATCCTAAGAAACATTAATATCTCGTCTGAGTACGAAATGTTCGAATTCAACACTTTCCACCACATTGTTTCAAGTAGAGGTACTGAAATGAAAAGCGTTATGTGATGTATATTGCCCGTATTGCCGCGCCCATAGCAAAGAAACACATGTAATTTACCACTTTGGATATAGTTTGGATTTGTTACACCTTAATAGACATCGAAAGCAGAGGAGGGAAAATTTACGACAGTAAAACAATGGCTGTTTTAGTCTTTATATGTTGCAAATTTAAAGGAGTGGTTTCTATTACGGTAGAAAAGAAAATGAGTATTGCCGAGTATTTCATTCACAGAAGTGTCAACCTATCATATAGAAATTATCGCCTGATCATTCTTTTCTTTTGTACATTATCATTCTTTTGTTTAGTTAGTGCCACCAACTGTATTCTATAAGCCGCTGAAGAACAATTTATTGCACATTGCAATCGATTAACAATCGAAATTGCACTCCATTTAAATTTGACAACTGTACTTTTAACAATTGTTTTTTTTTAATACTTAATGTATTTTTCCAGAAGAAAGGTTGTATTTTAATGTTAAAATAAAGTGAGCTTTATTTGAGATCAGAAATTGCTTTTCTGTTACAGTAAAAAGAGAACATCGGAATACGCGCAATTCTTGGGTTTTGTTTTCCCCAGTTGGCAGTGCTGAGTAACTCGAAATACACTAATCGAAATAAACTAAACCCTAGCGCAACAGCCCTTATCGGGCCAAGGCCTACCGCTCGGCCGCTAGATCCTCCACCTCGGTCCACTGTAGGCACCATGTTGGAGGATGAGACGTGGTTAGTACCCCGGGCTCTCCCGGCCAGTTTTCGATTTTCGCGGCCAGGGAGCGCTAATTCTTTTCAGTCAAGTAGCTCCTCAACAGGACCCTCAGGAGGCTGAGTGCACCCAGATCAGATCTCCTCGAACTCGCTTGGTAAGCAGTAGCAGGCAGACAAACCGAAATGAATATATTTTAGATTATTTTTATAGAATGTAACATTTCTGATTAAATCTTTGCAATATAGTATTTAAATTCATATTTTATTTATGAAATAGTCCGGGTAAATGTCGTTTGACAGTCTAACCTTTCCAGAAAAATTCTCTCACTCCGCTCGAAAATTTATCGGCTAGTGGTTAGGTCAGGTATATTACTTGTGATAATATTGGAAGAATTGATGCCTATGATTGTCACAAAGAAGTCTGCAGTGATAAATATATGCATGTTTTGTAATCCTTATTGCAACTATACAAAATACAAGGATTTAGGACAAACTAATATCATTAACAGCTTTACTCCAGAAGATACAAATTGTCGCAAAGTTAATTAATTCACTATATTGCTCGGGTACAAATTTACCAAGAAGTTCATAAAACCGTAAACTCAAGCTGTTTTTAATCCCCATTTCAATGGTACTCACCACTGTTCTTTTATACACATATAAATTTAAATGTTCAAACTCGAACAGTTAAAAATTTTTAAGGTCGAACGAACCTAGTAATTGAACTTCTACACCCAAGACTATCCAACATCGAAGTAACAATCTCCTTTTCCGATACAACGCCGTGTTGCATTTAGGGAGCTACGATAGGGAGCGCTCGTAGGTCACGAAAGCCAACATTCTGGTTGGACCAAGACCACCAACATCATCTCTCTGTATCCGTTGAATGATCATCCCTGCCATGTCGAGAAACAGCTGACGGGTTGGTAGGCCAAGACCAATAGGGCCTGTAGATTTAACCTTTTGTAGACATTTCTTGTAGATTCCTAAGGTCCTTGTTGGATGTCCTTAGAAAAGATCGACTCCGAAATTTAGATATAGGAGATGAGCTAGAGGAAGAACACATTGCGAAAGATATTAAAAGATATCAGAGGAAGCGGAAAGATTACGTTAAAAGGATGGAACCCTCTGGATTGCCACGGTAAGTGTTATTTTACAAACCATTAGTACGAAGAGATATTCCGAATACGGTGGAAAAAGTAGTTTTATTGGCCTCGGAGCAGGTCTAGAGGCCTAATCTATGTTACGGAAGAAGACATTCCTTTTTGCATGCAACTTACATCCTGAAAGTTATTTTTATCAACATTCTGAACAGCATCGCAGATAAATCAAGCCCATAAAATAGAAAACAACTGCGCCTCGGAAGAGGCACTTCACAAGAACTGTACGTTATTTAGTTAATATGTTTTATTTTTCTTGATTGGTCAACAAGTTATACTCTAATAACTACTGATTCTATGCAAATAAAAGCCACGTTATTGTTGCTTAGAGCCATAATACACTATGTCGCTTCCAAATGCTAGGTTTTATTCAATTTTACGAACAAACAAAAATAATATTTTAGAGTTTCTGATCAAGAAGTAGATGCTATTAAATAAATGAAGTGGTCTACAATTATTTTGATCTTGAATATTTCATTACCATGAGTAGTATGGCAATGTCAAGATATCAGAAAATGTTCTGCATCTGTTCAGTATGGGCATTAAGAAAGGCGGTTCATAAACTAACTAGTTATACAACTTCAAGAATTTACATTCAGCTCACGTGTTGCAATTTGTATAGGCTGTTACACGGCTGAAAACGAAATAAGAGTTACTAGTGATATGTTCTTTTTTTCCCCTTCCAAACTCTGTAGGATTCTAACAAGGGCTGATAGAGCTCATGAAGGTAAAAATCCTCAGCTGCTTCAGTTCTTTACGACAATGTCAAAATGTTATTCTCTGTATCTAAATACATACATGTATTTTAAAACTTCCTGTATGAGGTACATGACATCCGCAGCTTTTAAGTGTGCGGGCTTGGTTGCAGAGAGAAACTAACGAGAAACACTTCCGATCCTGAACATTCTAAAACAAATGAAACCTGTTCTATCCTAATATATCAATGAGACTATGTCTGGTATTTAGGTTTTATGTTTCACCCAACAGCATATAAGCGCATGTTATTGCATAATTTTAAGTTTTTTTAGTATATTTATGTTTCTTGAAAGTCATACCACTTCTAAGAAGTTAGCTAATGATAATATACTTAATATACTATTTAGCAATAGGAATGCCATTGGTGGATTATTTGCTGAAATACAGTACCTTAGTTTCTGGAGATTACAAAGTATGCATTAAACTCAGCTGGTTCGTGTCAAACTTGATCCATTTTACTGCCTTGTGTCACTGAAGAATTTGTAGTTTAATATACAGAAAATAATCAGTCCAGTCATGCGATATTTAGGATGGTCTAATACAAAAAATAATAAAGAAAGTACGACCAAACAGTGATTCCAGTGGATATTTTCACTATTTACCAAATGTAGAGAAATGAGAATAAGATCGCTGGAGACAATTTATTGACCACAAGATAAAATCGGTGTAGATGGTGTTGTATCGCTTTACATGCTGCAAAGATAGTGCCCAAGAGGGGTGGAAGTAAAAAGAGAGGAAAAAGCAATGTTGGATCTAAACCAAAATATTCCAAAGTCACGCTTATATCCAGACCTTGGGTGACCCGAAAGGAATTGCTTGTCCCCGAAATCCACCGCTTGTTGATCGCAAGTTACTGCAATACGTATGCTGAAAAAAGTGCATCATTTAAAATCTTAACAAACGCACAATTAATTTTAATTCTAAGGAATCAAAGTTTTTACGAAAATGTTCTTCAGTCATATTTGTCTGCTAAAATGTTGCATAAAATATGAATATTGCATTTACTCTCTATGATATCCGAAAGTTGTAGATTGAGTATTCTAGCCTAACACTATCAAAGTAATTTGTAAATTAATTTGCATACATCTTGGTACAGGCATAAGCTTAAAGTAAATTTTCTTCTTCCTGATGGAACAAGAAACAAAAATGGAAGGTATATAAGAGGAAACTGTAAAAAGAGTATAATTTACTATAGACTTACTTTATCCAGTTTTATTAAAGTTCAAATTGTACTGGCTTTTTAACCCTAACCGTAAAGCACTTTTCACAAAGTATCTTTAGAAAACTTAAGAGAAAAAACGTGACTTGCCGAAAGATTAAACAGAAAGGATTTTTCTGACAATTGTTTCACGACTGGAAATTCAATTTGTAATAGATGACAATTATAAAAACAAGAATGTTTCATACATTAATTCTACACAGTCCAAACCAGTGCCAACTTGAGTTAAATTTTAATTACATAAATATTATACAATCTAGAGATCAAAAATATATCTGGAATCATTTCTATAGGTTGTGCAAATTATTGATAAAGGCAGTGAAATTAAGCAAAAACGTCTGAGAAAAATATAGTAGTAGGCATACAATATCCATGAAAGCTAAATTAAAAATATATATAAATAAAAATCACATGGTATTTCATGTCTTCCTCCTAGAAACCTTTGGAAAACCCTAGAGACTACGAAAAGTCCCATCTTAATCAAAGGAAAACAATGGTTATATGATACAGGTTATGTATTCCAGGTTAAAGAAAAGTTATATTTTAGAGAGTTACCTACTAATCAATCCCAAATAATATATAAATTTAAATAGGGATATCTGTATTTAGATTTTGTTTATATTAAGTTTTACCTGCACCACAATGGCAGTTATATTTACATCGACATTGCCTGCCCTTGGCTCTATTCTAGTTTTCTCTCTTTTCGTCCTGTCCTTTTATATTTTCATAAGGTACCATTTTGGTGCAGCCAGAATGCCCACGCCTTGTGGAAAGCGTGGAGGTGGAAGAATAAGAGTGACGTGTCACACAAGAAGGAAAAATTGTGTTCCACGAGACACTATCTGCATTGTAAATGCAAGTTTGCATTCATTCGAGTGCTTCATTTATCTTCCACTCAACAAGCTGGGATATCAGTTTATCAACTTTAACGTTTCTATTAGTCGAAACATTTGATGGAAATGAATGTGACCCCAGAGCTGCGTAAATATGTGGATAATGCATCGTAAATGGAAGTGTAGAAGTAAACAAACATGGGTAAACCTCATATTGGCACAAGCCACTGGACTTAAATCGATTCCATGCTCTCTATATGATCAAGGTTTAATATGCAAATCATTTCCACAATACCGTGAAAAACGAATGCCGGTGTCTTCGGTTTTTTTCTTCTTTTTTCTCTTGTTTCTTTCTACGAATGATACGTATTTACAGTAAGTAGGGGAACATAACATTTAGGTAGTTGTTGTTTATGGAGACTCTTTAACTACTTTGGTTGCCAATGTCCCATTTTATATTGGTTGTGAAAGACAGCTTAATTTTGCTCAGGGGTGTTCTTACCAGACTTGAGGTTCGTTTTCTTCACGCGAATCTATGACTTGAAACCACCGAATTTATTTCCTTCCGAAGGAATCCATGTTAAGCATAGACCCGAAAATCCACTGCACTTCAAGAAGTTTGAGCCCACGACCTGAGCCCTGGTGGCTCAGGTGGTAACGTCTGTGGCCTGCATTCGGAAGGTCGCGGGTTTGATCCCCGTATTTGCGTGCTCTGAAATCGGATTTTCCGTGGTTATCCTATGTCACAAGGGTACAATAATCTCTTTTCTACGGATTCCTTTCTGTTTATTCCACACAATGCTGAAGATGAAAACATAAGGCACATCAACATGCGAACATCGAGATTGCACTTAGGACGCTGTGGACGTGAAGGTGAGTGCTTTCTTCAACGTATCATGCAATTACTACTGTGGTTAATTAAGTTAATAGATGGTACTGGGAAATTATGGAATAGCCTCCATACTCTTCAGCTATGGCCTCATGTTAATCCTTTCTTCAAAATGAAATTATCGCTTAGAGGGGTTCGTCTGAAAACCAGACGGGCAATTATGGCAGTGGTAGAGAAATATGTTTGAAGATTAGTGTAACAAGACGCTGTGGACGGTATTCGTTTGTGGAGTGTTCATGTTGAAGGAGATTACTTCTGAACACAGCAGCAGTATCACTTAAAACATTTTCTTCCTTGTTAATTCAAATGTTGCCACTAACTATTGAATGACCCATGTTAATCCAAACTTATACACATTAGCCGTTTAATGTGAATGTTGCACTAGATACTGTAGAACTTCGGGAATGTCTCATCCGGAGTATATTCGTGTGACAACAGACTTCTGCTATGTATCCAGTCGGAAGCAACTTCAGCGTAATTAGATTCTGTCACAATGCCTCTCGTGGAAAAGCAGACAAAGGGGAAAGAAGAAAACATCACAAGTTAGAAATGTAAGTGGAATAGAAAACGCGCCGGAGATTATTTGCTCGCAAGAGAAAGGAGCTGAGGTGAACAGAACGCGAAGAGCTAGTGAAAAACAAACAACTCATTGAATAACATTCACATCATTTTCTATCCCCATTATCGCTTATTACATTATCTACTGCATATTCACAGACACCCGAAATGAAAAAATAAAGTTAGTAAATGTGTTGTTAACGTAAATATTGCCATTTCGAAATCATCACACTATATGCGTTTCAATAAATTGTAATTAATTATTCCTGGATTTAAAAATCTTCTTACCAATATTTCCACAAACTAGTATGTGTTTTCTGAACTTAGGCGAACAAGAAATATGTATATATATCATCAAGTTATAAGTAAAATTACTAGTTCCTTATACCAGTATCATGAAAATCAAATAATTGTCATGGCCTACAGTGGGCTTTGAGCGATAGTGAAATCCTTTAAAGTTCATCGCTATATGGAGGCTTTGAAATTCTGTTCTCTTTGCACAGCTAAGAAAAAGTGAATAACGACCTTCTATTTGAGAAAAGTATAAGTATTGCAAAGTTCGCACAGATAACAAGGAATATCTCCGAAATGGTACACTTCAGAAAAAAATATTTGGATATAACTCGTGTATTTTAACATCTACATGTTTGGTATAGAAACATTTGGTCTGTCTCTTACGGTTTATCCAATTATGCAAAAGGCATCAAGAGTAAACACGACTATGCGGGCTATAGTCAGAAAATTCAAAATATACATTTCATTTGCCATAAAAATACGGTATTTTTCCCGTACACAAGGACATGTAATTTACCCGGATGCTTTCGTGGTCCGACAAGAATCAATTCCATGACCTCCCAGGCAGGACCCTCACAATTGCCGGGGAACCATCTCCTTCGTACATAGAGCATTTCGCTTCGATTGTAATACATTACAACTTTCCTTTTATTTCACTATTGTCTGTTCCGCACGCGTTTTACTTATTCCTAATTGATATGTAGTTTCCCAACATTGTTTACATTTGTGCCTGCCACTGACTTATCAGTCTATAATTTTTGATATTTTTCTTCGTTTCAGAGTAAAAACTTCTTTCATAAAGTAGTGAAAATGGAGACTTGAAAACACAACTGAGCATTGTGATAATGCAACAAAGCTAGACTTGTTTTATTTTTTTTCACATTAATGAACTTTAAAACTGCGTTGCCAAATAGCTATCCATAGTCAGGGCTTAACCTAGAAAGCAATGATTAATGGTGGTATATTATAAAGCAAACGAAGCCTGTGCTTTTCAGGGTACACAATCGATTATTGGAAGGATGCCCAAGAGCATGCGTGTTATCAAGTTCAGCCCCTGTACTAGCCAATAGTCTTTTTGTTCCTTTTTGGATCTTCCTAGTGTGGTTTCAGCATTCTGTGTTACAACCATTTGGATTCATTGAAGTTTATACAAAACATACAAGCAAAAAGTTTAATGATAGTGATCTTGTAGTAACCTTATTCATAGCAATACTTATTAATTCAATAAGAACTTATTCAGCATGGCCTATAGCTAAAGGACACGGATCTTATAATCTTATCTTATGCAAGATTTTTGTGTTTTGAACCTTTCCAATTGCTTAACCATACATTTATAGGAACGGCAGTTCTAAGTAAACGTTTCTCCATTTGATAGCTGAATATTATATTTAGGTATTACTTTTAATTTATTAGAGAATTTTAAGGGGATCTTGCCTTTTTACGAGAGCTCATAAAATGAGTTAACTTCGAGTGAAATATTTTAACACCTAAACCTTTATTTTATAAGGTATGTTTTATTGATTTCATATAATCACCATGCCCCATAGCATGTAGCTGTATTACATGCTTTATATTACTTTATTTATCGTATTATTATGTTACTACACAAATGGCCCCCAATATTCATTTCACAATGTCACCGTGGTTTACTGGCAGGTTCTCTCCCCGCCTTGAAGACACTGAACTGCCGATTCAATATTGAGCACTCCCATAGAACGTGATCAACGGTTAGTTCAGCGTTATCGCAATGACTTGCAGAACTCCCAAATTGGATTAGTTTTCTTGTCCCGTTACCCTAGTGGTTATGCTTGATGTAAAATTTATGTTGACCTTCATCCTTCTATCACCTTGGAAAGAAGTTGTTTGTTACCGTACCTTTTGCTGTGCTTGATCACATCTTCTGCCAAATGTATGCTACAAAATGGGAAATATTATTACATAACACGTTGAAGTATTTTATTTAAATTATGTTAACAATTAATGGAAATTGTGACACAGAAATTTCGCAAATGCCAATAAATTGGCTAAATTCACAGTGTGTTTGAGATAGCATATAACAGTAGATTCTATTGGTTCCAAATTTGACCTATATAACTTTTCTGAACATCACTTAAATTGATGCTAGCAGTATTTGTAGTACATAAGATAGCCTTGCGTATATAAATGATTATTTCAAATACTTTCTGTAAACCCTATGTGCTTATGGAAAACCTCGTGCTTTCATTTTTGTCAATTTAATAGATTTGTTCAACTTGTTTACTCATTCGTGACTTCTCAAACTATTTCCAAGGCATTCAGAAGTAATAAGTATAGCATGAGACATATAAAATAACATTGATAATTTTGTAAACATGCCGTTTTCTAATTATGTCAAATGTTATAAAATTAGATGGTGATAAATCAAGTCTCAATCAAAAGTGTTTAGTGGTACTATGCCTAAATCTTAAAAACTGCAATTTATTTAAAAATAAACAACTTTATCTTAAGGTCTTAGCCTTAAACGGAGCATAGTTTTCCCACTTCAAAGAAGAAAGATAATTATTTCTCATAGATATTATTTTATAGATAAGCTGCAAGAAAGCCGTTTTTACGAATATATAACACAATCTGTATTTTCACTACATACTTCTTATTCCCATTATTAGTATGGAGGTGTCAAACTAGGAAGCGATCAGACATAGCATGTGGGTAAGGGGACGGCCACCAAACATTTGTTCATCAAACCAAATTCGGGTATATTGGGTTTAATTAACAAATATTTGCCGTAAAGTGCTATATACCATCCTATTGCATTCGTACATGCTAAATATGCATAGACATGAGAAACCGTTATGTTTATACTGGTTTAGAGTGATTGCGTGAGACAGTCCGCGAAAGACGACAAATGACAGAGGGTGGCTTAAGGCTAGAGGAAGATGGAAAGTGCATGCAAGAGGCGCCAAATGTTATAAATATGCACATTTGTACAAGTGCATTTTTGAGATTACATTTTTGGATATTAAACTCCTTGGAGAGATACATTTACTCATTTATTTCCCTTGGACTTCTTCTACAGTCAAGTTATGGTAGTGGTAATATTTTTCGCACGTGCACTTTTAAGTTAGAGTTTAAGTTAGTTTGCTGGAATTTGGTATTTTGGTTGGTTTGTCAGGCGACAGGAGGGTGGAAAGGTTTACCAAAGGTTGCAAAAGAATACAGAAGTTAAGGGGTCCACCCTCTCTAATGTAAAACAAGAAACAGATACAACTTAAGTAGCAGTTACATCATGTGACTTTTGAAGGGACGAATTAGGAACATATTGAAACTTTTAAACTTTCAACGCTAAGAGCAGAAAGCCAGTTACGCACAAGCATTTTTTACATTTAAAATGTGTGTATGTTAGGAATGAAAAGACACCAAGCCTGAAGCACAGTTACTTCATATTTTGACTTCAATACGAGCGGATCGGCTAGCAGCAGATAGGGCAATGTTTAGTTCAAGAAATGTAGAAGTTCGAGTTTTTTTGCATCTTTTATTTATGGGCGTTCTTTAAGGGTACCTACACAGAAGTGAAAAAAGGTGATTATCTGAAGTGTTTAAGTCAGAGACTTAATTGTTTTGCACAGGCATTACTGGCAACGAAAGAAATGTATGTAGCAAATGTCATTCCAGTATCTAATCACGTTCCTGATATATTAATTTATATCAATTTTATCGGTATAGAAAAAATCTACCTCCTCCAACAGATGCTGAACAACAGAGTTGATTTTTTAAACGTGTACCTCTTATTACCTTTGTAACAAATTAGAGGAAGGAAATTTTGATATAATGAATATTTTTTTCTAAAAAAAATGTAATATCGCAAAGTGTAAAAAATATAAAACAGCGCATTATTATATTCATTATTTTGTTAAAAAAAAAAAAAAGGTATCAGCATATCAAAATTCCAAACAGGCATTTCATTACCCATACTCTGAACCACATTGGAAAAAATTTAGATCATTGTTTCCGAGAATAATGAGTTTAAAGTTTAAATGGAAGGTGTGGGTATATGTCCATTTAAAAGGCAGACACACACCACTTTAAAAATGGCGTCCAAAATATATCTACTCCCTTCCCTAAGGGAATTAAAACTTCACAGATATATTCTTTAAGATATGTTGCACTTTTTATAATAAAAATCCAAAACTCGATTTTTTTGGGACCAAACAGGTTAAAGTACCACTTCGGTGTTCCCTTAACTGCTTCGGTTCTTAGTATTCCATGCCATATTTGGCGTAAAAGGAGGCTTAATTTTGTTCAAAGGCTTCTTTATTAGGCTTCAGGTTCTGTTAGGTGCCGTAAATCTGATACGGGACCACCGGCTTCCCTTCCGAAGGAAGCCATTTGCGTATTTTTATGCCCGTTACGCAGGATTTGAACCCCCGATTTCGGGAACTAGACCCATATTGTTAATTAAGGGACCTTGGGATTCAAATTTGAATTTTATATATTTTTATGGTATGAAATCAATAATTTTCATACTTAAGGGGTTTATCTTATAAACTACCACACAAAGTTCCAGCACCATCTGTTTTATAGTTTTGAGAGACTTAATTATTCAATTTATTCCTAATGTGAAAATCACCTTAATATTCAAAATACTCAATGCCCATCAAAAACTATTATCACAACTTTTATTATTTTATGAACTCTAATTGCCGAACAAACAATCAATCTCTGAGAGGGAGAACAAGCTATTACTTTTAAAGTAATCTCTTTGCTTTGATGGCCATTGAAAATAATTTTTAAATTTCTTTGTGTATTCAATTTTTTTCAAGTTAAACAAATTTTCAGATTTTGAAACCAAAGACTGAAGTTGAATTCACATAGATGCAATACACGCCGGAAGAATTCTAAGAGCATAGCATAAAACTATGTGCATGGAGTACATATTGTATTGAAAGTGTAAAGTCGAGAAAACCCCATTTTTTCTACATACTTATATCATGATCATGAGTCACATTACCTGTTTGCCACACCTTCCCTCTTTTGTCTATTAGTTTCTCTCCGCAGATTCATAGCTTAACCTATCCTTTCCTTGTTTTTGACCACTGTTTGGTCTATATTTTGTTGAAATACTGCCGAAAATGTAAGCAGAAAATGGGCGTTTAAATGAAACGCATATGGTACTTAAAGCCTGTGCTACAATTTTAAAATGGCGGAATTGAAGAAAGTTTCACTGCTAACAGATGACTGAAGGTCATTTATACCGAGCGGGATGGCTCAGGCGGTAACGTCTATGTCCCGCATTCGGGAGGTCGCGAGTTCAATCACCGCACTCTGGCATGGGTTTTTCCGTGGTGTCCTCATGTCACTTAGGCGAAAGCTGGGTGCATTATTTCATTCCACGGTTTCCTTTCCATCATTTCTCATTCCATTTCCTTATCATCTTTCAGGTGTGCTTCCAGGCGTGTGGTGTTGGCAGTGCCGGGCAGATGGCGTGGATGTTTGCTCATTGTAACTGTTGTTCTTGGCGCTAGGTGGTGTTTGGCTGGCCCTTGTCCTCCGTTGGGGGGGGGGGGGGGCGATCAGTGCGACACCGAACCTGCGGTGTGATGACTGTTCGGCGGGGCCTGACGCCGGGATGAAGAGATCTCAGCACTTGTTAAGGACTTCTGCGCGTCTCTGTGGCCTGTCTAGCTGCACCCCTGTGTGGCACCTTCGATTCCCTCATTTCATCCTTGCCTCCTGGGGGTGGTAGCCACAATAGATCTGTGTAGGTCAAAGTGAGCGAGGTGTTCCCCTCTGTGTCTTTACCCTTTAGCCTTTTACGCTTTGGAACATTTATATCTATAAACTTGATAACTGTTCGGTCATTTTCATTCCCAGGGTCCTTTAACAAATCGCGCATATGTAATGCGTAACTTATGGTGAAATCAGTGTTATAATAACCCAGTGGTTTAAGCAGACAGCAAATTGCTTTGCATGTTGATATAATAATGAGTTACAGGCACTATTATTTATATTTATTTCGTCAATACTAAACTCCTTACCGTCTACACCTGCCTTAGATCCATATCTTGTATCCCTCCGCGATAACCTAGTGTTCGTATCAGCTGCCTCGTGTTTATATTGCAACAGAAGGTTATTTACTCGGGAGTTTTAGGAATAGTGCTTATATCGCGTTACATACAAGTAGTCTTTACCACGGTTATCACACATCTTGATAACCACAGATAATTGCCGATATGTAAGGCACTATATTTTGTGGTGTGCTTTCGTTTCGGCGTATTGCCGGTTAATTGTTGACGGCTTGTGTTTACATCAAGGGTGGATTTAAGGGTGGAGCGATTATAAAATACTGCTCAAATTCTGTATTATTTACGTAGTCGAGACAAATTAACTATGGCAACTGAATCCAATATAATCATAGTACACATGGTAGACGCCATAATTAAAAAATCGAGTCATAATCCGTCGAAACACTGACCAAAACCTTGCTCAATGACATCATGTCTCGTGACAAAAGTATCGATTCCTAAGTATTTAAGTACTGCTGAAGACAGTGGTTCACTTATCCATCTATTATTGCTAGGAACTGATATTACAACCTGTGATCTATAATCCCCTCCCTGTTTTCCAGAGAGGTAATTGTACCTTTCTCATAATCCGAAAGGTCAACTCAGCAGAATTGGCTTTACTGTAATGTGGATACCGTCCTTAGCAACCAGAAGCTTGTCTGAGAATATCTGATTACTCTAATTAGCACTGTGTATTTTAACAGAACTGAACTGAATGAGAATTAGGAGAGGTGTAACAATGTTCACACGCGAAACAAGCACGATACCATCTGACAACTCTATCGAATTTGTGTATCTAATCGTACTTCCAGCGAACGTTTCTGCAATTGAAACAGGTGCTTTTGACCTTTGAAATCTATTTCATCTGCTGCTAATAATAAAATACCCAAAAGTCTTACACAAAGAGGATATGTCGTACCATATAAAATCACAAAAAACATGTTACGTATTTAGTGTTGCTTAACTCAATACAACCTTTCATTAAAAGAGTAGATATCAAATGAAAATCTAAAAATTTAATAAAATTTCGAATCTTTGTGCCATTACTGTGTGATTTGTGAGAACTGTTATGTTTTAAAGAATGTTCGATACATGGTCGCTCTACACCAGACAAACGAAAGGCTGCCACAATACCAGTTTAAAATGGCTGCCCCGTTTGCGAACACTCACGAAGAATATGTCATATATTTTCTGAGCAGTGAAGGTATGAAATATATTGAAATCCATCAGATAAAGAAAGACCAGTATGGTGATGTTAGTGGTGCATGGCAAATCACTCCAGAGCTTCCACATCCGCTATACTCACTAGATCTCGCCCCGAGCGATTACCACACGTTTGGATTACTCGAGTAGACAATGGGAGGAAAGAAACTTATTTCTGATGAAGAGATGCACCAGGTGGTGCATGGGTGACTGCGCAGACAGTTATACAATTTTTTTCTTCTTCCAGAGAAATCCATACAGTTCTTGCACTGCGGACGTCTTGGAGACTATGTTGGTAGATGACACACTGTGTTCCTCGTTTGTTCAATACATTAAATTAAAAATCTGATGTGTTGCACTCACATGGCTTTTGCTACTCTTGTACTAACCATTCTTACAAACTGTAACTTCTATATCTTCTTCGTGTTGGTTGAGGTAAACATTCGCAAAAGTTACCTTACTGTGTATTTCCTTGTAGGTGCAAGGGGAACATGGGAATATAATCGCTTTGAGTGATAGTAAAATCTTTTAAAGCTTTGAAACTCCGTTCTCTGTGAACGGCTATATATAATAAAATGAATAGCGATGTTCCATTTGCCATCTCCAAAAGTTACATAAATAACGAGAAACATCTCCGAAATGGTTCACTCTACTCTCTGGACAGAAATTGTGTTTTAACAAGATCTACAGTTTTTGTACTCTAAGATTTGCTCTATCTTTTGCGGTTTACGAGTTATTCAAAAGTCATCCAGAGTAAACAGGACTATATGTGCTATAGGCATAAAAATTCAAAATATACATTTCACTTGTCATAAAAATATCTTAAACATATGACATTTTAACCAAAACCATTAGAACCATTATCGACAAAATCAAAATTTTCTAACAATTTTCCATGTAAAGGGTAGATTAGGGTGCAGAAATTTTTTTTTTCAAAATCTTCGTGTCGCATTCTTGAAAGACATTAAACTTAAATACCAACTTTGATTTTTAACTGACTTTTCGTTTTTGAGTTGTGCTGTCCACAGACAGACGGACAGGCACAGTCATATACAGACACACACGGACCTCTTTCTGAAATGTATTTTTTTTTTTGGATTCAGGGGGCCTCAAAACATATATTTCCTGTGAAATCTCAAAATCCAATTTTCGAATAAAATACAATACTTCTTCTAGTTACTGGTAGAGAAAGTAAAAAAGAAGACCAAAACCTTCGTTATTAATTTATTTCTGTATTGATCGAAAAATCAACTTAAAAGGAAATAAAAAGACACTAATAGGTTCTGAATAAATCACGAGCTCTGTGGAAACAAATGATTGTCAAACCCAAGTTGTTAAAAGAACCTTGACTCCTTGGGGACATCACTAATACTCGTATCAATACGGTACTATCGAGACATGCAAGGTCACCTTAACTTCTAAAGTATTAATCAGGCTAAGGTAGATTTCACTTTAACAGTTGAAATGATGCCCTCATAACATATTAATGATCACTTTAGTTACACCCCTTTATCTTCGGAAAAGAAGACTCTCTTACATCGCACGTTCATATGAAACGTATCTTCTGAAAACTATGAGCCAAATGGAATTTTTTATTTGTTCTGACATTGTCCAGCGGATAACAAATTCTATTTGCTGCGCAATTTTTGTTTGAAACATGCAACCTTTAACAACCATCATCAAGAGACATGGCCTAGTGTTAAAACATGAGTACTGACAGTCGCACAAGATTGGATTTCAGAAAATGTCAAAATCTCTTACAAGAGAATGTTTAGAAGGTACTGGAAAATAAAAATTACTAACCAAATGTTTAAAGCTTTAAAGCGGTGAAAACCTTACATAAATACGAATATTAAGCATGGAGAGAGAAAAAAAATTACTTGGTGAAGATATCTAAATTAAAAACAAAAAATCTGATGTGTTACAGTCACATGCCTTTCGCTACACTTGTACTAACCATTCTAACAAACTCTTATTCTCGTGTTAGATGAGATAAACGTTTGCAGAAATTATATTATTATTTCTTTGTAGGTGCAAAGAGAATATGGGAATACAGCACGCTTTGAACGATAGTCAAATCTTTTAAAGCTTTCAAATTTCGTTGTCTTTGTACGGTTAACATAAAAAAATGAATGACGATGTTCCATTTGACAGAAGTATAAGTGTGAACAGAAGTATAAGTGCTCTAAAATTCACACAAATAACCTGGAATATTTCCGAAATGGTTCACTCTACAAAAAATTTATTTCGATATAAATGGTGTGTTTTAGCAAAATCTACGTTTTTGTATAGTGTGATATGGTCTTCTCTTACGGTATACCAGCTATGCAAAAGTCGTCCAGAGTAAATAGGACTTCATAGGCTATAGCAAAGAAATTCAAGATATACATTTATTTTGTCATACAAATATCTCAAACATATGGGATTTTAATCAAAAGTCGTTAGAGCCATTTTCAAGAAAATCAAAGTTTTCGAAAAATTTTACATGTAAAGGATAGTTTAGGGTAAAGCAATGTTCTTCAAAATTTTGTGTTAACGCTGTCCACAGACTGACTGGCAGATAAACAGACACACACATGGACCTTTTTCTAAAAATGCTTTTACTTTGGATTCAGAGGGCCTCAAAACATATATTTCCGTTGAAATCACAAAATCGAATTTTTGGGTGGAAAATACTTTACTATACGTAGTAGAGAAAATAAAAAGGTACAATGCAAGGGGTACAGTGGTCAGGCTTACCACGCGTACTGCTCTGATTTACTGACACACACACACACACACACACACACACACACACACACACACACACACACATACACACGCACACACTTCTTTCATCAATTTACATTAGAGGCGTCATTGAGGGGAAACAAGGTGGTTACTTTTTCCTCTTTGCAATTACTCTTCACTGATGATGTAAGAAATATGAGGGCCAAGAAGAAAAATGTGGGAGGATTCAGGTTGGAATTCGTAACAGGACATGTTGGTACCCAAAAGTGACTTTCTTATTTTGTGATGCTCAAAGGGGGCAGATGTACCGCATTAACCAGTGGCAGTCACCTTCAGTCGGTACGGCCACGCTACTAAGGCAAAGCGAGTGGCGGGGGGGGGGGGGGGGGGGGAGAATGACCCGCGGTGTCACTTTTTGGCACCTCTGATCTGCATTTATTATGTTTATGTGGTGATGAAGCAAGCGGACTTGTCCGTTCTAACTTACGCTGTCCAAAGGTCACCATCTACTGACCTTCTCACTGACGTGCTTCATTTCCATATAACCCAGAACTAGAGTCACTGCCGCACCGTTAAGAAAATTCACATCACTTTTGGAGTCAGGCATGGTTGATAAAAAGTACCATTTCCTTGCAGCTAACGAGATAGACAGGTCACGGCGCGAACTGATATCAACTGATTCTCCTACCCAATCATGACACAGTGAAGTGAGTGAGTGAGTGTATCGGGTTGAAGGGCCCGTCGACAACCCAGAGAAGTAAAGTTGTCGTTTAATAATGGGTGATCCAAAAGACTCCGTACCGGCTGCGCTGTGTTTTGTCTGTATGGATCCTCTGCACTCGTCGCTGACTGCCGCTATCATAGAACAGCGCGGATAAAACCATACAACATTTTTAAAACTACTTTTAAAGGCTTTACTTGCTAATTTAATTATATCAGATGCCGAAACTGGCCACCTTAGTTGTCCTTATATTTATATTTCGGTACCTCTTCAGAAAATTATCCATCACTCGCCGTAGTTCACGTTGAAAAATGCTGGCAATTTCCTGACGGATATTTTGCTTTAATACTTCGAGGGTGTGCGGGTTTGTCTTGTACATCTTATGTTTTAAGTTACCCCAGAGATAGTAATCGCCGGGGGTTGGGTCGGGGGACCGAGGGGGCTTACATTTCTACTAATAATTCTGTCCTGAAACACACTTTCAATTGTTCTCATCGAAAGATTGGCTGTATGAGATGTTTCAGTCTTGCTGAAAAAAGACAAACTCACGTACCCTGTCGGCTAATTCCCTAAAAAGAGGCGCAAAATTGTATTCACGTATGTACGGGCGACAACGGTTGACTCGAAAAAACAATCATAATAAATACACGCTGTTCATTAGAAAACAAATGCTGAGCCAGAATACACTTTGTGACCAAGTACAGGACTAAATAACAAAGCACACTGGTAATAATGCAACTGCACGATAGCGTGTCAAGTCAATACTGATTGTGAGCAGAGCAGAGAAAAATAAGTGATGCTCGTGATCTTGTGTATATCAGCTGCTGTAATCGTATTTCCGCCTTCGCAGTGGAAAAACACCGGTGGCGCTTTACATGTATTTGGATCTCTCTGTATATCCCTATTCTAAGCAGACAAATAAATTGCTCAGCAACGTCGTATAAAAGATACAATTATATCCGAATGCTCTACCATATTAGCTATGTTTAATACTACACAACATGTGTTCGCACCGTAATCTGTCTATCTAGTTAGCCATGACTTCATATAACATGTAAATTTTAGCGCCTTCTACTCTCGAAGATTTATGTGGCCAAACTGGTGCATTTAATCGCTTATTGTAATTAGTATCAAGCAAGAACAAGGCCACCAGTAACTTTTTTTGTAAGTCTAAGGGTTTCACAAAGATTGAAGTCCATGTCTTCCATTTAACTTGTATTTCGTTTGGCATTCTGTTATTATGAATGAACAATAGTCTCATATTTTAAACTAATGAAGGGATTCTCTCCTTAAAACTTTGGAAATAATTAGTCTTGGCTTTAAAGCTGTACCTATTTATAACACTTTAGGATTTTTCTTTAACTGGAAAATAAGGGGCAGCTGACTCGCCTGGTATATGTTAAGGGTTTGCGCTTATATGAAAAAAAATGTAGCTTTTATGTTATGAAATAACTATGTGACCACAAAGAAGGCCAAATCTAGCCTCTAATTACTTAAATATTCCTCGAACACTATGACCGAGGGTTATTCCACCACCAAAAAGTTCGGAATATGTATTTCCTTAACTTCAAGGACTGCCATGGGCAGGTTATCCAAGTCAGATATGCTGCCGATGTTTTACGTAAACATAAGGGGAGTTTTCATTCCTTATTTGGAGTAGTCGATACTGTACATACTATAGTTAATAAAAATGCTCCATATCACTGTGCAAACATTTTATAAAGAACGAGGGAGGTAAACAAAACTAATTAATTAATCCGTCATCGGAGTTTACAAAGTTAACCGTGCAACGCCGTGTAAGCTAGCTAGAATTTTAATACTGGGTTGGGTTTTTAAGCGTCGTTTACTTTGCGCTAGTGAGAGATGTTAAAATATTTTTGTACCAAGTACGAAATACATTTTATTATCCATTTTTACCTCGGCTGCAGCCATCGCTTTGGGATTACTTTCTATACTCGGAACAATGGCGATGAGTTGATAATTGGAAGATGTACTTTTAATAAAGGATTAAAATTTACAAACAACTCATTATATGACATTTTAACTGTATTTATAACATTGATTACACCATCACCTCTACAGAATTTAGTAATCTTGTTTTCTTTCTTCACTGGAGCTTTTTCAGCATCTCTTAACATCACCTTTTACGATCGCTGACTGTTATGAAACTTAGCATTTGAACATCGTTAGTAATATTTATTTTGTCAATTAATTTTAATACCCCGCTATCCCGCGTGGCTCACTTCATCCGACATCGCAGTAACTAGATATCATTTCGTGCGTTAATAGAGTTGCGGAACGCCACGGGGCGATTCGAGCCATAGGGAGGCCAGTGGTGTAATCTGAGATGAAAGGCAATGAACTAGCGTGCTTAGTCCGTGATAATAGAGAATAGTATTCAATAGCGCCCGCCCGCTGGGCAACTGGCAGCGCCCAGAGTGCAACATCAGTGTATTAGCTGGATCCAAGTTCATTCTTGTTTCGCAGCTATTTTAGTAAATTCGTTTATGGTTATTGTCGCCCCAGTTGCAGAGCTGCTATCTCTGTTCTATATATTTTATAAAGGATGAATGCCTTCAATCTCATTTGTTCTTCAGCTGAGTGGTGACCGGCTGCGTTGAATTAAAGTATGTCTCTGTATTTATTGCTGTCCATATGTATTACCTCTCAGATGGCATGAGACTAATGTGTGTGATTGTGTTACCAGATATTTGTAAATATAGAGAGACAAAGTGCAATGACTCAGACAATATTTTACGGACGCAAGGTTATTTTAGTGGACGTTTTTATTCCACTGTTGGTGACGGGAAAAGATGGCGACGATGATTCACAGCTGGCGGAGATTGAGGGTAGATAGAATTACCCAGGAGGGGGGGAAGGAGTACTGCACCTTCCTTTGTGGAATCTGAGTGTAAAGTAAAGTTGAATTCAGAGCAAAAAATGACAGATACAGTACTGTTTTAAAAAATACAGATTTAAAATTATAAGTTATGTGACTACAATGACAAAGTACGTATCAAATGAGAGCGAAAATTTTGATTTGCAATAAACTAAGAATGTCACTTTTTACAATTTGCGCCTCTTAGTTCCACCTTAAGGGTGCTAATTGACAGAAATTGGCAAATGAATCAATTTATAATGAAGTGTTAATAGCATGTATTATTACTATTATTACTATTATTACTATTATTACTATTATTACTATTATTACTATTATTACTATTACTATTATTACTATTATTACTATTATTACTATTACTATTATTATTATTACTATTACTACTATTATTATTATTACTATTATTACTATTATTATTATTATCATTATCATTATCATTATTATTATTATTATTATTATTATTATTATTATTATTATTATTATTATTATTATTATTATTATTATTATTATTATTATTATTATTATTATTATTATTATTATTATTATTATTATTATTATTATTATTATTATTATTATTATTATTATTATTATTATTATTATTATTATTATTATTATTATTATTATTATTATTATCATTATTATTATCATCATCATCATCATCATTATTATTATTCTTATTTATTTCTGAACACAATTAGTGTTATATTTTTCAGAGAAATACTTTTTAACCTACTGTATGCTGCACTTCAGTGTGCGGCTGTGCCCGAAGTTACGCCCATGGTCACAGATAGGCACGTAAAGAACTTTTGAACCAAGTTTGAAAAGCTATAAAGCGCCCTAGTGCCTTCTTGACATCGTATACTAAGTTTTGATGTTAACTGAGTTGTTTATCGCTCACAAGTAGGTACGCAAATGGAGGCGACGATAAAGGCGCAAATCCTGCGCGCTTGGGCAAGTTGTTAAGTTCATGCAGTTAGACAGACGGCTGGCTCGATTATTACCGCCATGCACGCCTCTACGTGTTATCAAGTGTTTGGCTGGGAGACTCGACAGCTCTAGCCATTCCGGCGCCTCATGCATCAACCACGTCAACGCATCTCCATGCGGAGAAACTAAACTTACATATGTAGCCGGAAAAATTAGATCCTGACTGCGCTTTTGCATTGCGACTTCACGTTACTTAAGAGTATCCTGTGGGCCTAAAAGTGGACCCACAGGCGAAATTTCTAAATATTGCACGTCTTATGTGCATGTTTTCAAAGTTTTATTGCATGTTTCCTAATTATTAGGGATTGAACCTTCATACAGGAAACAAAATGTTACGGACTTTGGACTATAGGCTGTGCAATGGGACAGTCTGTCACATGGTCACAGACTGTCACATGGAGGTACAGTCGACGCTTGAACGTTGTAGATAACTTTGTTGCATAGCTTATGTTCTCTGCTGTGACCATTTGCAGTAAAATATTCACTCCCAAATTCTTGTATAAGTTCAGCAATACGTGTATACCAATGTCCGTGCTGAAGGCATTTTATTCCTTGTGGAATAGCGACAGACACTGTACGCATTGAGTCCAGTTGTGACTGTCCCGTGCAATGAGGTTATGCTCTGTCCATGTGCAGGCAACTTGCAATCGCCTCATTTCTGACAGTTGTATGAAGGTTCAAAGCCTAGTAACTAGAAGTGTAACTTAAATGTAATGTAGATGTACTTAATCGTTTGAAACAAATATTTTGTATGTTCGTTGGAGGGAATTTTGAAACTATGTTTCTTAGCATAATGGTTCAGAAGGTTTATGTGTTCTGATATTTCTTAGGCAGGAATTCAATTCCTTACCTTTGGCTGCTTAGTTGTTGAGCCTCTCTCAAGAGCATCACTTCTTACGAGGTTGCCTATTGCGAAACGTTAAATTTAAACATCGTTACTAAAATTTATTTATTTTATCACTAAAATTTGACATGTTAGAGGTTCCTATTTTATGTAAACATTTAAATTATATGACAGCAGTCTATCTTAACCTTTGAAAAGATTTCTCATCAACTTGCCTAAGGATTAAAAATAAATATCTTACACCGTATGATCGTCTTCAAACTTGTCTCTGATTCTTGTGATTGTTTATCTTGTTGGTAATGGTGTACAAATTCAAATCTTGCATTCTCCATTTCCAATAACGCTTAAGTGTTCACTTACTTTCATTGAACGATAAATGCACTGAGTTATTTTTATAAACAGATGAACGTATTTCAATGTTTTCCATGCCTTCTGAATCATAAACAATACAAATTGGATTTCTGTCTCATTTCGTTGGTGATATTTCAAAGAGTGTGCATACATTTGATATACTTTGTATATTAAGTATGTTCAGTCCACTGCTTTCCTTCTCTCCTGAGCTTGAAACCAACCTGTGTCCATAGGTTAATTTTTAGTGATACCGATAATTATTTAGTACACGCACAACTGCTCCAACGGACGTTTTAGTTCCCTAAATATGTTTTATTAGTATATCACCCATGATGTTATTACATCAAAGTATTTAAAATGCAAAAAACAAAGTGTCTTCAAGTTTATTTTAATCTACCATTAGTGTTAATTGCTGAAGTAATTCTAGGATAATTAATACATTGGTGGGCAATATCTCTTGGGGAAAACAATTTAAAAATTGATACTTCATTAAAAGTTGTTAAATTCTAAGTCTGAGTCATCCTTTCGAAAACATGCAAACCCAGAGATAGAGTACTCATCAGATATTGTTAATTGCCGGATTCAAATAGTTTCACCAACAGCGGTGTAATGAAGTGAGACAGCGAAGTCCCAATCTGCTCGAGACGTGAAATGTATGCATAGAAATGTTACTTTTTCTCGATAAATTTTCTACAGGTAAAATTCTCACTTCAGTACTTAGTCGTAAAAACTTGCAATCTACATAATCAAGAAAAAGCGTTAGTATTCAATAATTAACATCTCATTTGTATGAAATGTGATATTTTTAGGCATTTCTAATGTTCCTTTCAAACAGCGTGCCTATTACAACGCTCTGTTTTGTTTTAATCCCATGACGTGGTTCTCATTTGCATTTTTGCAGACACGAGCGAACATTTCACAAGCCCACGCAAAGGCTTAGAGAAAAAAGTTTCAATTGGAACCGAAAGCTTTGCTAGCTCTAGAAATGTTGAATTGGAATCTTCATTGGGGAAAAAAATAATTTACTACACAGTATTATTAACATGAAGATCAATAAAATTGGCTCATTAAAACCAAATTTATCTGGGTTTAAAACATATACTCGTGCATTGAAAGCCTGTATAAAGTTTGCTGTTTTTGTAATTTAACTGTCTATTCCCTTAAAAGGACTTGATGAAAACGTAACAGGCTATTTCTGTCGCTGACAGCGTGTTTCGTGTGTTATTTGTTTATTTAATAGCCACTACTTGAAAGTTCCTTTAGGGCATGGTATGACTGGATTTCGAAGCTTAACAATCGCCATTCGATGCCAAACGGCTCGATTAGCATGCCGCAACATTGGCAGTGTTTACAACAAAACTTTAGTTAAGCAAGCCCCTAGGGGCAGATAACATGCTGCACTTTGTTGCTTTGCAGGTCGCCTGCATTCACGGCGAACACGAGTTTAACTCCACCATTGTCTGCCTACAACCTAACGAAGCTTACATACCGGCACCAGGTGGGGAACCGTGATATTGGCAAAGTTTCTGTCGTCGCATTAAAGAACCTGGCTTCAGTAACTTTCTAACACCAACTGCAATTTCCACTATCTAGTAATTTAGCGGAATTAATTAAGCGGGTGGTTGCATTTGCTCACAGCATGTAAATGTATTCCAGTGCCTTTGCTTTGAGTATTTGGTGCAACATAGATTATGGAACGCATTGTCTATATGAGCAAACAATCTAAAGACTTACGCTGCTTTAAACTTAATATTTTCATCATGTAAAAAATTATGCACCTTATGAGTTACATTCACATTACTTTCTCCACACGTTCTTCTACAAATGATTCGTATGAAAGCTTATTCTGTTTAATGTTAATTGGCTTAAAAATTTGCATAAAGAGTTTTATTACAGATTTCTCTGTCGGTAAAAGAGGAATACAGTGGGTTAAGTAAGATTTTTAAGAAAGGGTCGCTGTGAAGTAACTTAGAAATTCCATTCTCATGACATGACCACAACAAATAAAGGAATATCTGTTTAGCCTAAGGTAATTTATATTTCAATTGAATAATTATTAACGTTTTGGAAATGGTTAATCACAGAAAATATTTACATAAATTATTTGCTTTAAGGAGATCTACATTTTGCATACTAAGATTCTGAATCTCTCTTGAGATTTACAAATTATATAAAATAATTAATGCAGGCTGAAATTCAAGATAATATACACTTTATTTATCATGTAGATATGTTAAACGTATAGTATTTTAATACAAATCTTTAAACTCATTTTTGATAAAATTAAAAATAGGGAATAATTTTGCACGCAAAAGGTATTCTTAAAATAATTTTCTTGATATAGTGCAAACATACGCAATACGTTATACTTATTTTGGTAAAACTATTGCATCGTATTCTATTTAAATTAGAAGAGTGAAAAAGTCATTGATAATCTCCAATTTGCTCAACTTTTTGATGCTCCTACTTTCTTCTACCTTTCCGCATGCTGCGTCAGTTATTCATTGATATACTGCATATAAAACTGATGTTCCCGAGCGGTTTTCAAATCTCCCATTGACTTTCTTCTTTTTCACTCCATTTCGTGCCGAAGTATAGGAAATATTGAATTCGATGTCACTACTTGTATGCTCGAGGTCTTGAATGCAAAATGCCCATTCTTAGAAAAAATGTGTGATCAACATATTGGATAATTTTCTCACTTTTAACGAATTATTCATGAAGTTCTTTTTACTCCAAATAACTTTTTAAATAAAGCAATTCGTAAGTAAAAATGCTTTTCAAAATATTTGTAGTAAGTTTCATTAAAATTTTAAAACATTCTAATGCACATTACTGTTAGTTCTTCTCCACTTCATGGATTAGACTACCATCTCCTCCATGTTCACAGTGCCCTTCCATCTCCTTCTCGGCCTACCTACGTCTCTCATTTCTTTAGGTGCGTATATTACAGTTTAACTGCCGAAGTTTTCCTCATTTTGCAGATTTGTGTGTGGTATCTTTCAATGTGTTTGTTACCCTGTTAAAATAGGTGCGTATATTGGGAAGCGGTATCCTCCATTCTCCCTACACGTTCAAACCACCTCGTTTTGTATGGATCCATTCTTGAGACGGCAGCTTCCGCTTCTAATTCCTTTCTTATTTCTTTATTTATAATTCTGTCTTCTATTGTGCATTCTTTATTTTTTCTCAGAAATCTCATTTCGCAACTTTCTATTCTACTAATTGTTTTGGTACCCAGTTTTCACATCCATAAAATAACGTAATAATTGCCGTGACATAAAATTTTACTGTCGTTTCAAGTCTTGTTTTATTATTTAAGCTATTGTGTGTTGTTCCAAAAATTGTTTGGAATCCCATCAACTTTTTATCGTTATCTTCATATTTTTCACTCCTAAGTAACTGAAGAGGGAGACCGGTTCAAGCAGGTTATCATCAATGACAATTTTCTGCCTTATTGGACTTTCCCATAGTTTGCCATTAGTTTTGTCTTTTCTTTTGATACTTCTATGTTATAATTGTTACATGTTTCGCTAAAGTGGTGAACCAAACGTTGTAGATCATTTGTTTCCTGTGTTACTACTACTTTGTCAACATACAATAAAACATTTAAAATTTTTCCTTGGTCTACTTTTATGCTACATCAATTTGTCTCCAATTTTGAATTACGTCATTAACATAAATATTTAAGTGTCGGTGAGTTGGACACCCTTGTCTAACTTCTTCATTTGTTAATATTTTTTGTGATTTCTCTGCTAAAGTTACTTATTTTCCATAATTATATGCTGCATGAAATTTCAAATGAAACTTCACCACTTTCAAAGTTGAGAATTTCAGAAGATTTTCATTTGGATAAATTCAAATATGACATTGTACAATCTTTGCCGATCTTTGTACAATGTTTAAAATACTTGAAAACTATATATATATATATATATATATATATATATATATATATATATATATATATATATATATATTCTAAGCATTATTACTATTGTTCTTATTACTATTATTCATAATAAAAGCAACAGTAGGTGCTCTGTTATGAGAAACAACAGGGCGTCTCCGCTTATCAGGATGACCACTCTCGGAAGGATTCAACTCAGCTAGGATTGCATTTCCGGTCTGCTGGTCTCGACATGCAGGTACCAAGAGCATAGTCAAAGCTGTTCACTGTTTATATGCGCTATCTTCTGTTTGTGCAGTTGGATGCCCTACGGTGAAATGTCCATTGAATTTGTGTGGCCTCCACCCCAAGCATTTTTATTTCACTAACCCGTTTCTCTGTGGTGGTCCAGTATATCTGTAACTGGTATTCAAAAGGAAGCAAAGAGAAGGACGTTATAAACTTTAAGGAACAGTTCAGATAAAACTTTGTAAGAGAAAGTTGCGTGCAACCCAATTTATACTAAAATAAGAATTATGGCAACTCTTCTTCAACTGGAATTGAGCAGCACTAGGACAAATGTTGAAAAAGTGAGTCTTACATATTTATCGTACATATAAATGTCAATATCTTGATTCCTGAGATACTTAAGCTTTCTAAAACTTTGACAAAAGAAAGCTACATTGCGATATAATGTATTATTGAACTAGAGTCTTCAAAACTGACGATAAATATAACTTGTCTTCAGAGAAATAATTAATTAACTAATTTAACAATAGATAAACAGTAGGTAAACTCCGAATTAACTGTCAGATAATGTAGAAACCAGTTTACGGTTGCTGGTCTAGAAATGCTATATTGCTCCCATAATATCGCGAAAATCACTGAACAGCTGCAGTACCTTAAGTGACCAAAAATTCAAACCAATAATTAGAGACTTGTGCCACGAAAACAGTACTTCACATAAATTGCCTATTGGAATAGGGATCAAGATTCTTATGCTTCATCGTTATACAAAATCATACAGCATTCCTTACAAATATAGAAGGCTTCACACGCAACGCTCAGAAAATTAAAATATGCTTCCTATTTGTCACATAAATATCCTAAACGTACATACGTTGCTGTAATCAAAATCGTAAGAGAAATTTTTGAAAAAACCCAACATTTATAACAGTCTTCCACTTAAAAGCAGTTCGAAGTAGACATTTTGTTGAAGATATTCGTGTCATATCTTTAGAAGATAGAATACCTGAATACTAAGTGTGGTATTTATTGGGGATAAATGATTGGATATTTTACGTTTTCTTCTTTGCGAATTTGATTTCAGTTTGAGAAAAGTTGAAGGTTGTAAGTTATAGGTATTTTCAGTAAGTTATAACGGAAGTCACCAGTGTTTCCATATTTCAAGGGCACAAGTTGAGACATTCATGGGTATGAAAGGAATCATAACTTAAAACGGGTATAAAAGTATTTTCTTTTGTAGATTTCTTAACATAAGATGAAGTTAAAGTAGAAGCTCAGCTTTCTCTTAGAAGAGAAATAATCAGGTATTCGAAGTTCTTTCACGAGCATAAGTATAGTAATAGGATGTAGCATTGTGCAAGGAATTATGGGTAGTACAACGAATTAGAGGTTAATGAAAAACATCCAGCAGAATAATAAAAAAACAGCTTTTCATACAAAACCTTGTTCTTTTTTGTAGTGTTTAACGGCCGCTTTTACTACATGCGGCACCGCAGGTGGTGACAATAATGATAAATGGAATGAAGATGGAGCACCGGTGGAATGAGTGTCGGGGGAAACCGGAGAAACCGGAGAACCCGGAGGAAGCCCGCCCCAGCGACGCTTCGTCCACCACCAATCTCATATGTGCTTGCCTGGGATCGAACCCAGGTCGCTAACCTTGTTCTAGACATCGTCTTCCACAACGACAGCGTTTGAGGCTAAGTCATTTTTCGATAGTGTTATAGGTATAACGAAACATATAACAGCTTAAAAGAAAGAAATTTTTCAACACTTCTCCGAAACCTACTTATCTCAATGAAATGTAGGATAAACATACGAGGATAGAGATAGACTAACTGTTAACTCCCTCAGTAAAGAGATAAATGATATACATACTCGAAAAATAATGTACAGCAAATGCCTCCAGAATACTGCTAGTAGCGTATGGTAGAGGTCATCAGCCGGGAAAAGGGAACCTTCTCTTACCAAGTTGAAGTATGGTTTAATGAAAGGAAGATATGAAACAATCAACTACATGGTCTACAGCTAGTTTCATATGTAAAACTGACGACTTTATTACTAATATAAACGGTAATAACATTTGGGATAACATTATAAACCCACTTTCAAATTACCCGTATAGACCTTTTCTAATGTTTCATTTATATCCCGCCTTTAACTTTGATGGTCATATCGGCGACCTCTGCTGTGGAACGTATTGTTTCTCTTTTTGAGTCTTTTCGGTTGTTATACATTAATTTACACACATTCACATTCTCATGCATACTTCCAGACTCTGGGGGGAATAGGAAATAATCTTAGCCAGACAAAAACTCGCACCCCCAGCCGGGAACAAATCCGGGACCCGTTGTAACGTAAGCAGGTGCTCTACCAATTGAGCTAGTATAGACTTGGTTACATGAAAGCTAAGGAACCATAACTCAACTATTTTTACCACAGATCATGTAATAGAATGGACAGCAAGCTGTAGCGTTAAACAATTTAAATAAGCAAGGAACACTTATTCTGGAAAAGCATAATAATATGAACTTAATTATTTGTGATAAATTATATTTTAAAAGTTTTGCGTTATTTTTCTCTAGGAAGCTTTTGTCTTTGTTATGCAGTTTTATAAAACTTAAGAAATAAGGAATCTCTACAAACATTTTACATAAAATTTAAGATATATAGTTTTTTCCCACAAATAGCTAAAGCATGATGCGTTTTCAAAACTATTGTTCCGTTTCTAAGAATGCAAATAAAAAGGAAGGGGTTTCCTTCTGAAAGGATATTTTTGTTTGGGGGATTTCTACGAGGATTTTCAAATTGCATTTTTAAAGGCGTATTACATTATGTAATTTTACATTTGTCTAGCTATTCGTTTCTCACTATCCTCCTCCCCCACCCACCTCTCTCCCCATGCCTTTAAAAGATTTATTTACAAAAGGACTTTTTTTGGTTAGGCGCCTTAAACTTTCTGTACTTATGTATATCCAATCCATACTTGGATATATCATATTGGTTGAAATAAAATACTTCCCCTGTGGAAGAAGTAACAGCAGGTCCGAATATTCTGATATCTATGGAATATTTTTGCAAGCGTCACTTTATTTAGGCGACAAGTACACTTAAGGGGGGGGACATAAAAACAAAGACTTCATGGGCGAAATAAACTGAGACCTTGGCATAAGTTAGCTGCTGCATGCCTCCGTGGTGTCTGTGGAATTATAATGCCCCATGGCACTTGTAAAGCAGCAGTGTTGTTGTTACATGGTTAAGTTTCACTGGGGTCGTGTGTGGTGCAAATTAGCTTGTGTATACTTTATCAATGGTACATTACGTATGACTCTAATGCCTTTTAATCCTTATATGTAATTAAATTGTAGCTGCACTTTCTAGCATTTGAGTTTCGCATAATTAGAACACTCAAAAGCATTTGTTGAGCTTGGCATTACCTTTAACTATTGGTATATTAGCATATTATGCGACGATAGCATAACTTTTATTATACTCAAGTTTAATAGAATATTTATGCTCGACATTGCCTAAGTTTAAACAAATTTATATTTCTTTTAAAATCCTACGATTTTGATTAAAATACCATACACTTAAAATATTGTTATGAGAAATGAATTTTCTGCCAGTCCTATTTATTTAGCACAACTGCTAAACCATAAAAGATAGACAAAATCTCATCCACAACAACCTGATTTGTTGCACTCACATGACGTTCTCTACTCTGTACTAACCAGTCTTACAAACTCTTATTCCTATATCTTCTTCGTGTTATTTGAGATACAAATTTCCAGAGATGATCTTATTGTTTATCTTCTTGTAGCTACAAAGAGAATTGAGAATACCATAGACTTTGAGCGATAGTCAAATCTTTTAAATTCCACTCTCTTTACACGGTTACATAAAAAATACGAATGACGATGTTGCATTTGACAAAAGTATGTTCTCCAAGAGTCTCACAAATAGCAAGGAATATCTATTTCCGAAATAGTTCACCATAAAAAATATTTAGACATAAATGGTGTGCTTTGGCAAGTTCTACATTTTTACTTTCCCTACTGGTAAGTAGGGGAAGTATTGTATTCCACCCAAAAATTCGATGTCGAGATTTCACCGTAAATATATGTTTTGAGGCCCCCTGAATCCAAAAAAAGCATTTTTAGAAAAAGGTCCGTGTGTGTCTGTGTGTCGGTCTGTGTGTCAATCTGTCAGTCTGTGGACAGCATAACTCAAAAACGAAAATAGGTTAAAAACCAAAGTTGGTATTTAAGTTTAATGTCGTTCAAGGATGTGACACGAAGATTTTGAAGAAAATAGCCCCACCCTAAGCTACCCTTTACATGGAAAATTTTTCGAAAATTTTGATTTTCTTGTAAATGGCTCCAACGATTTTGATTAAAATGCCATATGTCTGAGATATTTTTATGACAAATGAAATGTACGTATATCTTGAATTTTCTAGCTATAGCCCTTGTAGTCGTATTTACTCTGGACGACTTTTGCATAACTCGTAAACCGTTAGAGATAGACAAAATCATACTGCACAAAAAATGTAGATCTTGGTAAAGTACACAATTTATGCCTCAATAAATTTTCTTGTATGGTAAACCATTTCGGAGATATTCCTTGTTATGTGTATGAGTTTCGGAAAACTTAGAACTTTGGCTAAATGCAACAACGTTGTTCATTTTTTTATATGTTAATCGTGCAAAGAGAACGGAATCTCAAAGGTCAAAAAGATTTGACTGTCGCACAAAGCCTTCTGTATTCTAATATCTCCCTTGCACCTACAAGGATATAAGCAATAAGATAATTTGTACGAATGTGTATCTTAACTAACATGGAAATATAGGAATAAGAGTTTGTTAGAATGGTTAGTACAAGAGTAGAGAAAGCCATGTGAGTGCAACACATCAGATTTTTATATAGTAATATTTGGTCTATCTCTTACGGTTACCAGTTATGCAAAAGCCGTCCAGAACAAACACTACATGGGCTACAGCCAGAAAATTCAAGATACACATTTCATTTGCCATAAAAATGTATTGAAATACGGAATTTTAATCAAAATCGATACTCATTTTCAAGGAAATCAAAATTTTTGAAAAATTTTACGTGTAAAGGATAGTTTAGGGTGGAGAAATTTTCTTCAAAACCTTTGTGTCGCGTCCTTGAAGGAATCAAACTTAAATAGCGACTTTGGTTTTGAACCGACTTTTCGTTTTTGAGCTACGTTGTCTACAAACACACACATACACACACACAAACGGACCTTTTTGTAGAAATGCTTGTTTTGGATTTAGGGTTCCGGAAAACATATATTTTCGATGAAATCTCGACATCGAATTTTTGGGTGTAATATAATACTTTCTCTACTATACGTAGTAGAAAAAATAAAAATGTTGTTCTTCTTAAAACACATAATATATTGCAAATGCAATTTTTATTGTTGAGCGAATCATTTTACAGACATTCCTTGTTGTTTGTATGAAAATTTGAATACCTACTCGTACTTTTCTCAAATGGAAAGACTTTACATACTTTCCTGCCTGTTGGCAGTGAGAGGAGACCGAAATTTCAAGGCTTTGAATATCGCTTACAGCCTACTGCTCTCCGATATGCTCCTCGCACCTAGAACAAAATTAGCAAATAGATAACATCTGCACATGCTTATTTCAATTAATATGTAGAAGATAGGCTTTGGAAATTGGAGTAAGCAAATAAATAAAACAATGCTCCTTTAAAATGAATGACTTAAAGTTTATATATGGGACATATAACATTTCAAATTGTGGTGCAGAAAAATACTAGAATAGACTCTTCATTTATTATTGTTGAACAAAATTATTGTTCAATTATATAATTTTGTAGAATTGTTTCTTATAAATTTTCTCTCTGTAATTATAATTTTCGTGCTCTCATGTACCTAAGTTAATATGAAAATAAATTTCAAAAATGAAAGTGTTTTACGTATAAAGGATCCCAGGTGATGATAAAAAGTTCTGGACTTTTTAATTCTGAGTTTTATTTTTCGATTACAGTTTTCTGTGCAAATGTTTTTAAAGCTTTCTGAACAAAAACATACATGATGTAGCATGTTAAACTTTTTGGGAAGTGATCGAGTATTCGATTATTATAACCCAAGTCTGAACTGTGCATGGTATCAAAGATTGTACACCAAAATATTGAAACAAAATTAACAACAGTTGTATCACGAGGAACAATTGAAGTCTAGTAAAAATAAGTTTACAAGGAAATCAAGTTTTAAAATGCCTTGCTATATTTGCTATCAATATTTTCTTGAGAAATGTTGTAGTTTTTTCAAAATGTTGAATATTCCGGATCAATACGTACATTATAGGTACATGTGGATATAGCTTTAAATAAAAAATGAAAGCAGTGTAGGCTGCGTTGGAGGTATGAATCATCACCGTGACGTCATATCGTTTCATTCACACAGTTTAAAATTCACCACTCTCTTGGATGACGTGTTAGAATAAAGAAGTCACTTTACATGGACTGCAGAAGGTGAAGCTTTGCCTTGCAGTTCTCTGATGTAAACCAGGTTGAAAGCTGGCAACTTTGCCACCAAGGAATCGAGGTGATGAGAGCCTTTGGAGTGCCTGGCAATTAGCTAAATTTGCTTAGATAGCTCAGTACATGGTGTAGAGGATGCTATATGCTGTTTACATGGATATGTAAACTAGAGCAGCTATTACTGCTTGTGATCATCCATTGATGCTTAGTGAGATTAGTTCCCTAATACATCAGATTCATGATCCAGCATGCTGGATAATAAGCCTTAGAGATTCGTGGAAATTCAAGGGTTTAGATCTCATCTACAGGGTTCGTGCAACTATCTACCATAAACATCGTGTCGTCATCATCATCACCCTATTACCACCAATCCTCCTTGATCAAAGATAACATACTAGCCTCTGGTTCCAGATGACGACCTCCTTCGAAAGGGAGATAAAGCCGGTGGTCCCGTAATACAGATTTATATAGTACTTGAAAGTACCTCAAGCATGATAAACAGGCAACATAGCAAAATTAACCCTAGTTATGCCAATCCCTATATTACCAACGGAGGGGATGATGGAAGAGGGTACTTTGTGACCACCACTAGTAACAAAATGTCTGAGCAATTATTAAAACAATTTTTTTTAAATTGGATATTATGTTTTCATGTTTATAAAGGTAATATTTAACATTTTTTAACTATTCCTTTTTTACTTTTTTCATGAATCACATTCTACCGACTTCATGATCACCTTGACATTTCATTGTTTCTTAAGGAGCTTCCCTCAGAGCAGATCTCCCAGCGGGAGAACATCCCCACGCCAGTACCGGGAATCCAACCCAGGCCTCTTATTTGATAAGCAGCTATCCTAGACTGCATTACCTATTTATTACGTATTGCTATTTATAGGTAGGTCGTTTTCCTTCCTCTGGCTCCAAACTATGGACCGCCAGGGGTGATATTGATTAATTAATGGTATATTTACTATACATCGGAGGGGATTCCCCACTCATCACATTGGACGTATTTTAAACATCAGACCCCGTGTGGAAGGGATGAGATGGTAATACCCAACGGACGTCCGGTAAGTCACAAGAAGACACCCAACGAATGCGGGTGTGTAGGTTTACATGTAGTTTATCTCGACGTGAGGTTCGTGGACGGAGCCTGCTATCTAGGTTTCATTAGTGTGCCCCTAGAACAGACGACCGCAACGCCACCTAGACACCGAGAATCATACCCACAGAGAGGCACCGCTAGCAACGCACCCGACAGACAACCCTGAAAGGCCGGGTGGAAATTACATGAAATGAAAGGACAGGAAATACTCTGAGTGTGGATAGGTAGGCCCCAGGAACTGAACCAACGACCTCACGAATGTGAGCCTGATACATTATCCCGGAACTCGGTCAGCGATTACAGTTTACACGTTTAAAAACATCTGCAGATGTAATCAAAAATTAAATTTGGAACATCACAGTGCATTCGTGACTCAATTTTGAGCTACCAATAATTGTGTTCCCTAGAACATAGCTGTTGTTTAACTGTTACGATGTAGTTCAAAGGACATTTAAAGTAATTTCCCGATGTTGTACCGAGGAGAATACGTAATCCTGTTTACCTTAGAGAGCGAAGTGCTTGGCCGCAGAAGTGGAGTTCAGCATTACGGTGGCGGCTTGGGTAACTCAATATGAGAGAGTTGGCTGCGAGATCAAGACCTTCTGTGAGGTTATATTGAAACGGGTCAAATTAATGCATCAGCTTACATATCGCAAACAACCCGTATTACATCCTCGTCTGCAGTAAGTCATATAAGCACAATTATAAACAGCACTATTAGCAAGACGGAAACTGAGTTCAATTCCTCAGCTTTACAATTATTGTGGAATAGTGTTCCAAAAATAAGGTACTTTTTTGCTATTGTTTCATAGCTTCGCATTTCGTTTTTATATTTATTATCACGCCAATGATAACTCTGCAAAATTCATAACCTATTACCTCAAAAAGTATTTGAGACAACAGACTAAACTTTTACAGTATGTATATGAGTCTTACCTATACATTAACTGATCTAAATTTATACCTTACGTTTGTTCACTACAAGGATAGGATTTTTTTCTCACCTTACCAACACTTGACTAATATTTAGCGGTAATTTCAAACATCTTACGAATACCGAAATAGAACCACAGGGCTATATGTAAGTTGTTTCCATTATCCTAAAAGTTCATTAACATTTTTCCTATAGTTTATTTCTTAGAAACTGGATCATTGGTAACAGGAAATGTCACTCAAAGAAAAATCTGTTCAAAGCAGAAATGGGGAAACCTAATTGGCATATCTCTACAAAGAAATAAACCACAGCTTGGGTACACAAAAGATGCAGACTAAACAGTAATGCCAATTGTTGAGCAAAATAAGTCCCCTAAAAGATAGTTTAACATATAAATTTCAACTCTAAGGTGTTTAGGAATTACAATTTTTGTGAAAAATTATGCAAAATTCTCAATTTAAAATATCAAATTAATCAGAAAATTGCAACCTTTAGTACTGCATACAAAATTAACAGTTTTGTTTTCGGGCAATTACTGCCATTAAATCTACCCTTAAGCATCACTATTGAGGTTGAATTAAAAATGCACACATATATTAAAGGAACGCGTTTGACTGTTACTCATAAAATGTCTTTGAAAAAAGCAAAACAGACTTTCAGCCCTTTTGAACAAAATTATTGTCAGGTACTCGGCTACCTTTTTTCTGTTTCTTTAATACAGGTATCCTGATGAAACCTATAACTTTGTTCGAACCTTAGTAATCACGCTATTTAAATATGTACTTTTAGGCTCACATTTTATCTGAAGGCTTTAGGTTATTTATTTGCACCACACAATTTGTATCTTGTGAATTTCTCAGGAATTTATAGTCCACTTCTTTAAAGGTAATCAAAGGTTCCTCTTCAGAACAAAATGGTATATTACTATTACCTATCATGTCCTACTGGAGATAATTACTTTGGCCTTTGTTGTCAAGCATACAGAAAACTCGTAATTGTGACTTTAAAGTAAACAAATTAATTTCTATTTAATTGAATATGCCCTGCATTTTAAACAAACTCTATGTAAAGAAGTTTGATATAACTATGGCATATGCAAAATTTAATGGCGACTGATAGCTGCCACTACTATACTTTTTCTTATGCTAATACATTTTGTGGGTGCAAATGATATTTATATCAGCGCTTTAAAGCGTGGTTTCACTGTGTATTTAACTATACAACAGCGCAAGGCGTGGCAAGCTTCAGATTTGAATTTTGTATTGAGCAGCTCTTCTGCCATCCGCCATTAAATTTTGTGTCTGCCAAAATAATGACAGTATAAGGTCAATATTAGTGGATCCTGATTTAAAGAACAATTTTTAACGACATACATAAGTAGGTTTCGTATTTTTTCTTCCAACTGCACTACTCGAGCTTTAATTTGTATGTTTAACTTGTAAAATGCAAATGTTTCATATTGCATCGGTTCAGTGAGGAAGATTTTAGAAGCGATTTCAATATCTTCTGCAGCGCCTATAATGGTACACACTTTGTGGCGAATAAATATTATACTAACTATGGTTGTGTTGCAAGTTTTGTAATTAATATAAACTTGGAATAAAAGTCTTATCTGAATGTACTTATTTTCTCAGTGAAATTTAAGACTTCAGTTCGTGTTACAGTAACACTGGAAGTACAAAGCTTACACGATATAAACAAATTTGCTTCGACTTACCGATGGTTGTGTATATAGTACCACAGAAGAAAACCGCATTCCAGAAGGACCAGAGATGGGGCACCGTCGAGTTGGCTGATACGTTGTAACCATGGCGTGACGTCTCAACAAGGAGCTGTTCGAAGGGTAGCAGCTGTTGCTTCCAATACTCCAGGTCCTTAGCGTGCACTGGGTCATTGGCCAGTTGCTGCAGAGTTAGCACGAGGGCTTCACGTTCAAATTCCACGTCCGTAAGTAGTTTCTCTTCTTGTTTGCCTTCCACGGCTACGAAGATCAGTGCACCTATCAGGAGAAGCAAATACGTGAGACCATAATCGTCTTGGATATAGAAAGAAAGTAGTTATCATCAACATTGAGGGAATTATTTGCAGATCATCAAATTTTCGTTCTTAACACGATCAATAGGAAGAGAGCAAATCATTTTACGCTGTTCACCTATGACTCAATCAGTGACGGAATGCAACTATCTTTACATTGCCGATAAAAGACCGGTTTATTAACTGTTCACTGCCGCTGGAGCGAGGAATAGTCATAATATCTTGGATGCGTACTGATGGATCAGGGTAAGACTTAAAAAGGCATCCGCTTTTTGAAACTTGCACCACACTTGAAACGTCCAGCCACAGAGCTGGGATTTGAACCACAGACCAGGCTATTATACGTACGAGAGTTACCCAGAAAGTAATAGGTCACATTTTTTTTCTCAGATGACGACAATGACACGAATTCTACACCTAAGATATGCATTATTCTAAGTGCGCACGCCCATTCTAACCTTGGGTTTATGGTAGGCGATTGCAGGGGTGTTTTCTCTTCCACAAAAACTCCCATTCCATAATTTCTCCTTCATTTCACTTTATTCGTATCTTTTAGATGATGCATTTTTTGTTGATTTTGAGGTGATAGATTTATTTATCAGTTACGTATGATTTGTTAGTTCAACTGTTTTTAAAAGATTTATTTTGAGAGAATCTCAACGAAATTTGGCGAGGATGTAACACAAAACATAAGTGATGCATAGTCTACAATTTATTAATATGTGATAATTGTGTATATAGAACACAGAATTTCAACCTTATCTCTTTGGATACGCTTACATCAATAAGAGCTATTACCCACTCCACTCTTTCTTGTGACGTGGACAAACACAACCAGACAGCCAGTATCCAGATATGGACACAAACAGGCGATTCCATGGCAGTTTCTCATAACTTGAATTTTCTGGGGATGTCCTCAGAAGATCTCTTTATTCTGGATGACTTTTGCATTAAGTAGTAAACAGTAAGTGACAAAGTCTTACTAAATAAACAACGATCAAGATCTGGTTAAAACACAACATTCATGTGAAATACTTTTTTTTTGAGTGAACCATTTCTCAGCTACTCATTATTTGTATGAATGTATGAATTTGCCAATACTCATACTTTTGTTAAATAGGAATGTTATTCGTTTATCTTTTCGCCTTGCAAAGAGAAGGAATTTCAATTTCATTGAAACGCTGGACATCGCTAATGTAGAAGTTAGAAAGCTCAGTATCCTGCACACTAGTTCCTTGTATATTACCTGAATGGAGGTTCTACATCCTATGTAATCACTGGTAGCAATGCTTATATGTATACAAGGATTCATCTTCGTTAACGTCAAATTTCTAGCAGTGTAATCGCTCGGCAATTCCATCTGGGCAGCATTTTCATTACAATTATTATGCTCAAATGAAATATCTCACAGCAATATACGTAGGTATATATGCACCACTTACTCATTTTCAAATGTCAGCTATCGAGGAGCATCAAAGGTCGATATGCAGGCGAGCATTAAAAGCTCACTGTATTATCGACATTCCATTGAAGGCGCCGCCAGCGATTCCAACTTTAAATGAAATTTGTGTCAGACAAAGCTGGTTGCGAATGAATTTCCCAGAATGCTCCTCGTTAGTTACCCCTTGACCATCATAGAAGAGAGCCCAGTATATTGTAGTTTGGTAACTGAAATAGATACAGGTACCATTACTGCAAACTTTGATTGATTTAGCTTAACGAGCCCGTCCCACATTATTGGTATTAATGATTATATGAACGTTAAACCTGAAGTTGAAAACCTTTGTTGAGGAAACGAAATTGTGATAGTTGAGAGATGCTAAATATTTTCAGAGTAACTACTCATTCAAGAAATAGAACCACTTGTAACTACCTTTATTTTGCAACAATTTATAATTATCGTAGCTTCTTTATACTACTGGCTACATGTACTATCTTTCACAAAGTAAAGGACCAACTTCAGTGATATGTGCGCGAAGAGTCACCTAACGCTCAGGCGTTTTTGCACAGATGATATGAGAATGAATTAGAAACTGGAAGAAGTATGACACTAACTAAATAATTGATGTTGAAAATTATCGCAGAATAACACTATTTAATAGCACCTTGAAACATTTTGCTAGAATTTTAAATAAAAAATTAAATACAATAATACCAATTAAAGAACAGCAAAATTTTAGGAAAAATAGATCTAAACTGGATATATAACTTAGCACACTTAAAAACCATCGGCCTGGGCCGGGTTTGAACCCGCGACCTTGGGTACTGACATGGAGCTGTAGTTTTTAAAGACAACTTGGTCATTTGGGTCTCCCAAGATTTCGTAGGAATGGTTTGCAGTACTTGCACAAAAATAACCGATAGTTGGTAAAAAAGATGCATGTGAATAAAAACAAATTTTTTTAAGAAAGTTTTATTTTGGTTTACTAGGATGTAATTACAAAATTTGTTGTGTTTCAAATTTGTGAATTCTGAGTCTATGACAAACTTGTGCAAAAGAAAATGTAATAATCTCTAGGTTGGTTTATTTTATATACGTATACTATTCCCATTTGAAACTGAACGTCACTAAGAGAAACAAACTAAGCCGAATGAACATTGTAATTTTTTATAACGCATATAGCAGATGTGGGGGAATGTGAAAGGGCATAATTACTGAGATGCATAGATTATCTCCCCCATTCTGCGCATCAAACAAAACAGCATCAATTTATAGTTATGACACATACACAACATATGCATACAGAATGTGTTGCTATATCCGCACAAATACATTATGTTTACTGAACCTTGCTATGCCAGCCTGCAGGTCTGCTAAGCTGTTTTTAAAATCAATGTTTGTGTTTCTTCCAACAGACATAAAGACTGGCATTCAACATGAAAATAAATCGACGCCTGGGAGAACCGTCAAGACCAAACGCCTACAACGCAAATTCACATGATTTTTTTGGCTTCATGTACAGCTGCGTAAAGGTTAAAGGTAAATATAAATGTCAAACATGTAGGCATATATTTGAACCTCATTACTCAGTACAGTTATGTTGATGTTTTCGCTAGGTTCTTTACCACCAATAATCTTTAATAATAATAAAATAATAACAACAACAATAACGATAATAATAACAATAACAACAATAACAATAATAACAATAATAATAGATAAGAATAGAATTTATTGTACTTATCCATATAATTTAAATCCTTTCGACATACGTTAAATCTTGAACTTGTATATACAATGTAGGTATTGCGTCTTTCCTGCCTTGTTGGTTACCTGTTGCTTTGGACCCTGACCTCTAGCAACTTGTATAGCCATAACATTCATTATTGTACTCGTATTTACTGTCCTTCCGCTGTATGTTTTCTTTCTTCCTTGAATTATTAGCCTTCCCTGCCCTTTGCTCTTTGAGTTTCCTTAGAAGTTTCCCCATATTGTTTTACTCTCTCAGCCCCTTTAATTGTTAGCATTGTCCAATTTATATTGTTCATTTCTTTCCCCATATCTCTTTTCTCCATTATTTTACTTTCTCATCCTATGCAGACAATGTTATTTCGAAAAAAGGTGTATTTTCCAGAGAATTTGTCGACAATTCGCTTGGCCAATATAAGCTAGTTTGGACGCAAGACAGGGCAGTTTATTTCCCAAACCAGAACACTAAAAGCATATAGTTATGCTATCCCATCAGTCTCGCTAGAATACACAGCCAGAATATAACGCTACAATGCATCGGAATCACCTGTGTTCCATACCGGCTCTGGGAAAGCAAGTCTGTTATTGATTTGAGTTCAGACCACCACACAGGCATTAGCATATGAAAACTGTCAGGCCTAGGTAAGCGGCGAAAGGGGAGGACCTGAGTGACAAGCCATGCTTTGTAATGTATGTCCTGCAAGAATTCTCTTATTCTTCTGGTTTCAGAAGTCTGCCACAACACGATATAGTTTTAGGTGGCAAAAGGTGAAAAAAGTGAAAAAAGGTGGCAGTAAGATAAACATTAAATGGAGTACTACAACAAGATCAGGTATGAATGGGCGTGGCATAGGCGGTTTAATATGCCCTTACTAGCGCAATATACGACACTATTCCAAGCAGTCGATTGTAACCCTATTTCATTACAATATTCATAAACTTTGTTGCGTTGCATTTATATAAAATCGTCTTTAAATAAACTAAAGTTGTGTCCCCTTGTCCTTCAGAATTCTAGGTTTAGGTGCAGCTATTTTCTACGTGACCTTGTTGAAGATTAAGTAAACATTTATGAAAGGTTTGTCATTCTCAAAGAAAACTGCACTTCGATGGTTACGAGAGAAAGTCGCAAGGAAGTTATGTAATTTTAAATTGCAAGAGCAAAGGGTTGCTGCAGAAGAAGTGCTCCAGGGCTTTGGAGCATTATCTTGCAAATAATGGATAGTGCTCCAGACAAGAGATTCACGTTATACTCTTGGCACGTTGTAAAAGTAGGTTATAGATCCAGTCGCGTTTCCTAACATCCTACATATTGCAGATTTTTCTGACTATTCCACTCATGCCAGATTATCATTTCTTGAGCGTAGTATTATAGTTTTGGTTATATCACCTCGTTGCGGTTCTGACAACCTAAATGTTTCACATACGATGTATCTATTATATTATTATTATTACTATTATTATTACTATTATTATTAATATTAATAATAATATTATTACTATTACTACTATTATTACTGTTATATTGAAACTCTTGGAGGTATATTTAACAAGAGTTCTAAAGATATTCTGGATTTTTATTGCTGATATATCTGGTATAATAAAACCAGTTGCCAGCCATGTAAGTACTAAACAATAAGGTATACCCAAGCTATGGTAACACTACTAATTTTATGACAATTGCATCACTTTACATACAATAATAGCGCGACAAATAACAAACTCAGTTACTTTTTCTGTCACTCCATTTCTCTTAAAACTAAATTACAAATTGCAGTTCTCTGCTTTATTGTTAACACAATTTACAATTCGCCGTGAGTTTGCAACTCACAGTTGTTGTGTTCTATGGCAACCTTGACACAAATTTTACTGGTCTCTCTTCGTCTCTCTCGCGCTCTATCTCACAAACAAGTGCTTCCAACGATACTCTCACTAAAATGGCTCACTCAAAAGCTGTCTCAGCACAAAATTTGCGTCAAGAACTGGTTGCTCCCGCCGTTCCGAGTCTCTTTTATAATCCAAAGTGCCCGAAAATTCTCTGGAAAATACACGTTTTCTTGAAACTTCTCGTAAACCCCCCCGGAATGTGAACAGCTTCTGGAATCAGTTTTGCCGCGCTCATAGTCATCCTTGTTCTGACCGCTCCACTGCCGTCGGTCGGCCTCTTTACAATCACTGGAGTGAGGTAGCTAACGCCGAGCTTCTTTTTGAGTGAAGGCTGCCGGTCGGCGTCTCAGTAATAATTAAGTCAGAGTAGTGCAGAACGCCCGTAGCGTCTGGCCCGAAGGGCCCGGGTTTGATCAGTGATACCGAGGTGGAGATTTTTCCCCTGCTAAGAGGCCTGGCATGGCACGCACTCAACGACCCAAACCGCGGAATTCGTTACCTTCGGTAGTAAGGCGATGATGAGGATGGCGATAGAAGGGCCTTCAGCTTTTAACATATACTTAAGGGTACCTTTTATGAGATACTCAGAGGTGAAGGTTGGACAAATATTTGCAGAAATTTCCTTATCGCATATTGGCTTGTGGGTGCAAGGGAAATATGGGAATACATTGGCTGTGAGTGATAATCAAATCATTTAAAGCTGAAGACTTTGAAAGTCCATTCGTTATCTTTGCACGGCCACGAGATAAACAAGTTAAGAACGACCTTCCATTTAAGACAAGTACTAATATTGCAAATATCACAAAAAACCATGGAATATCTCCAAAATCGTTCACTCAACATAGAAATGCATATTTTTTATAGTAAGATTTGGTCTATCTCTTATCAATTTTACCAGTTATGTAAAATTCAAGAGTAAACAGGACTACAAGGCTATAGCCAAAAAATTCAAAATATATATTTAATTTGCCATAAAAATATATTAAACATATGGCATTTTAATCAAAGTCGTTAAAATCATTTTGGAGAACATCGAAATTTTCAATATTTTGTGTAAAGAGCAGCTTCGGTTTATGGAATTTCTTTTAAGATTTTCGTGTCGTATTATTAAAATATGTTAAGCTTACATACCAATTTTGGCTTTCAACCGAATTTTCATTTTTGAATTACGCTCTGTGATAGCAGAAAGAGTAAAAATTGGCAGAGTAAGAAGATATAAATGGTAGAAATTCAAAGGATTTCCATCCCACATTAGTCACTTGATACTTGAATGAAATGGTCCTGTAATTTGCTATGTAATTCATACTATTTGTTCCCTACACATTAGTCAGTGCAAATGTTGTTCCACAGTCAGCATAACCGAATTCTAGTTCACCACATCAAAAACAGATGCAAAGCCACAGTTATTGACGAGTTGCTGCATCTCCGCCATCGCTCATTCAAAAGCGACTGTACATTCGACATGCGTTGGCAGCACTTAAAACAATTGAAGCGTGAACAGCCGACGTACGCTGCGGTATGCAAAAGCATCGCAACATGGTTCTGTTACGTTGTTAATAATAAATCTTTATAGTACGGATAGGGTACGTTGCCTTATGAATTTGTATGCGCAGAGAAGCTAGCGGGATCCATTAACGGCCAACTCTGTGGAGACTTCACAGTCCTGCCAACCACAAGCTCGCCAACTTCCCCTTAGCAGCCTCAAACAGCACATCGACATCAGAGAAAAATAAAAGTTATACGTAAAAGTTCAGTGGAAGGTTGAATCAGCACCCAATAATGCTTTCCACTGGATTGAGCTTCAGCGGTTTGGTTTCCGCTGTAAGCTGTTAGCAGGTTCCTTCCCTAAGGCTGGGTTTGCCTACATAGAAATGAAAGAACGCAGGGTAATGTGTTTCGTAAAAGTTGGATTAAAATGAAAGGAATGACGTTATAATTCAAACTTTGAGAGCATATTTTGAGTGGATAACTTTTGTAGAACAAACTTTATGTGCCATATATAACTAAAGAATTCTTAGCAAATCCATTTGCACGGCACAACAGCCTATCCGGACCAAGGCCTACCCCCGACCACTGCACCTCTCACTTCTCCCGCCACAGACGTCATGAGTGGGGTGCAGTACTGGAGAGTGGAACGTGGTCAGCACCCCGATCCCTCCCGGTCAGTTATGCGGCCTGCTCGACTAGGGGCGCTACTTTTCAACCAAATAGCTCCCTTATTGGCCCCTTGGGGAGCTAATAAGGCTGAGTGCACCCCATGCCAGACCTGTCATCAGCGGGGGGAAAAATCCTCATGCGGGTACCAGGGATCACACCCAGGTCCTCTACGCCAGAGGCAGGCGTGCTACTGACCCAGGGAATGTAGAGGAAACCAGATGTTTGAACTGATGCTCAAATGAGCCGAGTTTCACAGAGCCCACTTTCCTAATATAGGTGGGCCCAAATGACCGAAGCCCCTTAAACCCCATACATTCACTCACTAACTTGCTCCTGGTGTAGGTGTTCTCAGAATAAGGAAAACTCCGGAAAAAAGTTATAGGGTTAAGTCACCCTCATCGATTCAATATTTCAAGTTCTGGAATGTTATGAAAGTACTGCATACAACCAACATTCGGTTTGAGTCATCTGCAAAAATGTACAAAACTGCCTCGCACGAGCTTGTACACACCATAATTAAAAAGTACTACAATTCTTATGTCTTATCGACGGGCCCTTAAACTGCAGTCACTCACTAACACACACACACGCACACACACACTCACTCACTCATTCACTCGCTCGCTCACTCTTATTTGAATCCGAGATTTTGTAGAAACTATCTTGTCCCAAGTAATTTCGGGTTAGTGCTTGTGAATTAAAACGTCACGGTGTGTAAGCTTTATTTTTCATTATGACTGAAAAGAAGCTCTGTAAAACTACGTAAACTGAATTGATACTGCAATAACTAAACGTTGTTATACAAAGTCTTATGTCTTGTAAATCGCACTTAAGGGAGAAAAATACCACCCAAGGTTTCCAACATTTATGAATATGGATTTTAATGATATTCAAACAATACACATTTTCTGCTTTATTTCTATGACTGACACAAAATTTAATGGCCGGAGTGGCAGGTTAACACAACATCCGACCAGAGTCTTACTACATCTTGCGGTTTTATATAGCTAAATATGCCCTAAAATCACGCTGGAAAACCAATATATATTATTTCGTCCGCAGAATATATTTGAATAACAGGAAAGAGAGTGGTCAGTTATCAGCCGCCATTAAATTTTGTGTCTGCCACAGTTGTTACAGTTGTATACTGTTTTAAAGCATGCCACATAGCAATTTAAATATGTGCTTGTAACTCTACGTTCCTATAAAACTGTAGTAAAAGAGTGAAAAAACTATTCAAATGAGGCCTTCGGAATCTATGTATACTAAATAAGCTTTTTAGAAGCAAACAAATTAGAAAAAAGAAAAAAAAAAAAAAAAGATCTGATGACTTTCTCTGCTCTTACATTAACTATTCCTCTATCTTCTTCATGTTAGTTGAGATAACCATTTGTAGAAATTATCTTACTCTGATTCTGTTGTAGGTACAAGGGGAACTATGCGAATAGGGTAGACTTTGTGCGATAGTCACTTCTTTTAAAGATTCCGTTCGCTTTGCACAGCAAAGAGATAAAAAAATGAATAACGAACTTCCATTCGAGAAAAGTTAAAGTATTGCTTAACTCACAAACATAACAAGGAATATCTCCGAAATGGTTCACTCCACTAAAAATATATTCGGGCATAACTTGTGTTTTAACGAGATCTACATTTTTGTATAGCAAGATTTGGTCTATCTCTTACCGTTTACAGAGTAAACAGGACTAAACGGGCTGTACCCAAAAAATTCAAAAATATATACTTAATTTTCCATAAGAATATCTAGCAATTTTTCAGAAAATAAAAGTTTTCTAAATTTTTCCATGTAAAAGGTAATTTAAGGTGGAGGAATAAACTTCAGAATCATCGTGTCGCATCTTTGAGAGATATTAAACTTAAATACTTTGGTTTTAATCGACTTTTTGGTGGGTTATGCTATTCATAGGCTGACACACACACACACACACACACACACACACACACACACACACACACACACACACACACACACACACGGATCCCTTTCTTTGGATTCAGGGGCCTCAAAACATACATTTCCAGTGAAATCTCAACACCGAATTTTTGGGTCGAATACGTATTAAAGTAAAAAAGGCGAAGGAGGGTCTTCATATGTACTATATGTCTTAACCAGCAAAAAGCTCAAGAACAGTTATGTTTTAGCATTATAATTTTAAACTCCCTTTGCTTTGGTTTGCATATTTATACATCTTTGACAAAAATAATTCAATATCACGTTTAAGAAAATTAGAATATAACCTTCTGCAGTTTCAGAAATATAATTGCTTAACATTCCCTTAATGCCGTAATGGAAATCGGGAATTGCTCTTTTATGATATGATGATAATACGCAAGTTCTTAACAGAGTGTAGCTCACCTGTTGCATTACAACAGCCTCCCCACAGGAGGTCCAGAGATCCCATTCTGGGATCAGGTGGTCATTTAAATGCATGCTGGGCAGATGTCAGTAAAATCCCTTCTGTACACACAGAGGTATACCGTTTATGTGCTGCTATCTACATATGCACCCACTTCAAAGAGTTACTTCGCTAAACTCCTCAGATCCCCAAGTGCTGTAATATTGACGTGCCTGCAGAAAACACTCTTTGTGAACATGCTCCAATTATCTGGGCTTTCTTTCTTTAGTTAGTTAGTTTATTTTAAAAGTATTGGCCTGGTGCCGGTACAATGGGCCCGGCTTACAGGCTATATTTACATTGATTTACAGTTGACTTTGTTCATATTTACAGTTTTCGCTATATACAAAAACCCATACGGTGACCATCTGTAGGTCACCGAGAATAGTTTTCTTTTGTCTTTTGTCTGTTTCGTCTTTGGGTTATATATACATATGTACATATTTACAAATTATATACAGACACATACACGCACGCATTCACCCACACACACACTCGTACACACATACACACACATCTTCACTGGGCACACCAGAAATATGCGTCCCAGCGCACTACACTATTTACAGTTTTGACACTATATACACTGTCCCGCGGTGGCAGCTCCTGAATATTTTCCGAGGCGAGGGCCTCTGCCGGAACATGTATGTGGCTTAGGGACGAGGTTGCGTGGACGCGCATTAGTCGGCGAGCCGAGCCGCTTCTAGAACATTTTTATCCTAGTATGTTTGCGGTGCTTCGGCTCGCCTTTGCCGATGTTAGCGATCACGTCATTTTCGTGGTTCCTAATGCGCGTCCATGCCGCCATTGCTCTTTTGTCTATTGCCTCCGGGATGAACGGGATATGAGTTTCGAGGTGAAGAGTTTGGGTGGTGGTGAGGAGTGGAGCAGAGAGGATTTTTCTGAGGGAGAGGTTTTGGAGGGTTTGGAGTTGTTTGAGGGCAGTTTTGGAGGCATTAGCCCAGGCCACACATGCATACAGGACCACCGAGAGAATAAATGACCTATATAGTATAAGTTTTGACTTTAGTCGCAACTGTTTACTACGGAAGATGGGGGCGCACAGCTTTAGCCGCTGTCTGCCTTTATTGGCGCTATTTTTTATGTGGGTGGACCAACACATTGTTCGGTCCAAGGTGACACCTAAGTATTTAACTTGCTGACGGCAGTGCAATATTTGACCATCGACCGTTAGGTCCGTTGCCAAAGTGTGACGCCGCTTAGAAAAATGAATCAGCTGGCATTTGTCGGGATTAATTTTGATTTTCCAGTCATGTTGCCATGAGAGGAAATTGTTCACATAACGTTGCATTTCTGCAAGGCCGAAACGTGGATTTCTATGGTGGTTGTATATTGCAGTGTCGTCAGCATACATGGCGACCTTGCATCTGGCGTCCACTGGGAAATCATTGGTGAACAATATATACAGAAAAGGGGACATTATTGCCCCTTGTGGGACGCCAGCCCGCATCACTCGCTCCCGTGAGGAGGAGCGGCCCACTTGGACGTAAAACTGCCGATTTTCTAGAAAATTGTGCAGCAAGTATAGATAATTTTGAAGAGCCGGGAAATTGTGGTGCAGTTTATAAATAAGGCCATTGTGCCAGCACCGGTCAAATGCAGCTTCTACGTCCAGAAATAGCGCCAACGTTGAAGCCCCATTGTTAAATTGCTCTGTTACGTCATCAGTTAGTCTGAGGAGCTGAAGTTCAGTGGAATGTCCTTTTCTAAAGCCAAACTGTGAATTTGAGAGTTCATGTGTTGCGGAGACTTGTTTTTGAAGCCGAGAAAGGATACATTTTTCGAGCAGTTTACCAATAGTAGACAAAAGACTAATGGGACGGTAGTTTTGCGGTTGTCTGGTGCTTTTCCCTTGCTTTGGGAGCATGATAACCTTAGCTCGTTTCCAAGTAGAGGGGAAATAGCCTTGCTGCAAACAGGCGTTAAATATCTTTGTTAGTTGCACCAGAGCTTTTCTCGGGAGATGCTTAAGTTCCTCATTAGTCACTTTGTCTGGACCGGCAGCTTTCCCATTAGGCAATTTCCTAATGAGCTTGTAAATTTCCTGCGGTGTTATGGTGGGTAGTTGTTGCTCTTGCTTCTGCGCCACCCAGGTTTGTACCCATGTCTGGACCTCCCGTTCTATTTCACAGTTGGTCACTGGGTTTTCGGTGAATCTGTCTTGGAGACAGTCAGCGAAGACCTCGGCTTTCTCCTCTGCGGAGAAGTGCAAGCCGCTTTGAGTGTGCAGCGCCTCAGTTGCGGAGTTGACGCTCGTGGAAACTTTGAAAGCCTTGAGTAATTTCCACAAAGAAGAGTCCGAATGTGTGGTACTCAGCATTTTGTTTTCCCATTGTTCAGTTTTATTGATTTTAATTTGTTGCCGAATGATGTTGCGTAGCCATTTTGCTAGCACTTTATATTCAGGCTGACGGGTGTATCGCCACAGTTTTGTCAAGCGTCGTCTCCGCGCAATGAGTTGCTCTACCTCGGGGTACGTGCAAAAACCGGGTGGTCTTGTGGTGTATGTGGTAGCATTTCTCTTGGCTGTGTGTAGCGAGGCAGTAAAGTTTTCAATGGCGACATCTATGTCTGCCTCGCTATAGTATGACAGTCTGGGTTGCGCCATCCCGTGCATTTCAGTGGTGAACTTATTCCAGTCGGTCTCAGCTCTACTTTGAGGGCCAGAGGCACTGGCTGAAATGCCACCCTGTATGTCGAAATGCACAGGAAGATGGTCGGAGTCCAGGCTGTGATAAACAGTAAAGTTATTTAACAGTGTCGCATTTTTTGTTAGTACGATGTCCAAAATCTCAGCGTCAAAGTGCCCTGATCGATGCCAAAAATGGGTTCTGGGGGAAGATGTACCTCAATGTCATCATTATCAGTTATAAATTCAACCAGGAGATTTCCCGCCGCGTTTGCCAGGCGTGAAAACCACCAGGGGTGCCGGGCATTGAAATCTCCTGCAATTATAACGTGCTCCTCTAAAGCGAGGATCTGCTCGAGGTCTTGTGTAAAGTCTGACCTGATTATCCTCCCCTTATGTAGGACTTACAGCCCCCCTAGGACTTACAAGCCAATGCCTAGGGTCAGACGCCTGTCGGGGAGCACAGAGGGAAGACCTGAAAGCGGGTGGTTAGCCAATCACCAGGTATGACAGTGAGGAAGAGGACGATATGAAGTGCAGGCGAAATCAGTAATTGGAAAGGAAAGGTGACAATGGAGCAATTGGTGGTGTGAGTGGCGGGGGAAACCGGAGAATCAGAGAACCCGCCCTGACGCTGCTTGACCACCACGAATACAACATGTGGGTCTCTGGGATCAAACCCGAGCCACCTAGGTGGCAAGCGAGCGCGTGTGGTCTTTCAGTTTGTGAATTGCCCTTCGGATAGGTTGGACGTAAAGCGTTTTCCCAAAATATAATGTACTACATAATTTTTAGCTTTGCCCTATTTTTATTTATATTGTCTATTGTCATTATCATCGTTATCTTTATCTTTATGATTGTCGTCGTCATATCGTCATCGTCGTCATTATCATTAATATTACTACTACTACTATTATTAGTTTGCAGTAGTAGTAGAGCGATTATTTGAACTGTAATGTAAAGGCTGTTTGGATTTAATTTTTTGTAAGTTCTGTGTGAAACCGAGTCAAAAATCGTCAGCACTACTGTCTCTTACTAAGCGAGATAACTTGATGAGACTCCCATTTGGGTTCGTGGGTTCGATTCCTACGGCTGACTTTCCTGATCTGTGTTTTTTACGGGGTTTTCCTTTGTCACTGGGCAAAACTAGCAAGGATAATTACATCTCCTGAATTTTCCGTTCATTTTATTGAACTTTGCTTTTAATCTAGTATTACTGCCGCCGATGAACGGGTTAGCGCTGCCGTGAGGGGGGATTAGCGCAATGTAACTGCTGTACTCAACTGTAGTTGCCACGTCTGCCAGGGAACACCACTGCGGCTGGTAGCATCTTGGCAAAGGTGTGGAAATGAATCTACAACACACGTTAGGGACCCTCGTGTTGACCCGCTGTTCTCCCGGATTTCCTCACTACCGCAGAGCAATCCGATAGCATCCCTTCCTCCCAAGAGTCTGATATGCAATAGGTAGCATAGGCTCAGCGTGGAATCACCTCCGTACGTACTCTACCTCTATCTCATAGGTAACTTCGGATTATGTTGCATCTCTTGGCATCAATATGTTGGCATACTACGCAACATTTTAAAATGCATAATGCTGTGATTAACTTTGAAGTTCCGTTCTATGTGCATGTTAAAAAACTTACGATGCCACCAGCAAAGCGAATTAACCAGTAAGGTAGCAACCTCTAACATTCTGAAACCACGGATGCTATCACTTCGTCTTTTGTGTTGATAGAAAAGAAAATTGTATTATTACATGTAGTGTCATCAGACACCTCACCTAACCAATAAATTATCAAGTGGAGAAAGATAATATATTTGGGGAAGTCAGATAGTCGAACGATATTGATCTGGATTTATTTATAAGCAAAGAAAACGTCACATTCTATAAAAAATAAGGTAAAATATATAAATTTTGAGCAATGCAGTTTGATTAACTCACAACTGCCAATTCAGAAAGACTAAACCCAAGCATTATTTCGATCTTCTGTTGCTGTTGTAGCGGAAAACCAGTTTATAATCTCAAATAAATCTTGCTTTATATTTAACATTAAGTACCTTTTTTTGTGGAAAAATACGCAGTTGTTAAATTCAAATGGAGTGCTACTTTCATTGTTAAACAAATTTAGTGTGTAATAAATTGTTTTCAATTATTTTTAGGATACAGTTAGCGACACCACTAAATAAATGAATGAAAGTGATAATCTTCAAAGTAAAAGAATAACCAGGTAATATAATTTGTATATGATAATTTAACGCCTCTATGTATGAAATAGTTATAATTATTATTTATATCAATGTAACACTTAAAATAAACCTAATGGTCCTTATATTTCCAAAAGTGTAGAGTTTTTGAAACCTGGCTGTAGTTTTTAAAACGTCAACTCTCCCTAGAGAACCTTTGGCTTTTACCTTAAATCTCCTATTTGCATATGGAAACAAGGAGAAGAATAAATGGCTTCTAAAATTCTTCCTCTACAGGGAAAATTTTCTGGCTTTCTGTATTGCAGAAATCCCTGGTGGAAAAAAGGCAGATCAGAGATAGAGACGACAGCCAAAGAGATTCTGAACAGCAAAACTGCCAGAGGGCACCTGGCGGAAAAAGGCAGAACAGGGTAAATAAAACTTCATCATTTAAATTCTATTCCAAATAGTTAAATTCTAGGCTTTACCTTCAATTATATTTTAACCTTTGCTTTTTCTGTAAAACTTAAAAGAGCAAATCTGCTTTATCGGCACAATTAATTGAGTTATCTGTCAATATCGCTTTCTGTACCTCTTTGCTACAAGCTCCTGAAGCGTCCTTCATTTTGATTTTGATTTTTTTTTTTTTTTTTTTTTTTTTTTTTGAAAGTACATGCATTCAAGTTATTTCTCCGGAGCTCCTTATTTGTATTAAATTAGATTGACTTTGTGAACTGGATCGGCAATAACAAAACTGCGTTTTGAAGCAAATACGCAGTATAAAGGCAAGTTTAAGAACTCCAATTAGATATTTTAGGAGTTTTATCTTAACAGATAACTTTAGTTTTTATACTTTATAAACTCGTGAAATATTACTTTATGACGTTGTATAGAAGTAACTATTAGCGTTGGCTTCCGTCAGTGTTTTTCAGGTACTGCTAAAATGTTCACCGAGAAATGTCTAATTATTAACATTTCGTAATATAATACCTTGGTAATACATATGTTCTTTGGCACTGCTTATTTAAACAATAACCTTAATATTAATAATAATGATATTAATAATAATAATGATATTAATAATAATGATATTAATAATAATGATGATTATAATAATAATGATGATTATAATAATAATGATAATAATAGTAATAATAGTAATAATAGTAATAATAGTAATAATAGTAATAATAATAATAATAATAGTAATAATAATAATAACAATAACAACAACAACAACAACAACAACAACAACAACAACAACAACAACAATAATAATAATAATAATAATAATAATAATAATAATAATAATAATAATAATAATAATAATAATAATAATAATAATAATAATAATAATAATAATAATAATAATAATAATAATAATAATAATAATAATAATAATAATAATAATAATAATAACAATAAGAACAACCCCCTTTTTGGGCCGAGGTCTACCGCCCGACCACTGCGTCCCCCGCCGCTACCCACCCCATGAATGGGGTGTAGTACTAGAGAGTGGTACGTAGTCAAGTCCCGATCCCTCCCAGCCGGTTTAGAGGTCTACGTAGCCAACTTTTCAGTCAAGTAGGTCCTCAGTTGGCCCTTGAGGGACGTAACGAGGCTGAGTGCACCTCCGAACCAAGTCTCCCAGCGGGAGAAAATCACCGAAACAAAATCCCCTCGCTGGTACCGCGAATCGAACCCAGGTCTTCCGCTTGCTAAGCAGCAGCGCTACTACTGCAAATAGCAGGCTACCTTATGGTTTAAATACAATACCTAAATGTTCAACCAAATGTAATGTTAGGATCTATAGAATATGTTCGAGATTTTGTTGAATGTCTGATATTCCTCAAGGGCATGCTGTATGAAATATCGTGAAATTTGTTAAAGCCCTCAATTTATTATACGCACATATCCCTAAAGGGAAAAGTATTGTCATCTATACTTCTTAGCACCTAATATTCTCAGCAAATCTATAAATCTTCAACGAAATCTTGAAACAATGTCATGTAATTCTAGCATTAAAACGGCTTTTCATGAAGGGCATAAACCGTGCGAAATAACCTCACTTCTGCCATCAGTACCAGAAAATGAATGACGTAATTACCATGCAACAAGACCGCAATGACGTCATCACCGCCACAACATAACTTTCTCCAGCGTGCCTGTAAGAAAAGCTGAAATCGTCACTCTCGTAACTGAAGCAGCATTCAAACACAAGAATCAATATATTTTTCATACACATTTTCTGATTTTTCTGGAATTAATAAATTCTCAGGGCTCTTGGCTTCTTTCAAAATGACAAGCGGAATACAATTCCATATTTTCAATTGTTTTGTCACTTTATCGATTTGTCTTACGCGCTAAACATATACTCGTCTAATAAAGAAAATTGAAGCTATCAACAGTGAAGCAATAAGATTCTAAAGTAAGAACAAATTAGAAACTAAAAACTTCACTTATCTTAGTAATGTTGCAAGTTCTTTTTGCACCAACTCTCAAAGCTTTCAGAATGAGTTGGAGACAACTTGAAACTCGAGTCAGTTGGTGCAAAAAGAACTTGCAACATTACTAAGATAAGTGAAGCTTTTAGTTTCTAATTTGTTCTTAATTTAGAATATACTCGTCTCACAATCAGATTATAAATTTTTTACATAAATATTTCTTTCTTTATACGTTAGTAAAATCCTACGGAGAGTAAAAGTTAGGCTACCTTAATTATTTAAGCGCAAACTCTTACGTTAAAATATATCATTTTTTGGAAAGGTAGAATAAGAATGAAAAATTCAAAGCTTTAGCCGGAATTTGATACATGGATCTTCTGCTCTTCGTGCAGATGCTCTAACCACTGAGCTACCTTAACAACATGCCACTAGGACGCACTAAATTCTCCAACTGACTAGCATTTTTCTCCGTAAACCACAAGGAGAACTCAACATACCCTAATGACGACTTATTGTGCTGTAAGTACTTAAATCTCGGGCTCCATAGTTTAACGAACTATGCATAAGATAAATCAATGCAATTAATTGTTCTTTCACACTAGCCGTGTGTAGGACAAAGATTCAAAAGGTAGAATCAGACTGACAAATTCAACGCCATAGGCGGAATTTGGACCATGGATCTTCTGGTCTCTGGAATATTTATTTTATTGAGCATAATAACCACAGTAAACCATTGTACCATTTCTCAGTATTCTAAAATGTGTCAGAAAGATGTTACTACAGAACTCAAATCAACTTCGTGATCTACAAAGTTCAGCAGAAACTGTTGCTATTTATATTTTGGAAGAAAACAGACTTGTGGAGAGATACCCGTTGCTATATACCCAACTCATCTTATTGTAACGCCAGCCGCTGCGCACAACAGAAGACAGTCGGGGCCAAGCTACGCGCCGCATATCAAAGGCGCTTAAGTTCAAGCTTCCCCACACCACTCACGCGAGCAAACACGTGATAACAACGAACACTGCCGTCAAAAAGGGGTTTTCCAGGTCACTTGAGAAATATCCGGCGGACGTCTTGTTTCTAGGCGTTCGTTAAAGATCCAGCAACGCCATTGTCGGTATAAAAGCTTACGGAGCGCATGAAGTCAGGCAGCTTTTTTTTTTTTTTTTTTTTTTTTTTTTTTGAGTCGGTCAATGTGTCATCGAATGCGAAACAGCTGAGAAATGCACGTCGCACCAAAGTGAAGACGTTTTAACACTCCCCCACCCAGGTTATAGCCCGGGTAGAGTAAAACACAGAGTTAATTATTCAGTTTATATGAAATAATGGATTTGATTGTTGTGTTGATTATGTTTTTCACTCAGTGGACTTGTCTGCTATATGACAGAGCAACAAGGTGCATGTGCATGTATAAAGCTGTGCATGCTAGTGCAACATAAAGTTAGTGATCATAAAATGCATGCGTGTGGATAATGTCGACAAGAAGAATTTGACATTGAAAGCTCACGGGTGTTTTTATTCCCATCGCATCTAGGTCAATAAATAAGGGGCGCATTAAGGGATGTATGCAGTTATTTTTATGAAATATGTTCATTTTCTCCTTATGACTTATTTTTTCTAATGTGAAGTTTAACAATACTTCACTATTATTTTCATCCGAAGTTCCCTACATCTACTGGACCTGGGCCACATTAATGGTATCTTAAACTTCAAGTTTTAAACCTTAAGCACATTTTTGTCTGAAACCATTGCATATAGCCACATAAAATATTCAGCATTTCTTTAAATAAAAAAACTTGTGAGATTCTATTCATAAAAATGTCACATCCAGAAGAAATTAGTACATTAGATTCCTTTGTTCATAATAATTAGGCACTTGAAAATGTTGCTCTGCAAATTCAACAAGAAAAAATGTTTAAATCCATTTGTGTGCTAAATTTTATTGTTCTAGTTCAGCGATGTCCAACTCTGTCTTTGTGGAGATGCTTACGTAATTATCAGCTCCAACCCCATCTCCTCTTTCAGTCGAAGGTGCATCTGTTATTGTCGTGTATTATCGTGTAGAATCACAACCAGTTAGTTTCCAGTGATGGACACAAACAGGCGATTCCATGGCAGTTTCTAAGTCAAAACTTGAACTTTCTGGCAGTGTCTTCAGAAGACGTCTTCATTCTGCATGACTTTTGCATAAATGGTAAACAATAAGAGACAGACAGAATCTTACTAAGTGTAAAATGTAGATCTCGTTAAAACACAATTATTTCTAATGAAACGTAGTTTCAGGGCTTGTGACTGTGGTCCAGTCGGTGAATACGTATCTGGCGTTTCGCACAAGACACCCGCGGTCCCTCTTAGCTACAATTGGGGCGCTTCATCAAACGCCCTCTACTTGTTAACCAGCCAGCAGTCACTCTCTGAAGATGCCCAACGCAGTCTTGGGCGAAACGTCAGATACGTATTCATCGACTGAACCACGACTTAAAAGCCCGGAAACTACGTTCTGTTGGATTAACGTCGGACGTCAAAGCCTAAGCATGTAATTATTTGCGGAAATAATTTTTTTTTTTTTTTGAATCAGCCATATTCACGATATTCATCATTTGTTTGAATTTTTCCAATACTTGTACCTTTCTCAAATAAAAATATCTTATTTGTTCCTTTTTTATCTTTTGGCCTTGCAAATAGAACGGTATTCCCAAGGCATCACATAGCAACTAGCTCGTAGTATCCAATCTGCCCTCTTCTGCATTATTCTATCTCAAACACTTTCAAAGAAGAAGACACAAATTTCAGTTATTTTTCATGGCAGACGTAGGAAATCAAATAAGTACAATAAAACAATAATAATAGTAATAATAATAGTAATAATAATAATAGTAATAATAATAGTAATAGTCTTCTTCTTCTTCACTTCATGGATTAGGCTCTGGCCTGTTCCGTCTTCACAGTGTCTCCTTCCATCTTTTCCTCGGCCTCCCTACGTCTCTCTTTCCTCTAGAACTATATTGGAAAACTACTTTTGGCAGTCTTGTATCATCCATTCTTCCAACATGTTCAAACCATCTTCTTCTGTACCAATCCATTCTTGAGGTGATAGCTTCCACTTGTAATTCATTTCTTATATTTTCATTTCTAATTCTATCTTTCCTTGTACATCCTTTTGTTCTTCTCAATAATCTCATTTCGCAACTTTGTATTCTGCTGATGGTTCTTTGTGTAGGTACCCAATTTTCGCATCCATAAAGTAACGTTGGGACCGCCATGGTATTATAAAATTTTATTCTTGTTTCAGATCTTGTTTTATTCTTTAGGGTTTTGTGAATTGTTCCACAGATTGTTTGAAATCTCATTATAACAATAATAAAAATAAAAATAATAATAAAAATAAAAATAATAATAATAATAATAATAATAATAACAACAACAATAACAATATTAACAATAAGAACAACAACAACAATAATAATAATAATAATAATAATAATAATAATAATAATAATAATAATAATAATAATAATAATAATAATAATAATAATAATAATAATAATAATAATAATAATAATAATAATAATAATAATAATAATAATAATAATAATAATAATAATAATAATGTTGAACATATACAAAAATATGGTGTAGAGTAAAAACACAGGATGTTAAAGCTTACTTTTCTTAAAAGGGCGGCGGCTTAGCTCAGTAGTTTCGTTTGCGGCTCTGTCACTGAGGGTCCGTCGTTTTGATTTCTTGCGACAGCACTCCGACACAAAACTACCCTTTACATGAAGACAATTCAATTTTTATGTACTTGTTTCGCAAAAATTTCTGTAATGTGTTTTATTAAAATACCACATATTTACACAGAAAATAAAATGTATATCTAATTTTCTAGGAGTAGCCTATGAAGTTCTCTTCCTTCGTAAAGCATTTTGTATAGTATTATATAACCGGTAAATGTTAAGAGATAGGGGAAAGCATACTGCAAAATTGTAGCTCTCTTTAAAACAAAATTATTTTAAATAGATGTTTATTTTGTTGCGTCACTAATTTCCAAAATACCTGTTATTAATGGTTCGAATAATTGTTCAATGCTTTGTCATTCGTTTAAAATCGATATTTAGTTGCTTCTAATGGTTGTATTTAAGATCAGATATATCGTCCAGACTATCACAATTCCCTTTGTGTTTATATCGATACGTGTAATGCAGGCTTTATTGGAAAAGGGCAATCTTGATTAAAATGAAGTAGATAGTAAAATAAACTTTCGAATGAATAGTTCTATACACATTAGCAAACGACAGAGAGCAGAGAAGGTCATGAGAATGTAATGCATCCGATTTGTTTTCTCTTTTCAATGAGTGCAGTTCTTTTTGAAACAAAGGCACTAGGTGGTAAAAAACATTTAGATCACAGAGTACTATAAGATTCACGGGTATTATATTTTAGTGAACTGTCCTATTCAAGGGTTCTGAGGTCGACAATTGGCATTTTGCACTCTTATGATTACGTCAGTCATCTGTTACGGACCTATGATGTTCTTAAAATTCTCGGATATCAACCAGCCTGATTCTCTAATCTCCATAACGCTTGGACCATACTGTATTATCTCCGGGCGAATATTCCATGATGAGATGTAATAAACATGCATAGAGTGTAACAACTGCTAAATAAAAGATAGCACGATTTCTGACAGTTTTGGCTAAACTAAGTACAAAATAAATGAAGACAAGTGCAAGGGTATAAATTAAAAGAAAAGGCAAGGTGCATAAGAGGAAAAAGAAAAAAAGACCACAGATTGCATTGGTATCCCAAATAAATCCACTGGTAGCATTAAATATGATTATTTTAAAATTACAACACAGAGAAACGAATGCCTGCAACTGTGATTTGAAACAATAGCTTATAACTTTTAATAAATTAGGTTACGAAAAAATATGCTTGTGGTAGTGACCTTCAGCAACAGAGATGAAGTCATCGATCAGCAGGAATAGTTGTGATGTGTGTATCTGCAGAACAAGCTAAATTTAGTGCCGAAATGCATAAACAGTTGCTTAAAAATATCTTCCGAGGCATCCGATATAATCCTAGGTGTGGTAGGGGTTCTTTCAAGTAAACAAGATTGGTACTAGCTCATACCAGTTATTTTTATGAAACTCAAACAAATGCAGCGCAGCATAGAAGACTGAGAGGCCTTTTCCTCCCACTTTACACTTATAGGGTTATACGTGCTAAATATGTTGGTAACAATTATTCTAAACTTAATATGCATCCGCTTTAGTGGGTCAGTTACTTATTTTTCTCTTCGTCTAACAGTTTTTCCTACAAATAATCTCAAAGTTTATCATGTAGCCGATATTTTTGCGCGATCACAACAACACCTGTCGCAGAGATTTTTTATCCTTTTTATTCCAACTCAATGAGTGAAGTACTAGACTAGGTATTGTGGGGTCATTGGCCTTGCGCAAAACATTTGGACACAGTTCCGATTCACTATAAACTCCCGTAAATGAATAATAATATAAAGACATGCAATGCATTAATTTCTTATTGGATTTGCAATGTCGAGTGGGCCAGCTAGGCAATGATATCCGCGCAACGAGACATAACATCACGTGTTTCCAATTTTCCGGTGCTCCATGTATGTAAACCTTGCAACTAGTTTTAGTGAATCGATGCCTATCTCTTCTATATTGAAGAGAAACTTCGTACATAATCCTCAAAAGTTTAACAAAATAATTTCTAAATATATTCTTTAGCTTTTACCAATAAAATAAATATTTTGCAGCACTAGTAATACATTATCTTACTGAGGAGGAAACGCGCCACTCAGCTGTTAACTCCGTTTAGTTAGATATGGCATAACCCACAGAGCTCTGATCTGTTTACCTGAATTCTAAATGGTTTTGTATCAGAACTAACGTAATAACGAAAGCAATACAAAGTGTACTATGTGAGTCATTTTGAATTGATTTAATTATCATGAGTGTAATATATTCTGGAACCATCACAGTATAGCTGAAGATTTTGGGCCCATAAACAAAGAACAAAAAATGTACTTAATTCCCATTTACAGCTGAAAATTGCAAGGTTGCACAGTGATTCGGCTTATGAAAAACATTTAGTCATAGATCAGTTTTACTTTCTTTTCTTATTATCTGTGGTAAGTAGCTGAAGTACTGAGTTTCACCCAAAAATTCTATATGAAAACTTCAGTTGAAATGTGCATTATGAGTCTGTCTGATTAAAAAAAACACAGCATCTTTACGAAAAGGGTTTCTGTGTTTGTGTGTGCGTGTGTTGTGTATATTCTGCGTATAGGTATTCTGTTAATTGAAAAACTTAAAAAGTTCTAACTTACCAATATCGATATATGACCCCATAAGTCAGGAGGATTTTCTAGAAAATCTGTCCAGTTGAGACTACGCTTACACGAACAAACTGGGGCCCAAATGACCCATCTGTCGACGGGCCCTCCACACTCCACTCCACGAACAAACTTTTGTTATTATGAGTCTTACAAAAAAGGCTCCAAGTGTTTTGGTTAGAATATCACGTGTTTAAGATATTTGCATAAAAATATATTCTGAGTTTTATGGGAATGGTCTGTGAAATCTTCATGGCAAAGGTATTTTTAAATCTTGTGTAGAGAAGGAGATAAACAAAAACTTAAAACACAAGAGATAGATGAGTTAAACCATACAATTTATGTCAAAAAGTTTCGTAGCGCAAACCACTACCGAAATTTACTTCGTTATAGGTTTGAATCTTCAAATACTTTGTTTTCCCTTTTCTCCTCCTTCTCATCATACAAACAATGGAATTCCGAAGTCATCACATACCCACCTCTATGGTGTGGAGGTAGAGTGTCTGCTTCACATTTAAGAAATCATGGTGTCAGAGGTGTTGATGATGATGTTATTGTTGTTGTATAGCTTAGGGCGTTCAACTACGGCATCAGCACCCTTATAAACCGAATCATGACTAAAATCAAAGATAAAGATCAATAAAAAGTAAAAATTCTATCAAAAGTCACAAATATAGATAAATCTATAGAACTAATAGAAATTGAGAAACTTAGAAAAAAGGGCCAAGGGTTGGCTTAGTTGGAAGTTGATGAAAATTCAAAGAACCTTTTGGACCGCTTGGTTATTCAAGATGTCCCGAGTTCGAACATCGGTTAGGGCTAGTGATCTGGTCAAGGTATTCTCCGCTTTTCCCTTATTCTGAATATTCAGCAACTCTGGGGCTCTCGGGCTTATTTTAGATCATTTAAATAACTCCCTTTATTTTACGTTTGATATGACATAATTAATCATTAAAGTAAGTAACAAATATGATGCCTAAACTTGGTCCTTAAGATCGAAGATAAAAAAAAGACCACCTATTAATCCGTTTTTAAAAGATTTAAGTAGCCTAAGGTTATTAATAAGGTTGCTTATTCCAATTTGTATCTACAAGGAATATTGGTAAGAAAATGTTTATCTACTACTATAATAATCAATGATGCTTCAGTTCGTAGTTACTAGGATACGAGAGCTATACTTTATATTCTAACAAAACACAAAACGAGCCATCAAAACATAAAATACAGGTTCCATGAGACATAAAATTCACTTCAACGATCATCAGCTAAATCAGCGGTGCTCAACCGAAGCAAGATATGTGAGGTTGAAATCACTTCCTTCCACCCGCTGGGACAGGGTGACCTATTTATCCGTGGTTACTGAGTTCCAGTGGCGGCTCATTCATACGTACAGAAAATCAAAGGCGTACACATTCATATTCTACTCCTGATTAACCCACAATGTATCCGAAGATGCTTTTTCGGCATGATTTACGTCTCAGATGGTCTTCAATATTTGGTGAAAAAGATGAAGTGCACAGTCTCAAAAGATAAGCAAGGTGATGCTCACTTATTTTGCTGTGATAATTTAATGTACTTCACTTTGGAAATGTTTCTTCGCCGATATAACTGGAGCAAAAGACTGCAAACAAACGTAATCTCGAGTACTCACAGCAAGGCAGAGACCTAAATAATTCCGACCCTTCTTTCTCAGAACATTTTACGGTCGGGGAATCTGCAATGCAAGTAGTTTCATATTTTGAAGCTTCACTATATGGAAACTTCAGAAGTGCAAAATAATTGGGTTTTAGTTTTAAATGTTTTTAGGTCTTCAAATTGTGAAGAGAATGTGTCCTACAACTGCCAAGAAACGTAAGCAAGGGAAATTGTATAAATCTACAACTACCAGTATTGTAAATGAAGCACTTAGCTTTACTGTCTTCATCTCGAAAACAAAACTATTCGTATTCCTATTGAATTGTATGTACTACGGTACTCCACAACATCCGCCTCTGCTTAGCAGGTCTGATTCACCTTGCCTTGCATGTACAGGCCTGTTGAACACCCCTGAGCTATATCTTAGATTTCTTGATGATAATAATATACACTAAAACGAAAGCTTTCTACCCTAATTAATTGTTTGCAATTGTAATGTTACAGTCATTCTGTATTATCAGAAGTACGGTTTTTATTTACTTATGCTTCATTACCCAAACAGCAGACCTAGGATTTTGAATAACTACATAAATAAACTTTCCTTCAATTTTTGTAAGTATGTGAATAGTTTGAACTTTGACTGCTTTTGAAATATTTCCTGATGAACCGTGAAAACCATCTTCCCATTTTTATTTTAAATTTACATATGAAACTAGCATCCAAAATTGCAGAATATAAAAGCAATGTTTGTTAATCTAATTAATCTTTCATATCTTTTTCTTTCTTTTTTTTGAAAGCCCATATTACTATTGTTCTGAATGTTTCCGCAATAAATAAATTTCATTTAGAGAAGCGGGAAGTGTGAAGTTTAGTCAAGTACACCCTAGAGAAGGTTATCCTCTTTTTCTCAACTATTACCAAGTGAGTTTCTTTGAACAAAATCAGATATTATATACATCAGGCTAAGGGAAATATATCCTAGCTGTTATACTTTCTGTTTAAAAATAATTATATTAAGTAAACAGGAGAAAATATTTTGTAAAAAATAGGGAAAATTACTGCCACGAAATTAGAACTTTTACACTTGAACCTCATATGTTTATCATATTGACCTACAATTATATAAGTATCTGTAGTGCTCTTGCTGGGATACATTTTTCAATATGAAAAATAATGAAAATGTAAAATTTGCACAACATTTTCAATAAAATATGCGTGCCATATGCAAATTGTGAGTTATAAATTCATAACTGTTGGTAAATGTGTGTAACGCTATATCAAGAAGTGTGTAAAATTTCAAAATTCTGGCCCTAATGCAAAGGAACATTGCAATTTACATGAGGGAAAAAATGTTTCCTTGCTTGCATCAAAACCCATATGTTTAAAGAGTATTTAAATAAAGAAGTATTGTATGCAAGACCATAAAGCGATATACATTTATATTTAGGCTTGTTCAGAATTTAACTGTAATAAAAGTGTACTTTTGACTATGTCACACTTCTTGCCTTCCTTAAGCGTACTAAATGTAGAACATACTAAAATACCCTTGATATATATAAAATATTGTATACGACACATTACAAAGTTGCAACTAGTAAATTCGCCGCTCCCTTTGGTCTCGTTACTAAACGTCCACTTCTGTAACTGGTACTCTAGATATCTATTATCTCTGTTAGAAATAAGTAAATAGAAGAATAAGCTTTAGTAAACATAGTTTATTGAAAAGCGGGCACAGTAAGTCACATGAATATAACTCATCAAACTTTTTAACAAATAAACATTCAAAGGTAAACCAGTAGAGGCCGACCAATCAACAAAGGTAAACATGAGTAGCGAAATATGGATGCAGTAATAAAACCCTGCAAAAATTGAGGCCGAGTTGTGGCTGCAGAACATGGAGGGGAAATCCTTGTCAGTGATTGAAGGATTTTGGTGAATGTGTGCGCGGCTGCAGAACTAATTGCGTCCAGCAGGACATGTTTACCGATGTGCGGCTACACCCTGGACCATCACTCCCTGATTCATAAACCTTTGCTCATTCCTGTCTCTACTATTAATTTGGTTTGCTCACACCGACAGCTGTTTGACCGCTCTGCAGCAATTAATGGAGTACAGGCAAGCTCTCTAATCCGCTCGGCTTAGCCATCGCATCGGTCTCCGCATTCCAAACCGTAAACATTTACAGCTGCACGCGATTAAAAATCTTCCGAATGCAAACGTTTTGAGCGATAGAAAATTAGCACTAAATATTTCTCTCTCTTCCCCCTCTTCGTCTCTCTCGATTTATTTCAGGCAGTTTAACCACGCGGCTTGTATCGCGAGGACAGGAGTCGGCAAATCTGTACCGGCTGATGGTGTCACAGTCATACCATCAGGGGGCAAGCAATACGTCGTCCTGTTTCAATCCTCCCTCCTTCACTCAACAGACGTTCAAACGAAAACAAGTCGTGGTGGACACCACATCGATAGACAGGCTCTCTTTCGAAACCACGAAAACGCAAATGCGCCTTTCTATTCCAAAAGAAGTGGGAAAAAAATATTTTTGCTGTGCTATGGCAAAAAATATGAAATATCTGCTGTGTTTGCAAGTTTTGATTGGGTTTTACAAGTGAAACATTAAGCAACATTACGAATGTTGTCACAAAGAGGACAACCAAGTCACGAGTACGAAATCTTGAGGTATTTTAAAATAATGTAAAATCAATCTTTGTCCATAAATGTAACATTAGCTTAAATATTCAATGAAGCTTCATAGTCTAGTAAAGAAGTGGATTACAAGGTATCTACACTCAGTTTATAAAACACTAATAGTCGCTGTGTAAAACTATAATTAAAAATTGAGGTTGCGAATTTCGAAATCACAATTAGAAAATAAGGCTATTTTACTTTTAGGTGCAGAGCTTGATATGGCATTTCCATCTCTCGGTTCATTTGCTGCGGATGTAGGTGGTATGTGTGAGCAGTTTTGTTGTAAACTGAAAATTGCAAAATGTAAAAGCAAGATGAAAACCTACATGCTCTACTGTGTGTCAGTACTTATGAATTAATGTTAGACGTAACACTCCCGGTGAAGTACAGAATGTATGAATGAAAAATAAAGCCCTCTAGTCCGTGTATATGTATTAAGCATGCATAAAATCAAACGTGTGTTAAAGAATTTCCTTTACACTGCCACCGTGACTTTCAAATCACTCCTTCGAACCGTACGTCATGTGCATTCCGGTTTCCGTTCCCTTACGTCAGAATTCGTTCAATCGCGATGACCATTATTTGCAACTCCTGTGTTAGGAGATATCTTGTGGATTGTTCTATGCATCGCACCATCTTACTTCGTCAAATGACCATAATGGCCGTAGTAATAATATACTCCATTTTAAAATTAAACTGATATTGCGACTAAGGTATTCTTCCCTTAATGGGAAAGCACTTGTTTTAAACTGGTGATGTGCTTTCTATTAATTCTGTAAGTTGATGAGTTATATATTACATATTCCTTTCAGAATTTAATCTTGAAGACCTGCAGTTTCGCTTAAAATAAAAAAGATTTCATATTGTTATGTGTAGGTCATGTAGTGTATGAAAGCTTTTCAATTTTACCAATGTTTTGTAGTTCTATACCACAGCTTTTAAATATTTGTCCCCATTAGAATTAAAATACATTTATGGAATCCTCGGAAATGAATGCAAAATAGGGGAGAAACATTCTACTATTTACATACAGCTGAGCAAAATAAACACTGCCTTTTGCAAACGTACCTACAATGAAAACATAAATGCAGCTGGTTGTCAGTTTACCTGTTGCTGCAGCGAATGCAGTACTGTAACAAATGCATTTTCAGGACACTTAACTCAGACCCTCAGCATCACTTGAGTATGACTATACCTAGCACCTTTTCCAGCAGCACATCGCTCTTAGTGAGGTCCTCCACAGGTCTGGTTAAAATTATAGATAGGTACTTATAGCTATGATTTGTTTTCTTGTGCCTTTTTAATGAACACCAGATTTTAACGAATTGTAGCTTAACCCTGAGAAATACACGTGCAATAAAGTTTCATCTCTTTCTTAGGATTATTATCATCATACAAAATCCTTATTGAATGACTATTTCGCAGAATTCAAGATATGCATTTTATATCTCCCAGAAATCTCTTCAATACAGGGTGTTAGAGATATAAACGCAGATATTTGTACTGGTAATTGAGGACAGGGTAATGAACAATATTAAATTAATATTTGCTTCATTTGTTCAGTTATAATTTTACTTCTTAAGAGCAGTATGTTTTCAAGTAAGTGGGCCACAGAAAACATGACGCGGACTGGGCGGAACGAATGCTGTAATTATGTGTACTATGTATCTACATTTTAGGTTGCGATAAGTAGGCAATGCAATGTTTTATTTAAACCTCGTTTACCTTTAATCTTGTTACGTGTATATAGAATGTGTAAACAAAGTACGTGTGTATATGTAAATAAAGGATATACAAAAACAGTTGAATCAATAACAATAGTTGCCAACGAATTCGTCACAATCTATCCACAAACCAGCCAAAGGCTTCAGGAGTATCTCAGTAAAACGTATTCTATTTGATAAAAATTACTATCTGTCTAACTAAAACACTCAGTGAGCGTTTATATTATTGTATTAACAGTTGAGGTAGACTAGAACAGTTAAAATAGCCAACATGTTCGTTCCTGAACGACTGTTTTCTATGCCAGATAAAAGAGCTTCCAGAGAAAGGCATAGACAACAAAACAGAGGTTTGTAATGTGCTATAGTACTATATAAGACATGATTATCTTAGGTAATTACCTCCTGCAATGCTGGAGTTTTACTGTTTTAAAATAATTGATGTAACCAAGAACTTTAGTGTTGATGTTAAAGACATACTTGATAGTAATAACAAATCATTTGTTTTGTTCTGTTACAGTGCTGCGTTACGTCATGTTTCATAATCCTGAAGTGTAGCTTATGGATCTAAAAAATGGAAAAGGCAACATTGCTGTCTGTTATTACTATATTGACTTCACCTTATTCTAAGAAATCAGCCGGTCAATATTCGACTGCCTTGACCCTGGGTTGAAGGAAACAGGTCCAACAGCAGTACTTATCTCATATTTTAATCAGTTTGCTTCACAAATGTATCATTTGTAAATTACAGGATGTAACAGTCTCCAAAGCCAGTACTATTAAGCTGCTGAATGTGTGGTATGCGAAATGAAACTAACCTTGACCTATACGTGTTAAATCTGGACTCCTAGAATCATCTTAAAAATAACAGCTGTTTAACACACAGTTACATATTATGGATACACCAGACTTCCTAGAAAAACCACGTTTTCATTTTCTTTAGATTTATCACCAAATTCCTAATTCCTCACGAATGCGCGCCCCACTGGGACCGTGGAGCCATTTCGCTCAGGCAAAATAAGTAATTTATGTTACTTAATACACGTTACGTTAAAAGGTATACTGATGACACAGAATCGTTTAACTCAATAAATGCTGCTTATGTCGAGTGGTATTTGCAACCTTTCTCATAAAGGCATTAATAGTAACTCACAACTGAACTGCTCTCAGCAGTGTATACTGTACTCACTGGAATCTGTCAACTGTCTATTGTCTAATGTCAACTTGACTGATGATGACACTAAACTCACTACGTCCTTCAGCCGCAGTCAAGGCCACGGAGGAGTGCAGGTTGAGTGTAGCGCGCGTCAGCACACCGACTCCCCCGATTGGCGGCTACTAAAACTTTTAGGGGCGATACCTTTCTATCAGGAGAGCTACTCAATCGGCCCCTCAAGCGGGCTGAGTGCACCCCGTGCGAGATCTCTCAGCGGGAGAAAAAATCCTATGCCGATACTGGGGATCGAATCTGGTCAGAGGCAGGCGCGCTACCACTGCACTATAGAGGCGGTCCGAAATATAGATATACAATAAATATTTCATGTTTATATGAAAGAAATAAGTCTAATAAATAAATTCTTCTATTCTTATTTTAGATGCCTTTCGATAACAAGTCAATATCGATTGGAGGTGAAGGTATTGATTTTACGAGATAAGAACAAATATGCTTATTAGTGAATTTGAAGAGATCAACATAAGTATATATGTACAAAATCTGTATATTAACAAGGTAGATAGCAGATTGAGTTTTTAAACTCTTTGTTGACATACGTTTGTACACTGAGAATAGAGAATTATTAGGATTGCATAAAGTATTCTCTGAGTAGCATGGCGCGCAAACGCGGAAATCTCTATCGAAATGAATTTCATTTCTAAATAGATTTCTAAGAGAAAATGAACACATTAGGTACAGTAGTCGAAAAACTATATTTTCTTATTACTATCAACATTAATAGTAAGGTTTGCAATAATGTAATGCATCTGTTAGCTCTAAAGATGCTACATTTATCTAATAACATTTTAAGTACTAACTAGATGCATTCAAAATAAACGAGGTACTTACATAAAATTGGAGTTTACTTAAATTATTACAGTCAAACAACTTAGCAGTTTGAAAGGAACGAACGCGCAGAGGAATTTTTGAAAGCAGTTTTTGTTCCACTATCTACTGAACTATATATCAATATGCTCGTTAAACTAAGTGCTGTAAAAATGATAAGTGATATATTGCACACACAGGTGCAAGTAAATGGGACCAGGTTCTAATTTAGTACCTGCATTGCATTCTGCACACCTCTTCCAGCATCTCACACACAGGCATAAATATCCCACAGAGAACACATTTGGTATGCTATCCACCAGCATGCCTCTTTAACCTCATCCACTTCTTCGAAATATGTGTAATATTTGTAAAAAATAACATGTTTTCTAGCTTTCGCCTTAAAGAAACTTGTCTGCAAATGGCAAATAAAAAAATGAAGCATGTTCTATTGGCTTAGCAAACAACCTTGTATCTCTAGTGAGCAAAAACGTATTTTTTCTAGAGATACAAAGTAAATAGTCACACAGCCTAAACAGCGGTTTGGAGTTACAGCGACTGCATTGGAAAAGTTGTAGTTTTTGTGCTCTTTATACTGACTAGACTTTCACTACGATCCTTTTATATTCGATTTCGGTTGCCAATTAATTAATCTATTGTGTGTAGGTGTGTGTGTGTGTGTGTGTGTGTGTGTGTGTGTGTGTGTGTGTGTGTGTGTGTGTGTGTGTTACTGTCATCGTGAAAGATACATCGTCGAAGTGAAGAAGTTTTAACGGTGTCAAGTGATGGTGTCGTCGAAGTTAGTGTTTGATAGAGGAAGTGAAGAGAGACGGTGTAAGGACTGAGTCAAGGTTACGAGAAGAAAACAGTTGTGAGTGGTAATATCACGAAAAGCTGTAGACTGTGTTAACGTCAATAACATGAGAACTGTTATTGCGCAGAAGTTTGCAAGAAAATAAAGTGAGAAAAAGTATTTGGACTGTATTTTGTCATTTTGTCACAATATAATAAAGAGAAAAAATATGGCTGCCTCACGAACAGTCCATAAAAGTTCCTAAAATGGGAAGTATATTACTGAAATATACCAAGAACTGAGGCAATGTGAGTTGACATAGGGTAGGTACTCCATGTTGTTTCCAGTCACACGATGTAGGATTCACACCAAATTGAATTGTCAGTTTTCATAACACACCCGTCTGGTCATATGAAAACTCCATGTAACGGTAGCATCAACGGACCAACATCGATTTTCGACTAATATCTGGGAGCGTATTGCAGGTGACAGTTTCACAGAGTCTATTGTGAACTAGCAGCGAACAAGGGCTCTACATTCTCATTTCATGGTAATCTATTTAGCAGGTCTATTAACCTAGCTGGTCTTCTACTAAATATAGTATCTAGAGTGTAGCGTTCAATCTTAGTGATAAATAACTTGTAATGCTGCTGAAAAAAGTCAGTAAGCGGTGGATCAGCGTAACTAGCCTCAGTGAAGTTGCCTTACTTTGTACTGTAGACTGCTTATGTTGAAGGTGAGAGGGTGAGTTTAGATGTAATCTATGGGCGCGTGTCTACAGTGCTGGTACAGGTTTTATTACAATAATGCGTATTCTATGCACTATATGCTAATGTTTTTGTTTCGTTATAAAGTACTAGGAACAATGTGAGGAACGACGGTAAAATTTCCGCAAAAATTGTTACTAATCTGGGTGTCAGACACCTACACTTTTTACTTTCTCTACTGGTAAGTAGGGGAAGTATTGTATTCCACCCAAAACTACGATGTCGAGATTTCACCGGAAATATATGTTTTGAGGCCCATTTTCAGAAAAAGGTCCGTGTGTGTGTCAGTCTGTCAGTCTGTCAGTCTGTCAGTCTGTCAGTCTGTGGACAGCATAACTCAAAAACGAAAATTAGGTTAAAAACGAAAGTTGGTATTTAAGTTTAATGTCGTTCAAGGATGTGACACGAAGATTTTGAAGAAAATAGCCCCACCCTAAACTACCCTTTACATGGAAAATTTTTCGAAAATTTTGATTTTCTTGAAAATGGCTCTAACGATTTTGATTAAAATGACATATGTTTGAGATATTTTTATGACAAATGAAATCTATATCTTGAATTTTCTGACAATAGTCCCTGTAGTCGTATTTACTCTGGACGACTTTTGCATAATTCGTAAACCGTTAGAGATAGACCAAATCATACTCTACAAAAAATGTAGATCTTGGTAAAATACACAATTTATGTCCCGATAAATTTTCTTTTAGGGTGAACTATTTCGGAAACATTCCTTGTTATGTGTGTGAGTTTCGAAAAACTTAGAACTTTAGCGAAATGCAGCATTTTTTTATATGTTAAGCGTACAAAGAGAACGGAATCTTAAAGCTTAAAAAGATTTGACTGTCGCACAAGGCCTGCTGTATTCTAATATCTCCCTTGCACCTACAAGGAAATAAGCAATAAGATAATTTGTACAAATGTTTACCTTACCTAACATGGAGATATAGGAATACGAGTTTGTTAGAATGGTTAATACAAGAGTAGAGAAAGTCATGTGAGTGCAACATATCAGATTTTTAGTATTTATATTGACGATCCACTGAAAAAAATGATAGCAACTGGTGAATGCAGGTTTTAAATTTTCAAAGAACAACTTTTTAAATATATTATTGTTTGCCAACGATTTGCTTGTTATTCAAAATAGCTAGTCTGCCCTGCAAAAATCAATTTTTAAACTTAATGGAATTTGTGAAACTGATGAACATTTGTTTCATAAAACCAAAGGTAATGACATTCACAGGAAATGTATGGACGGAACACTTACAACAGCCACCTTCCAAAGTTAGTCCATAATTGCAAAGGAGAGAAACAGGGAAATCGTAATCCATGACGACTTGGTGACAATGGAGTAAATGCGTGATTGTTTAGCTACTATTTTATTAAATTTCCTAGTTGTAGCATGAAACGCAGGTTCCACACTTCCCTTGCATACCGGCCAGTAAATGCATAATTGACATGCTGCCCTGTGTGTTGTAGTTATTAGCAGTCTCGAGTGCTGGTTTATGCTGCAGTACAACGCAATCTCCCTAATGCGCCATCCATAAATTAACTTAATAACACACGTTTTAAAAGGCCTCCTCACTGGAAGCAATAATTTCGGGATTATTATATGTATGTGTGCGTGAGAAAAACAAATTTTGACTTGTTAAAAGCGCTTGAAAATACATGGATGTTTCTTATATCTCTCAACAGTACCGCTTATCGAAACAAGATAAGCTACACTATACTCGTGCTTAGTGGCATTCTTTTCAATTCAACGATTGATCGTATCTATAAAACACACTCTGGAATGGTACGTCTTTTCCATAAAGAAAATGAGTAGATTCCTTTTGAGGACAACACGTTCGTCGCATCCTATTCATAGTTTTTCTCTAGATTTTGCATATTCTATCAATCCCCATAATACGCCTTTAAACCAGACCTTAGAAGAAGAATATTACCAAAGTCCAAGAAGATAGATTTCAAATACGGGCACCCTCCTATGGGTGCCAGTGGAATCTTCTACAAGAACTATTAATTTTTGATTTCTTGACCATTAATCAAACATCTATCTATAAAATATAGATTGTATTACTAAGAGTAATTAATCAACTGTGTTATACCAATCTAAATAACATTCATAAAATGTATTTTTATAGAAAGAAGTTACATAAATTATAATAAAATGATTTGATCTGGTAAGCTGTTGCACGTGGCCACTTATTAAAGTAAGAACTACTTTTTAATTCAATAAATTTCTTCCGTTTCCTTTTTTGATAATTGTTATCAGTATATTTGCACAAATGATAATGCTTCTAACTACTGAGGTACTTTTAGACAGGAAAGTATCCAATTATAATTATTTTTATTAATTAAGTAAGAAACATAATGAGCGTGATTATATATATTTCAGTAAGACGTATATGTTTTCTTCTATGTATATAATTATGTAATTGTATTTGTAATTTTGATTGTACTAATACGTTTTGAAGGTATAAAATGTAGAAACCTGAGTTAAACGTGCTAGAAACTTGCACATTTTAGGAAAAAGGCCAGTTAGGTTGTCTCTCCACCCGTGTATCTATTATAATGTCTCGAAGGATATTTCTCTCTCTTTTTCTTTTGCATTGTATGGTAACATACAGTGAGACGGAACATCTCACTGGAGATTACCCGGGGAGTTCCTTGATTCAAAATGGCATTTTGAAGCAGGGGATGGAGAAGCCCCAATGAAAATCCGTGATTTAAGTACTAAATGTTGAGGCGCGTAAATCGTCTAGAAAGCCCACCAGTCAAAATGAAGTAAATTGCAGAGGTCCGCGTGCTTAAAAGTAGGTGAAATCGTAGAACTTCAGTCTTCCTACCGTCGTCAGCAGTCTTTACTTCGTCGTCATACCGTCGTCATGTAGTAGTCTTCATTATGGTCTTCATCCAACTTAGAACAATCTCACACGCGCTACCAGTAAAAGAAGGTGTCGATGTAAATTAAAGACACCGCGAGCCAGTGCGCCAAATGAAATCAAACATGATTATGTGATATTGGCAAGGACGCTAATGCTAACCTAGTGATGAATATAAATGTAAAATAAATTCAATAACGTTCGGGAATGCTACTCGTAAATAAAACTAATTGTCTTCGTTGCTTTTCCCACCATCTGAGGTCATCGCTCCTTTCATCAAAGGATAGGATCCATGCTATACGAACGGGCCAATGGTGACACTAGCAGAGGACGGGCATCAAACCCAGGACAGAACGACGACGAGGAGGAGAGTAATGACCACTAAAGGTACTGCCGCACTGCATACTTATTAAGAAATTTCAGCTAATATTTCCCTCCAGTGGGGATATGTAAATACCATGTCCAACCTTGGCTCTTACGTACAAAGTGCAACCTTGTCGGCTCAGTCCACCTCTTTCGTTTTGTGCATAAAACCATTTCGCCTTTACTCTCTTAGGTAACCAAGCCTTAGAGGGGTCTTTTTTTCCAGCCCCATGACTGATAATACGCACTTTTCTTTTTCGCATAAGGTTGGTATCACTGCTCATACGCGTACACAACCGAATCTAAAACCTCTCAGTGCTTGTCAACAGTCTACTCTTAGACTAAAGTGCATTTTGCTTCAGAAAATGTATTCGCTATAATAAGACATTGCTTACAAGATGCCAAGGTTGCTTAAATGGCCTGCTGCACAAAGTAAACAGTGCATCTCTCCCTCTGTTTGTCTACTCTTGTTAAAGGCATGTTTATTTCCCCTAGAATTTTGGTGCGGATTTTAAGTGGCATGCATTTGACCAAGCATTTATTTCAGCTTCTATGAAATGGTTCAGGGGGAAGCATACCCTTTGCTAAACTAATCACAGTTTTCCCGGAGATCTCAAAGATCTAAAATGTGTCGAGCATACGTAATGACCCAATCATCCCAATTCTTCATTCATCATCAGATACCATTGCCAAGATAGTATAGTGGAAAATGCAGCTTGCTACATGTGTGTAAAAGGCACTTGTGCAAACTACCTAACATAAAAACGCAATGAAATAATTTAGCTGATACAAAATATGCTCCAAACCTCAATATCATGTTCACTGAGCGTTCAGAGTTCTTGTGCATGGTTTTATAGAAATGCAGGGTCATCACTAATCCAATTTGGCAAAAATTTCAAAACATTCTTGTTTTGTGTCCTCCGAGTTTAGGTTAGTTTTGAGTTGGATACATTTAAGGTTAAATAAGCACGTTCTGTTTTTCGAAGTTTTATTTTTGTGTAGAAATGAAAGTTTCATCAATAAATAACGTTTTTGTAGTTAGCCTTGATCAAGTAGTCATGTCTGTTATAAACCATTGCTTATTTTCAAATAGCAATTCTAAACCTCGTAAAGTCAAAGAACGAAAAAATTTTAACTTTCTCTACTATATATAGTAAGGGCATCTCACTCAAAAATTGTAACTCGAGTTTTTAACTAAAATACATTTCAGAGATCCTCTAAATCCAAGAAAAGCATTTTTAGAAAAGAAGACTTTGTGTATGTGTTTTTGTACGAGTGTGTGCGCGTGTTGAATAACATGATTAAAATGAAGGCAGTTAAATATAGACGTAGTATTTAAGTTCACCATCTTTCAAAGATGCGATACGAAAAAGAAAATTCCAGAAAATTCTTCCATCACAAACTGCTCTTTACGTGGAAAAGTTTTCGATGACTTTTAGCTTGTCAAAAATACCTCTAATGATTTTCATTAAAATATGTGTTGCTTTTATGACAAATGAAATGTGTATCTTAGGTTTTCTGGAAACATCTCTGAAGTTCTCTTAATTTCGGGGTCTTCATAACTGGTAAACCGCAAGAAATACGCAAAATATTATCCACAAAGAATGACGGGCGTAATTGCAATTTATCTGTAAGACATTTTTTGTGGTGTCAACCATTTCCGAGACATTCCTTGTTATTGGTTTAACTTTAGAGGTACGTTTAATTTTCTGATATATGCACTCATGACTTTTTTCCTTTCTTTTTCCTGCAAATAAAGATAATGGAATGTCAAAGCCGTCACATAGTGACCAATTTTTAAAATTCATAAGTATTGCTTAATAGTACCATACTCTCCTATTCCCATTTTACCTACATGGAAATAAGTAGCAGAAACCTTCAAAAATATTTATCTGGGTTAATATGAGACAAGAATAAAGTTTTGTAAGACAAGTTACCCGAAGAATGGTTAGAGATATCCATGTGAGTGTCACACATCATATATAAATGTACACATGCACGTGGATATCCTAGCGTAACCAAGTTTTTATGTCACAAGCAGATAACTCAATATACCAATATTAATAAAAAATATCAGTAAGCAGAGTGATATTTTCCATGAAGTAACGTAATATTTAATTATGAAGGCACCATGCTTATTTACTTTTAAGTGCACTTCATGTTCATTATAAAGCTAAACAACATATGTATGCGCGTTTCTGAGTCAACCTCTGCTTTAAGACACCTACTTTAACAGCCGCCTTGAGAAGTTGAGAAGGTCATGGGCTCACCCCATTGAGCTTGGGCTGCGGCAGTAGCGTGCGCAGCATTTCTCTGAAAGGAGGGGCATACTAATTATGGGTAGCAGCATATGTTTCAACATGAAGGACAAACTAACCTTGTTTCCCTAACTTTCTCAACGAATAGATAAGCACATGCACTTCGTTATATAAGCTATTCCAGTTTACCATGTTCAATTAGTACAACTGATTCAAACTTTCAGGTACAAGCTGTTTTCAAACAATTGATTACACGAATAAAACAAACGAAACTTTAAATCGACACATTATGCATAATTATAGAGGTTACGTAAAGAAGAAATTAGTTTTCTGAATATTTTTACTACTTTTATGCCATTATTTCACATGTGAAATACTAGTGCTTGGTTTTTTAATAATAGTGCACTTTTAAATGTCAGGGGGTGGCTTGTTTGAAATAGGTGCAAAAAAAATCGAAACAGCTTGTTATCCATATGGAATACTTGTGGGTCAATACAAATGGATTTTTAAACTTTTACCTATATTGTTAAGAGTTTTTTTTTAAGCTTTTAGTGGTGTTTAAGTGTGTTACCTATATGAAATCACTTTGAATTAAATCAGACGAATTGTATCAAAGTTAATGCTTTTTATAAAAAATACAAATTTAATGCAAATTTGTTACTCGCGTATTAGATATAAGACTAAAACAGGCATGGACTTTTCAAACTTGCTTTAGGACATGATTTGTTAAAATGCTACACATCAGAATTTAATTTTTAATTACTTAAACTGTAATATTATATATTTTGTCATTGTTTCTCACACATTTTACTCTGCATTTATATCTATGTGTGTAAATTTGCATACTATTTTATGAATATCTAATATACGTTACTTATTTATTTATTTTCAAAAAAATAACGTTAACACTATTTATGCACATGTTCAAGGAATCCAGTTTTTCAAAGAACTACATTTGGTTTTTTGACTGACTTTAGGCCAAAGTTCGGTATCAGTGTCCCTTAAGACAATTACATCGGTGAAATGGTATAAAATGTTCCCCAATTTCCATTTATTTTAGATTTATGTTTTCATGGTATACATATTTAATCGTGAAACTTTTGGGCTATTTAATTGATCCTGTAACTTAGAACACCACATTGAATCTCAAAGTTATTTTTCTCATTTTTTCTCTTCAGTATTTTTCTTCTTTAAAATTGCTTCTTGTACCACAGTTTATTAATTTGAAATTTTCAGGAGAGCTTCGGAATTATGGTTTCATAATTGTTGTGCACTCGTTTAAAAATGTGAAGCAGTTCAATTGAGATTAATTATTTTCCATAGCTAACACTTGAACAAATATTTGTTCTGTCAATCTAATTAAACACTACCTGCACACTTGTACTAAGATCACATTCAAAATTTAGTAACGACATGACAAGGGCCAAGAAGCATTTCATATTTTCACATACAAACGTGACTGAATATCAATATCTTAACAACATTTTGATATAGTTTGTTAACGTTTTGTGTACACGATGTGTTTTATATTCAGAACGTATAACAGAAACGTCAAAGCAAACAGAAGAAAGCTGTTTTATCGTTTTATTTTCACAGATGCATTACCTTAATATATGTTTGTATTAAGCTAAGTACAAGCTTCAGTAGAAATCTATGTGCCTTACAAAGTTTGAACCTGTCTTCTGAATCAAAGGTTTGCCACCTTATATACAGTGAAATAAAAGCAGGCAGTTTGTTACGAGACCGGTGATAGTAATGCACTTTTCGAGTCTGAATCAACTGTTATCCATTTTGCAAAAACTGGTTCCTATAACTTGAAACAAATTGAATATTCATAATTTTAACTGTAAGAACTCAGATTGGAAAATTAAACATACATAATATAGCTTTACTAAACATTTTCTTTTATTTATATTAAACAAATTTTGTTTTAAGTAAGCTTTTTTGGCAAAAATTATTAACGATATTGTAATAGGGTAAATAATACGAGACAAAGAGAGAGTGAGGCTTAGAAAAGGAGTTATACATAATTAGGAGAAAGGTAGAGCGATATATTTGATGAGACAGAGAAAGAAAGGGAGGAATAGAAGCCGAAGGAAATGAAAAGAAAAGTGAAAGAGGGATTTTGGGAGACTACTATACTAACAATAACACAAGTAGGTCTGTAGGTTGTTCAAGTAATGTAACAAAGAAAATTGAAAGTAAAGGAAAGTATATTAATGCATGCATATACTACGGCTGTTTTATTGTTATACATCTGAAGTTCTGTTCCACGTCACTGAAATTTCTGTTCTACTTCTTCAGCAAAGAAGTGTAATGAATGTAAATAAAGTAAAACACTAATGCATAAGCGTGACAGTGTGCTGAAATTACCTTGTACCGCTTTTACCCGTTTGGTATTAGAGACTAGCCATACATATAGTAAGCTGCTTAAGAGTAAATACCGCAGAGAATTAATTAGTCCTAACCCACACTGGTAATGCTCTGTCCATTAGCTGCAAATTACATCGTTCCGCTCTTTAAAAATCTCTGAATATTTAATATAACTAACGTTCACATAATATGCAATATGACTCAGTAATTTAAAGTTGGACGTGCACAACTTGTTATGTCACTATTTAGTTTATGAGAAGTTCCTCTTGGAAGTGGAAAAGGAACCAAATCTTCCTATATGCCAGACGGACCTTTAAGGGGACAGGGCATATGTATTTTTCAAACAACAACATTGCATGAACCTTTGTACCAATAAAAAGCCAAATAAAATGTTCTTAATGTTAATAAGAAAAAAGACTTAGGAAAATTAACAATATTTTTAACAAGTCTAACACCATTATGAATCAGTATGAATCTTAACTTTAATAACAGTTTTTGTAGCAAAAGATTAAATATTTTTACACAAAATAACACACATTTTTCATCTAGTACAGGATTTATTTATTGATTAATGTGCTAATTGTCATAAGTTTTAATAAAAATGGCAAGCAGCAGTTTCTGAAGAACATGCACCTGAAAGAATGCATATTAAAATTACTGCACGGGGAATGAAAAAATAAATTGAGAAATTTAGCATGTAAGATAATATTTTTTATTGTATTCATTAAAATAATTTCAGTTAGCAATGTTTCATATACTTATCTATGGTTAGCAGTGTGAAAATTTGACAGGCTTAAAAGTTTCTGTATTTTGAGCACTTGAAACAGTCCTGTAATAGTCCATTTACATTTTTACCTAAAACAACACGATTAGTGGGACTGTGGTAAGAAGATGTTCGTAAACAGAATTTTGTTTGAATAAAAAATACTTAATTTGAGGCTAATCTCTTAGCATATAAGAAATAAAACTAAATATTCCTCCTAAGTAAATTAAAAGCAAAACGTAAGAAAATCAAAATCTCATAATTGTCATAAGGTTCAGATGACCTTCCCTTCTTTGGGTCACCATTACTACATCATTCTGCTCTGTGCATTCAGTTTTTCCAATATACCTCAGGAATAAAACAATGTACAAATAAATAGCTATATGTTCTATATTTGGTTCGATTTTAAGAACTGTTCCTAAATTATTTTTTCAGAAAATGTTAATTAAACAATTTGAAGTTAGCTTCTTAGAGGTACCTATAATTTCGTAGCTTTTATTTTTAATACTTTCCATTTTATTGTTCTCCTCAGATCCCTTAATTAATGTAGCCAAAACTTCTGCAGTTCCCAACACTAGACCATAATTTTCAAATTATTTTAATGCATAATGAAAACTGCTTGGTAAACGTTGAAAACATATTAGTAATCGTGTTTGTAAACATCTTAAAATGAAATAAAAACTTTCTGCTTTCACTCAGGTATGAGAGTATACAACAAAACATTCAAGAATTTTTGGGACGAATTTCAGATTATGGAAATGCCACTTAAGAGTTATTTATGATGAACAAAATACAGCATATAAGAATACTGACATGGATTTTTAGGTTGTACAACAAAAGGAATCAACTAAATGTATTTGTTTATAGCAAACATATGCAGTTTCGATTATTATATTGATTTTTTACATTGTATTCTGCCAGATATAATTTTAAGCTACAATAGCATTCATTTAAAGTTTATTTCCAAGAATTGGGAGACTAGAAACTCTGGATACTTGAAGTCACTCTTTACTGTACAATTTTATAACGCTAAATTAAAGTAAGACGGCGTATTATGTCCAAAACGAATATGAAAGATTATCAGAATTATAGCTCATGCTCTATTTAAAAACATTACACACATAAAAAGTTTCAGTGTCCACATTTCATTGAATTACAGATTCAACTAAGACGTGACTGTAAAATCAAATTCGTCAGAATATATAAGTTAAACTGTGTTTAGTGTTATTTATTTGTTAAAACTGTCACAATGTAAATATGTGTTTGTGAAAAGATACTCGTTTCACACAAAACGACATAAAACAGTGGATTTAATGTCTATGATTTCAAAAGGTCTGTCCCAACAGAAATTCTCCATAACCCACTATATTGTTACAAAACACACAATTCTTATAAAATGCTTAAACTTAAGAATTTGGTAGGAGAAGAGCAAAGATAAATTTGAAAAAGCACGTATAAAAACAATGAGTATAGCATGCAAGAAAAGATGCAAAGAGAAAGCAAATTAAAATCTTTTATTAATGTAACACACTTGATAATTTTCAGTTATCACTGAGACGATCTGCAGAAAGCCTTTAAAATCCTCGCAGATATATTAAAACCCCTTCCTGCGTTTCGCATGTGTAATATGATTTCTGCGATATATAAAGGGAAATAACAAACTCCCCACCTTAGCAGGTGTAAGTAAACATTGGTACATATTTCAGCATTTGCGAAATATTACTTGAGGAATGCGACGCAGTGCTGCTACCTTGTGGAAGGTGTAGGAGGCGTGGGCGGTAACACAGGTATGGGAGTAGCCACGTGTTCAATTTGTTCCTCGCCATTTGTAAACGAATGTTTATTTCGTAAAATTTGTGGATTTAGCTGCAAAGCTTTGGAATAAACATATACATTACTTAAAGGTATAGTAACAGCATTGCAGAGCATACAGCAAAACAAAGTTTTCGTGCACAGGTAGGACTTTTTATCAGTTTATAAGGAAGTGAGTATGCCAGAATGAGGAATAGGTGAGGTTATGTGTGTCTGATAGACAGCGTTTACATATGCTTTAGGAAACACTTCGCAAAGGTACACACAGCACATAAGGAGATATAAATGAAAACTGGAAAGATAGTTATTGTCACAGGCAGAAATCACAGTCCGCAGCAGTGCAGCGGGCATGATGTTTTTGTTAGCGTGTTTTAACAAGGGCAAAAGCCATTCCAAGCAAAACAAAAGGCGGTGAGAATGTCTGAAAAGACAAAAGACAGTGCCTGCGCAGTGAGTGTCAACAAGAGGGGCGTACCTATGACACTGTACGTGAGAACGACCCCGAAGAGGAAGATGTGTGTGAACCAGTTTCGAGACCAGGCCCGGACCTTGTTGTACAGCCAGAAGGCGATCTTCTCGCCGACGCTGAGGCCGGACTTGGCCGTGTTCATGGTGAAGTCCTTGAATCCCTCGAACTGCTTAAACATGAATTCGGATGCCTTGTTTGGGTAAACCTGAAGCATGCCAAGAGGGCCCGCGGCCATGCCGATGGGGATACCCCCCGCGGGGGTCATTGGGATGGAAACCATGGTGGGGCTGGGGGACCCGGGGCTACCACCCGGGATCCGCAGAACGGGGAGAGTGAGACGGGGACGGGGCCGGGGCCTTTCCCCCCCGGCCCTTGGCGTGACGTCACTTGGCGTCGACATTCTCAACGCACTGTCAAGATGCGTGGCGCACCAAGTCTCTGCAACGTCTTAGCGCCGGTTCTTGTCCGTCTACCATGCAGTCGAATCTTCCTTCACTATGTCACACGCATTTGAAACACCCACACTCGCATTTAGCTTATCATGGCACCAGCAGCTGACTGACGAGACTGCGCACTAACATCGTGTTCCGTTACTGATGTAACGAAAAGTGAGGTTATGTAGCCTCGCTACACTCGACAATGTGCGTACCGCTAGACACAATCCATTCAGACCATAATTCGGCGTGTGCAGAGTCAAGCTTGCCACTGCAGTGGAGTAGACGACGATGGATCGATAGAACCCTTCTCGCGCCCAAAACACACACACACACACACACGTACTGTAGGCACCGCACCAGGCAAGTCAGTGACACCACCGCGTCGGGACGTTCCGCCGTGAGATGTTTGCGTGTGTCGTGTGTATGAAAGCTATCTTCCCAGCCAGAGAAAACATGTGAGACACAAGCCAATCCACCTACACGAGGGTACCGGCTCTTCTTACGAAATAAAACGAATCCTACCGAAAGCAAACGATCGGGTGCGCTCATCACGGAGGTTTTTTTAAGTCAGTGACATGGTACAGGTCCAGGAAATTAATGGATTGGTTCCAAAGAAATGGGTAATGAAGTTCTTAATAAAATGCGTCACATTTTTTACCCAGACGACTCCTTACCTAATTACCCTAATACGCGTTTCTGGTATTTCACCATCACTCCATTTAAAACCACGTGTCTGTCTTGCTATAAATCATGAGTCTGGAGTTTTAAATGAAATTAAATTACAGGTACATTTGAAAACATCGCTTTCAGATGTTAAAGCTAGCAAAAACTAATAAATTCTCGGGTGTGCTCACATTTAAAAAAGAACAGAAACAACGAAACTGCAATAAACGTAGCCAAAAATAAATATTGATAAATGAGCTTGCGGAAAGTGCTGTGTTGTTCAAAACACCCACCTAGCTTTTGTTTACAATAAGTGAACGACATTTACATAAGTGCCAACATTACAACAAAGTGATTAAAACAAGGATGGAGGGGGACTAAAATATATCTAGTCGGTCCGGGTGGCTCAGTTGGTTAGACACTGGTCTACTGACCCCAAGGTCGTGGGTTCAAATCCGGCCCATGCCGATGGTTTTCATTGTGCTTATAGAAGTTGTCCCCTATCAGTGGATTCAAATGCATGTAAAAGAACTCCTGCGGACGAAATTCCGGCACACCGACGGCACTCGTATGGTCCTAGCAATTGATGGCCTCGTTAATAAACAAAATATTTGTTTAGATATCTCTGATAGCACAAAAGGCATATAAAGGCACTTTATGATTTTTATATACAGGCGGGCCCTAATGACCTAGTTGTCGACGGGCCCTTAAACCCAACTCAGTCACACTCACTATATACAGGCACAAAAAACAAATCAGGGATAGTTTAGAAACAATCAAATATTCTCTGCAGTATAAGAATAGCATAATGTATATATACAAATTGTATTAAACCTTCACTAAGGTTTTCCTTCCATGTCCCATTTAAATATATAATTAGCAATGAATGGTATCTTTTATCAGCTGTTCAATACATACACATTTAAGTAGCTTACGAGCAGACATAAAATATAATTAATGATTTTTCAGTAAAACAGCTAGAAAATACAAAACTGTAAGCATTAACAGGATAATTTGTCATTCAGATACCCATGTACAGAATAAAATTATATTGACAATAGGTATTCTTTAGCAGTTATTTTGAAAGCATTGAAATTGTAAACTATCTTCTATGAACGAAACAGTTTGGTTCTTCTTCCGGTAATTTCAGATTAGTATTAAACTTTCTTTACTTTTCCATTAGCATGCTCAGAAAAATATTTTTGAATAAGTTGATATTTATATCGTAGTGCTCTTTTTGAAGTTGTATGACAGATATATGACGTATTTTCTAACTTAAAAGGAAAAAGAGACAAAAGAATGACTTCTGTACTCTTTTCAAACCTCGTGGGAGGATTCTTCGAATGAGGGTATATAGGAACTCCAAAAAATGAAAAATCTTGTGTGTTCCGTTATACGACTTCCTCTACTACGAACATTCATTTGATATAGCCGCTAAAACTCCTCTTGCAAAAGTTAACGATAATAAATGTTTTCATAAATTGTTTAATTTTTGTACATAATATGATATGTACATGGAGAAAAGCAACGACCAAATGTCGAATAGAGCTTTCTTGAGGCTGACCTTGAAATTCCATGTGCTTTCCCTGACATCGTGAGCAACAAGTCATAACCACAGAAATTCAAAGAATTACAAACTAATAAGAAATTCAAATCAATATTAATGGGTATCTCAGGAGTAGTTTATGAGACAACAAATGCATTTGCAATAGGTCGCGTATTTAAGGAGCTTTACATTTTTGTGTGAATAATTTTTGAGCATCTCTTATGACTTTAAAAATTATACAACATTCCTCCCAAAGAAGTGGACCTTACAGATAATTCAAAACATATACAATTTGTTAGGAAATGTACATAAATTCAGTCAAAGGAATAGCAAAAATTAAAAAGCCTAGAAGTATTTATGACTTTGAATTAGAAAAGTTAAGTACAAAAAAGAACAAAAACATTACAGAATACTTGTGTTCACTGCTATTCAACTATTAAGTCAGTACTGGTCAACTGGTGCTCACTGAGCGCAGTCTGCTCACAGCCCTGCGCTGATAATAGTATGTTTAGCGGTTAAAAATGAAGGTTGCTCAAGATATCCCACGAGTCGCCCAGCCCTGCATTAAGTCAATACACACTCTTTGTACCTACTGTTAAAACACAGTAGGATTCAAAGTGTGTTAATAAAGCTCGATATATGTCTGTTCTTTACCACTTATTCTTCTACCTTATTAAGCGATTGGAAACGGCTTTCACTCACCTTTTGCTGTTCCTCAACATAGTACCTTCAATTCCCACCCTTCTGAGACCATGGCCATATTTAGCTATTTGTTTCTTACTAATTTGAAGACAGGTCGACAAAGTCTGTGTTGATAATGGCGAGCAAAATGATTACGTCGGTTAGTTTCCCCACAAACGCCAAGTCATCGTCCATTTGCACAAACGCCTCGTATTGAACATCAGTTTCAATAGCAGTCCTTTCATTTCTTCAAGACGCTCAAGTTCATTGTGAGAAAACCTAACTTTTTGGAAACTGCTGGATATGGTCTTTGTTTCAGTTTCACTTGTTACTCATCGAATTACCCAAAATATAATGAGTTTACAAAAGATTTGTACAGGAACGCAAGGGACCAGTCAAATTATTCACGATTTCGAATTAAAAGGGTTCGAAATAATCAAGCTTTGCTCTATATGATACTTTAATTACATTATTTTGCTTTTCAAGAAAGCAAAAATGTTGCATGGGTTGAGGGGTTTATTGAAAATTTTTGTGTCAATCTTTAGGAAATAGAACTTATATTAAGCTTGGTACATATCAGCCTTTTCTTTTTTAGTCATTTGGAATTTTCTTGAAGGTCTGTATGCCTAAATGTCTGTCTGTCTGTCAGCAGCATTGCTCCAAAGTGAAACTACAATTAAATGTCAAAGTTGGTATTTAATTTCAGCACCTTCCAAGTGTAGGACACGAGGATTTTTCAACAAAATCTCTCCACCCTAAACTGCCTTATGTTTACGTATTTATTTTTGTAGAACAAAGTTCTCAGATATTCCTTGTTACTACTTTGAATATTCTAATGCTTATACTTTTCAAATTTGAATTCTGTTTTCTATCTCTTGGCCATGCAATAAAATGGAATTTGAAAGGTATTACATGGTGCCCATCTCACAAAATGTATAACTTTCACTTAAGCTTACTGTATTTTCCTATGCCCATTGCATCTACAACGAAATAAATAATAAAACCATTTCTGTAAATTTTTATCTCCATTAACATTAAGTAAATATAAGGATATGCTTTTGTAATGATAGTTAAAGAATGGGTAGAGAAAGTCATTGAATCTAACAGGGGAGGGGAAAGAAATTAAAGAAAAATTTCCCTCTAATGTTAATAATATCCCTGTTTATTCGGTCTTAATTTTATTGGCCACTGCTTCAGACTTTAACTTTTAACGGTAGCCAAAATAATCTTGAGAACAGAGTCCCCCGCCTAAGCAAACGTGGAGTATTTCTTGGAACTAAAAATGAGCACCTGAATTTTATCACCCAACACTCCAAGTATAACAAAATCTCGAAACATGTTTTTACTGGTAATTTTAGGCTTAATGATGTAAAATTCCCTGCATAACTTTGCTATGATTTAGATATAAATATTCGTGAAAATAAAAACACACATTTACTTCATGGCTTTAAAATAATATAAATTTCAAATACACCAGACCAGAAGTGTAGATTATTTTCAATTAGATTGTTAATTAATTGAAAATATCCTGTTAATTAGCCTTTAGTAAGCATTATTTTTTATGTAGACAGTGTAGCCGGAAATAACGCCACTAGTTACCTCTGAAGAGCACCAGGAAATTATCAATTTAGCATCAGTAGCAAGTCTTGAAGCTAAATCATCCCTTTCCATCAAGCTTTCAGTGAGTCTGAAGTGACGAACAGACAGATTACGTCTAGTGGAGAGTCATAAACCTCAAATGAAGTGTTCCTGGTAATTCATCAGCGTTTCCCAGGTAAGGTCTCTTCTGTTACTATCGCACTGGGTCAGCAACTAGAGAGAGAAAATGCCTTAATGTTGATTTCACGTGTAATATGTTTAAAAGGAAAGCAAACAGTAAACTATGTACTAGTTTATTAGAGGGGGAAATAATAATTTTAAGGAATGAAACCATGATTAAAAATGCTATCTCCTGCCACAAATAAAAGGGGGTAACGTAAAAACATTTTGCTTTATTTATTTTTTTTTTTTTACTTTGTCTACTGTTAGGGTAAATGTAGGAAAAATTAGAATTCAATTTCATTGAAATAGTTTACAGTTTTTGGATTGTATTGCTGACATTTCATGCTTCTATCATCACTAACTGTTAACAAATAATTTAAATAGCAATGACCACGACTGTGCCACGCCTCCCTTTTGCTTCCTATTCAGAAGAGTTTGCCATTTTTATATTTGTTGCTGCTTTGGCTGTCAGTTTCATAAGTATTGTTTGCTGGCTTTTAGAAGGCTGTGAACAAGATGCCTAAATACTTTATTGAGGTTTCTTATTTTGAAGTGTTCACTTTCGAAACACCTCTGCAATAATAAAAATGAAAGTAACTCTTTTAACTCAACTTCTCTACAGTTCACATTTTTTCATATTGAAGGTACATGTTCTCAAAAATATTGCATTACCACATTTGGCATTTTAATAGCATAGCTCTGCGGAACAGAATTTCAGTAAAAATTGTAGTTAAGCGTTGGTAAGACTTTACTGAAATGGATTTTGAAGAATTATGTCAAAGAAACAATATATCATCTTTTATTTCAAACATAATAGTAAATATGAAAACTCCGTTCCACAAGATTATGTGTTGCACATTCAAGATAATGCATAAAATTTTCAGAGAAATATCTCGAGCACCTTTTGGGAAACTGCACCTTATAATTTTTTAGCTAGCCAAAAGTATAGCACAACGCAAAGGCCACAAACAATTCTGAAAGAATTACACATTATGTAAACAAGGCTAAGTAATTCATTACCACACCAAATTTCAGTTGTCTAAGTTAGAAAATGTAGGTTTTATAAATATTTTTCGAGGTGTAATTCTTTTTATTTACAACCCCCCCCCCCTCTGTAGCAGTTTTTTGTATAGCGCTTATGATATACAAAATATATCAAAGTTACAAAATCCGTTAATAGCAAAGGGTTAAGAATATGTACCACAGGTGAAGGGATGCCAGTCGGGAAAGGCACTACCGAGGGTCATTAGCGAACGTCCCAAACATTAAGGTAAACGAGATACAATTAGTTTTGGCAAGGTCTTCAACATAAAGAAAAGGAGCCTGCTATTGTATTTTAGAAAGTATCGGAAACCCGAGGGGTTTCGCCAGAGGGCAAGGTCTTCACTTAATGAAGTGAGGGCCATTATAGATGTTTGGGAAGCTAAAAGCAGATAATGACTGAGGGACAGTAGGAGAGGGACATCGTTACGAGGGAGATATACATGTAAGCAACACGGTGAAAGTTCGTTCCCACGGTTACGTTAGACTGCATATTTTATTGTATTTAAATTGTTCAGCAAAGCTTAAACGGGTAAAAATAAAACAAATAAAGTGTTCTAACAAAACTACAATATCGCTCTCTGTAACCACCACGGATCCCAGAGATTAAGACTCATGTGTGAGCAGCCGTAGGCACCCATAATAAGAAGCAGTCAATCGAGTGACATAAAATGCTTCACCTCTTAACTACAGTAGGTATAGGAGGTATTCTATTCCAGTCAGATATTCTATACTAAGATTTTATTAAAAATGCATATTTCTAGGCTCCATAAATAAAGATATACACTTTTAGACACGTGTGTGTATGGATGCGTGTGTTGGTGAAAAGTACAATTCAGATACGAAAAGTAGGTTAAAACCAAACTTGGTGCTTAAGTTCAGCGTCCTCTAAGACGAAGATTTACCAGAAAACCTTCCACACCAAACTACTGTTTACATATTGATTTTCTAAAGATGCCTATATGTTTAAGATAATTGCATGCAAAATAAAATGTACACTTTAATTTTCTGAGAATTGCCTATCAAGTCCTCTTCATTTTCTGGCTTAAATGAATAACATGAGAAAATCTTGCCACATAAAGATGCACAGTTTATGTCAAATATAATGCGGAGAAAAGAGCATGGAATTCTAGGTTAGCAAATAACAGCTATCATGTAAACATCAATTTGGTTTCTTCATTCCCAATTTATTTTAACGAAATGCGTAATCAACAATTTATGAAAAAGCATTGTGAAGGAAGCTTCATATGAGCGGGTATTCTCCGGGTTCTCCGGTTTCTCCTGCCATTCGTTCCATCAAGTGTTCCATCATCACTCACTTTCATTCATTTCGCTGTCATTACATATAATCTCCTTCCTCACTCAGGCTTCAGACAGACTACACACTCTGGCCATTCTCTCTGATCCAGAGCTAATTTGCTCCTCCCCAGCCACCCATTTGTAAGTCCCCTCTCTCTCTTCCTCACTCACTCCATGTTCTACTCATGTTGGGTCTATTGACAAAATGTGAACGCACAACCATCTTACAACTCGATGCTCTCCAGAGCCAAAACAGTGCATTTTTGGATAGGCGTTCCTTCTTGAAAACTGATCAGTTTGCCATCCCGCACACCATACCAAGTGTTGTCGGTGTTTTTGGGACACCCTATATTTGTGTGTCCATATCTGCAAAGCAGCACGAGTGCGTTGAAGGTTTGTTTTACATCACCTTTTTACGTTTTTATTGGTAATTTTGTCGTTTTAGGCTATTTCAGGTCTTTTAAAATCATTCTGAAAAAAATTATCGGGGAAAACTAATCATAAGTATTCAACATTGGAATACGGTACCTAAAGCACTTTGCTTACAATTAATACCTTTTTAGAATGTTCTTCAAATTATCATCCTTAGTCATGTGAATATGTTAACCAATAATAAAATTGACCTAAAATGGTCTCATACTCTACTACTAGCTGTACACCGGCCCCTTGTTGTTTGGTTTTTTACAAGAGTACTATTTACATCTGCTCCGTTTCCGTTCAGCAGAGATTAGGGGGCTGTTTCATAATCCGGTCATGTGCTGTTTATATATTGTAATAAATGAAACTTACAGCTACCTTTTTTGTCACTTTATTTCTCTTACAATTGAAGCACAGAATTTAGTTGTTTTATCGTTAACACAATTTAGAATTCTCATGACCTTGCAACTTGTAGCTGTTCTGTCCTATCGTAATCTTGACAGAAATACTGTTTACAGTTCTACTGCTCACTCTGCCTCACAAATAACTGTTCCCGACGATGCACTCATTAAAGCTGTCTATACGCTAAATAGCCCAACATACTAAAAACTCAGTTCTCTGTCTTCTTCTTTACATAACCAAGCATAAGTAGCAGCCAATTTCTCTTGGGATACACATTTCTTGAAACTTCTAACAGGCCGGCAATCGAAATCTTCTTGAACCGTCTAGACTCAGTCTTTGTTCCAGCCCGAATATTGTTGTCGGCCTCAGGTTTACAAGCAGTGGTGTGAGGTAGTTAACACTGAGCTTCCCTTTGACAGGTGACCGGCGGTTAATGTCACAATGCGTTTTTTACGCCTCTTTCATCATTTGATAACAGCAAAAAATGGAATAATTTAACTGCGACGTACATCGGAGACGGTAACTGGCACAATCTGAAATTGCTCGCTCTATACGTGATTAATGTATGGAAAGAACAAACATATTTGCGCAATATACGACTCGAACTTTTAATTAATATTCTTCAATTTGGGATATACATTATGCAAACATTCATTCACAATCGATTCACTCCAATGCCGTGGTTTGTTCGCAATAGTTTTGACTTCTGTAGTTAATTAATATCCATTATTAAAAATTTGGTCACGGTTTAAAGTGCAAAGTTAAAATTATATCATTGCAATGATCCTTTTGTAGTCACATGCATCTAAACAACGAGCAACACTCTCGTGTTTTTCTTTTTCAAATGGGAATAGATGCTGTTCACATAATCGAGTTCAAGATTCTCAACGTTTGCTTACATAAGGATATAAGAAAATGCTAGCCAATGTGGTACTATCTGAAATTTCTATATCACACGTAATTACAGGAGGTAAAACATAAAGCAACGCTAATAAGTGTGACTAATAAGTGTTATAGGTTTAGCTTATAAGGGTATGAATACAAGATATTAATTTCCTTTTGCTTATAGTCTAATTTGACACATTATCTGTAAATACGCTGTTAGAGTAATAATTTTATATACTTTACAGAACATTAATATTCATTTTACTGGTCTTAAAATATTGTGATAAAATGAGGCAAATCCAGTCTAATTAATTTTCTTTATTTTCCTCCAAAGCTGAATGCACAACAAAACAGTTCCCTTTTGCCTATGTCTACAGTATTTCCTGATATTACAACTCGCAACTGTTTTCTTCTCATAGCCTTGACTTACTCCTTTCTGTCTTTCTTCACTTTCTCTATCTCTAGAATAGCTTACTTAGACGATACAATCACTCGACACCCATTAATTGGTTCACTATCTTCCTTTGGGCGTGACCGCACGTAGCTCATACACACACACACACACACACACACACACACACACACACACACACACACACACACACACACACACACACACACAGGCGCGCACACACATACTAAAAATAGACTGACTCCTGACGACTCATGTTCTGTAACTAACTACTCTCGTCGCCTCGTCTCCTTATACAGTGAGGGTGACATAACATAGGCCTTTCTCGTACTTCTACAAATACGGCGGCTGCCAGACACATCTCGAATAATCTGGAAAACCCCTTTTTGTTCCGTCACTCCGATTGTTGTCACATATTCACAACAGTCGCACTAGGCAGCCTGAGCTTGAGTGCCTTTGATACACGCACAGTCAGTGGGTGCGGCAGCCCGGCCCCGACTGTTCTTTGTTGTGCGCTACGGCCAGAGTTACCCTATATAATGGACTACTCTAAAGCTATACATTTCAATTAATTGTTCATTTATTTTAATGCCTATGTGTATATGTAAACGTGAGATAGAAGTCCACTTTTAAGCAACAGACAGATCTCACTGAAAGAATCTCATAGTCAGCAAACTTTTCCTCAAGCAGTTTTCTAAAATGAAACGTTTATAACATTTACAAGTTGTCTGAGGCTACGTCTTAAGTACATTATAATCCTTGCGCTAGGTGAAGTTTCTTCTTCCCGGGTTCAAAGAGCAAATGCTTTCTGTGCACAAATATTTAGATACATTTTACAGTTACTCGAGTGTGTGTGTGTGTGTGGGGGGGGGGGGGGTGTAAATGAATAACACCGTACGAATTTTGCTGGTGATATACGGTTCATGGGTAATGAATTTTAAATAGCAAATCTATGGTCTAGGGTTACAAATTACAGAAGTGTGCCTTAAAATTGAGGGTATGCAAGCCACTGATCATGTCCACTGCAGCTGTAATGCATGATGAGAAAACAAGTACAGATGAGAAATACACTAGGAAAGTGTTTGCTGTAGCCGCATTGAAGAAATGCATAATTCATTCATTTGGAGAATCTTGCTGCAGGGAACTGGAAATACGCAAACAATCGAAGGCGTAAGAAGTGGTATCTATGCCATATGTTAATGTCATCTTCAGGAGAGACCATTATTGTATCTGTGATAAATTGCACATTTTTGTATGAACGGAAAAAGAAAATGTTGGCAAGTTGCACATGGTGCAATCACCTTCTTCTCGAATTCAACATCTTCAGGACCAGGAGTCAAACAAAAGAACAGCTTTAGCTTTTTCTTGTATATCTTGTCACATTACCTGTTCTAAGAAGATGTTTAAATCCCTCTACCATATTAACAGATTTGCTAGTAAACATTTTGATGTTCATTGATATTCATGTTTGCAGGAAAATGGCCGGTGGGCTCCGACACAACGACATAAAATAGGATGGTAGCTGTTATCCATAAAAATCCCAGGCATTGTCATATAAGAGTAGAGTTTGAAAACCTATAGCCACTCCACATACTCGCCCCTCTTCTGTTAATATAGTTGCACCACAACATCTAAATCTTTACAACGAGGTTTTATCTCTAATCAATAACAAAACAAATGTAGTTTTGCACTATTCTCCGCGACTACTACCGCGGCGTCCCTTGCAGAAAGCTACATGATAAAAAAACACTTTGCATGCATTGAAAACTGTGTTTAGAAAATTATTAATCATCCATGTACAATGAAATAGTAAATCAACTTCCTGGAATAAAATGTTTTCATTGTTGCCTTTCCAAAATTGTGGCAACTGAAGCAACTGTGGCATTTTGAAATAACATCCATTCTGTAGCTTCTTCTCTGTTCTATGCGCTTTGTCTTTCCTCCAGAACTTTTGAATCTTGCAGGTTCAAGGGAGACACATAGATTTTCCTTGCTCACGTATTTAGTACTCCCGCACTGACATGAAAAGTCACGTCGCCTGGAAATAGCTAGTCCTTTAAGAAGCGCTCAATCCGTTGGTGAACAACAGCCGTGTCTAAACACAGGGTTACGAGTCGACCTGAGCGTCATGTGGTCTGTTGACATGACAAAAATGATTGAACACCTTAGGAGAGTAGAGTATTTCTAAGTCACACGTCGTGTTGCAGCGCGGTTTGCACAAGTCGATGTTTCCAACATGCAGCTGAGTTTATTGATAGTTCCTGTTCCGTATGTGCTCGATTGTCGGACACACAAATAGGTTGTCGACATTGGCGTAGCTAGAGAGAGAGAGAGAGAGAGAGAGAGAGAGAGAGAGAGAGAGAGAGAGAGAGAGAGAGAGAGAGAGAGAGAGAGATTGAGATATGTTGTAGTGGAAGAGGAGACTAATAGGGGCAAGATCCTTACATAATAACACGAACTGTTAGGTAGTGAAGTGCAGATAAGCAAATGCTCTTTCATTGCTGAATGATAAATCAATAATTATCATGGTCCACCTCTGAGGTTTGTATGGAGGGCAGTGTGTTTGTCTCACATTCAAGAGGTCCCGACTTCAGGGTTAGGGTGAATTATACGGATAAGATTTTTACGAGGCTATCCCTTATCTGAGAAGATAAATGTTGGGTTACTTTAAAATCCGCATTCATTTCAGCATCATTTCACCCATTTCATCCATCGTCCGATATGATCTACTAGGTAAAGGAGCGTTAAGCTAAAGAAATTGTTACAAAAAGTTCCTACCATTTTGTTTTGTTTCGTTGCTTCCATTTTATTTGTAGGAGTTCTTCAGCAGCATTGCTTAAAAAATTATCCTACATCCTTAACCGACAGTAAACTGATTATTATTACAATTAATGAGCTAATAATTTATACACAGATGTTATATGATTTATTGCGCAGGATTGCATTTCCTTCCTGCGTTCAAGTTGTATGCTTTTTCTTTGTAAGCGCAAGGGGATCGATAATGGCTGGGCAGTGCAGGTTATGCATTAATAAACAGTTTTCTGCTCGCATTCATACAAACCGTTTCTCCGCAGAGGAAAAGAAATGAATGGCCAAATGTTGCCATATCTATCTATGTCTGCTACAATGCATTTGGCTTAGGCAAGCCATTTCTTTCATTTCACTTGAGATCACGAATATAGCACGCCTGAACGTACTGTTAAGATCTCAATACTTTAATAGCGTAGAATATTCCTTAGGAATGCGAGTATTACTCCAGGTTAGAAATAAAAATATTGTGACAAATGACGCTTTTTTTCTGTTCTAAAACTGACTCACAGAAACACAGTTCTCTTTTTACATCGATAACACAATCTACGTCGTGATTTTGTAACTCATACTTGTTCTGTCCTATGATAACCTTGTCATAAATACTGCTCACAGCTCTACTACTCTGTCTCCGTCTAACAACTGTCTCTGACGATACACTCAACACAACAACAAATATCTTCGATTAAATGTCTCAAACTGTTCCTGACGATACAGGTACTCAAATACTTGCAACACTGATTATACGCAACACACACTTAAACCTAATGAAAAGCTCCATCTAAATTATGTGGGCAAAGGCTTCTTAGCCACTCTTTTGTTAATGAATTTGTGTATTTCCAGGTTCCACCTCAAGATATACTGATGGAATAAGAATAATTAAATGGCTTCTTAATGTTAACATTTCCAATTGCACGTTTAATATTTCAATCAATAAATAATTCAGACAGCTTATTTTTAGGTTACTATGCTGTTAGGTCTTACGTCATTTCCTAGTGATACCAAAAGCATTAATGACCCGTTTTAGCCTTGCTGCCATGGGAATTGATAAATGAATTGTAAATTTAGCTTACAATACCAAATATATGTTAACGATTAACTTACATATCAAGTAGTGCAAAAATATAATTTAATAATTAGTTTGCAGTTCTTTATAGCTGCAGTGCCAAGTTTTAAATGTATTCTCAAAATAACACTTTGCATAGTTATATTCCCTTTTCTCTGAAAGTTTTGGAATAGAAAGCTGGAAATTTCAACAGTAATACACAGTACATAGGCAAACTTACTGAACCACAATCATATGCTTAGAGTTTGTAAGAATAGTTAGTACAAGAGTAGGAAAAGTCATATGAGTGTAACAGATTATTTTTTTTATTACGAAAAACAATTTTCCCACGAGATTCTTAATTCAATAATCTCAACGATTTTGGTTCAGTATGTCGATATATTTGAAACATTGCAATGAAAGTGAAAGAAATGTTCCATGTTCTTAGGTTGCTAAAATGATTTTATTGAAGGATATAAATACCTCGTTACAAACTGGTAAAACCTACAAAATAAATATATAGTGCACTGTTGGTGGTTAAGCTCAAACAAGCGGGACTTGTCCAAGTGCCTCCCTAACTTACTTGGAGCCTTTCCAATAACATTTATGATGAAATATGTTTCAGGAAAAACAACTTTAGCTACTTTGCAGTAGAGTTAGAGAACAAAAAAGTCGATGTATGTTCTACTGATTCAAAAGCTTACACTTCTTAACTTGGTAGTTTCTTTTTATCATTGTGGTTAAGCATCAATATCAGCTTCTCTTGATTTCTAAGCTACGTTTAGCTTCTACATCTTTGTTCTAACTTATTGTGTTGCTTCAATATATTCGTATAAATTAAATTATTTACGTGCTTTTTCCTCACTACTAATCCTTTATAAGAATAAATTAAATTTTATATTCTTGTTACTTCAAAACATATGACGTATTGCTCTTAATTCAAATTTTGTTTTGCTTTAAAATTCCATAAATGTCACTCAAGTTTACTGAAACTAAGAAGTTACGCAGAATTAATCTTTCTCAGTAACAAAAATGCCTTAGATCAGTTTCGCATTGTTAATATGTAGACGTTTATAGAAGTTTCTAAGGCAATTAAACATAATCATAACGTCATTGATATTGTAGTTAACTGATTTTTGGTTATAATTGTGTTCATTTTATAGTTGTAATAATTCAGTTTGTCGAGATATTATTTCAGTATTTTATTGTAATTCCTTGTTTCAAATTATCAACTTTCACATGTGCTTTCTGTGCGACATAGTTTCCTGCATTAAAATACTTTTTATATTAATTACAGATTTTCTACAATATTTCATTCTCTTCTCAACGCATTGAAATTAATTTTATTGTAACATTTAACTTAACAATATAAAATATTCCTTCAGCTTTCAATTGGCTGGGTAGAATTTTACCTTGCTGTCTTCCACAGTTCTGATGTACTTGCCATTTTGTCCTTGCTGCAGTGATAGAACTATTGCGAACATTGTACACATTACACAAAACATATATGAAACAACAGTGACGCCGGTCGCGGCACACAACAAAAGTCGGTCGAGGCTAAGCTAAGTTTTAACGACCGCCGAGTGACTGTATCGGAGTTACTATTTGAGAGACAGAGAAAATGAACAAAGGCAGTGGAAGGATTGAGTCATGGCTACGAGAAGTAAACACTTGGGAGTCGTAATATTACGAAAGGTTGTGTTACGCCAGTAGAAGAGAACTGTGTATTTGTTCAAAAGTTTGGAAGAAAATAAAGTAAGACAAAATTAATTGGAATGATTTTGTAGTCTTTTTCACAATATTTATTTACACTGCTTTCCTCCATTACGAATTTCCAGGTCCGTTAAACACTCGGCGGAGGCATCTGTAGTTCATTATAACATCATTATATGCTATTAAAAATAGTTTGCTGCTTTTGGACTATTTTCCATTGTAATGTTCTAAAAATATTTATAGAAAATATCTCTAAATTAACTGCTTATTTGAGGTAAATTGATTTCCCATTTAAATCCCTAAGTGTATCAATTAGATTTGTGTCCTCTACTGATTAACATTGGAAGACTTATTTGGATTTTAAAAGTGACAAGAGTGATAATTCCTGACTTGAACCACAAATCTTAGGTTTTCCAGTCAACAAACCCCTCAGCTATCTGACAAGACCTCCCAAGACAACGAATATTCCCCTTCAACTCATTTACCCTGGCATATTCACAAAATCATCTCAATTTCTCCAAAGTATCAGTATTTTAAAATCTGTTGGTCACTATAAGCAGGTATATAAGCAGCTGATGTCCTTTTAAATATATGGACCGGAATTTTCTATCTCTTAAGCTCGCAGGTAAAATTAAGGCCAATTTTGTGAATTTGCTTTAAGATATTGTTTTACATGACAAAATATTTCAGGTTATTATAGCAAAATATTCTTTTGCATAAAGAGCCGCCTTAACATAATTTTTATTACAAAGGAGCTTGTCAATAAAAATTAGAAACAACCTGGTCAGCAAGATGCCAATACAGGAAACAAAGTGAATGAATTGTGTATTATGAATGAAAATCAAGTCATTTATATTAGTAGGAAAGGAAGAATTCGTATTCTGTGTTTCCAGTTACCAAGCAAAGATGGGTGAAATGAGTTTTGCCTCTTTCACCTCTAGTATCAATTCAGATGGAGAATTTTTAATAAACAGCTCTTCCTAGATTGCTGCACACACGTATTTAAAAATGTACCATTATATAACTTGCATACAATTACATAAATGCCCATACTAACCCGTTATTCATTTTAGAATTATTATATTATACAGAAACAAATGAAACAGGTGGAAAAAGAACTAAGCAAACAAAAGAAGGCAAAAAAAGCGAGAGGTAAAGTTTTAGCCTTAAGCAATTAACCCTTTATTAATTATCGTCTTGGCACTACATGTTTTGCTGACTACAAAGGTTCTGAAATTACGGGCACACTGAACTATTTAAACTACATAATCCCATAATGTTCCGCTGACATTTATTGCGACGGGGTGAATTTATGAAAACAAAATTAATACCGTGGGAAGTAATAAGAAAAGAACGGCTCAACAAGCTATATAAACTGCTAATGGACACATAGTACTTTTATTCTTTTGGTGTTAAAAGAAATGAATCGAGGCTTACGCATAACTGGGGCGAACACATGGGTAAAGAAGAACATGGAACATGGAAGAAATTAACGTTATGTGTTATGTAAATCTACAGCTGTGCTAACCATATATGACTGTTTTACTAACATTATTCAGGGAGAATTTAGCACTATGTTTACTAACTTCAACTCATTATAGGAATTACTGGGTAGTGATTATACCAATAGGCAGTTTGTCTATGCATTAGGGCATAAATACACTTCATAAATTACACAATTATATAACCTATAAAGATTTTTACAGTTCTCTCTATGCTGTTTTTGAAGTCTTTGTTTCAAGAATCTCAAGTTGTCGCTAGAGGTAGAGGTGTTTTAAACCTCCTTTTTGCTTTATTTACCACTTTTATGTAGGTGAAGAAGGTATTGCATTCACCCGATACTTCAATGCTTAGAGTTCACCAAAGTACACATTTGGAGCTTCCTGAATGGGAAAAAAATTACTCTCTCTTCCACGAGTAATAAGTAGAGGAATTTTTGCACTCCACCCAAATAATTGCCATCGAGATTGCACCGGAAATATACAGTTTTGAAGCTCCTCCCCCCCCCAAAAAAAAACATTTTTAGAAAAAGTTCTACATGTATGTGTGTGAGTGTGTGTGTGTGTGTGTGTGTGTGTGTGTGCGTGCGTGCGTGCGCGCACTAATGATTTTGAATAAGATATTACATATTTAGAACATTTACATGACAAATGAAATGTATATCATTAATTTTTGGGAATAGTCATTCCGAATGATCTTTGCAAACCTGATAAACAATAAGTGATAGAAAAAATCTACTACACAACATGTAGATATCGTTAAAGGACTCATTTATATCACATTTGTTTGGGGTTTATTGGTTCGTATTTTAAAATACGTCTGCATTTCTAAACTGGAAAATCGTTATTGCTTTCCTCCCTCTGCTTGGCAATGAAAGAATGGAATTTCAAAGACGTCAGATACCTCTTTACGTCACTAAAACCTAGAGTATTCCTCTATTTCCGCTGTACCTTCCAAGCAAATATGCAATAAAACGAGTCAAAATGCTTGATTAACAATATAAGTATATAGACGAACTGTTTACAAGTATATCTCCAACGGTTTATTAATAAAATGCCACTTCTTTAAGATATTTTTATGAAAAATTAAATGTAAGTATAGTTTGAATTTTCTGGGGATAGCCTCTGAAATCCTGTTCATTCTGGACGATATTTGCATGACTCCTAAACCGTAAAATATCTCACTGTCTATAAATGTAAATTCAGTTTAATGCACAATGTATGTTAAAACATCTATTTTGGTGCGTTATCCATTTAAAAAACATTCCTTGTTCTTTGTTTGAATTACTCAATAAGTACTTATGATTCTCACAAATTGCTAGATGCTGTTCTTTTTTCTTCTTCTTTTCTTTTTGTCCTCGGCAGCAAAGAAACAAAGCTTTGTTTTTCGCTAAATGCGGCCACTTTTGCATGATTTAATCAGTCAAGCGCTACAAGTTCGCGTATTACTCGCCATTGATTGCGTTTCCTTTTTGGAGACAATTTAAAATTATCCCACGTGCATTCAAAAAACCTAACCCATAACCTTGCCTGCGTATGGAACTGTTTTCATCTTCTTTGGAACTGATCCTCCCTCTTAAGTGCACTGTTTTGACTGTTCCTTCGTCTCAGGTGTGAAGTGGTGGACCCATATGTTATCCATGGTTGTGGATCGATGCAAAACTTAGTGAAATTTCACCAAACACACGACTAATCTCACGACGCTGTATTTGTTCCATTGTGAGCAAATGCGGCACATATGTTGCACACACCTTTCTGATGTCCAAATGTCCAGTCTGTATGCGATGTATAGTACTCTTTCAAATAGCTGCATATTTACTAACTCGCACACTTTCAGTTGACGGTAATCCAATAACATTTTGTGGATGTTCTTTAGAATTTCTGGTATGGTCACCTCATTTGGTCGACCACTACAATGTCCGTATTCGCAGCTCGTACGGCCACGCTTAAGCTCTTCCACCCAATATTTCACCATTGGGAAGCTCAGTTTTAATATTAGTTGGACTAAGACCTCCAAATGAAAGTATTGTATAGCATAACGATGACCCATTTTCTACACGTACCTACACAAATTCGCTGAGAGCGTTCATTATTGACGACTGCCAAACAAGTAATGAACAACCCAGCATCGCCAAATTTCAAATGTAAGCTTTATAAGGTTGGTACTTTCTAGTATAGTCATTTGTTTGAAACAACAACCACTGTATATACGTCAGGTTGAGTACTTTTTGGACAACCAGCTCTGTAAATTCAACCTATAAAAATATAACTTAAGATTAAAAGAAATATATAATCTTTATTTCTACAGGAACACGGCCAACTCGTGTTTTGTTAAGGACCTATCAGACATTTTGAAGTTCCATTTTTGCATTTATTTTTTCACAAGAAAAGTTATTGTCGCTGCAAAACGTTTCATTAAATATAATCATGCACATGAGGACTTTGACGGCTTTTAAATCGGGATCCAAGAGTTATAGCAACTATTGCACTTATCACCTCCTCTGAATTTCAATTATTGTCTCCTATGCCTTTGTTATGTTGTAGTCAGGTTGGAGAACCTAGCTGCACTGTCCTACAGATGCGCAACAGCTGACGTAATTTGACGCAGCACAGCCACTTGATTTAAATGGCAAAAATGGCATATTGAAATAATTGGATGAGGGAAACCTGAGAACACAGAATACAACAGGAAATACGCTAATAACCAGTTTGACAACTTTTTTATTGAATGAAATTATTAATTAATAGCAGATACTCCTACTTCTGACATAGCCAACATCTTAAAGATTGGAGCATCAATATGAGAAAATAAACTAGGTGAATGGAATTTAATCTTATAGACCATTCCAATGGACACTAATAATGCCCTCCTCATTTTTTAAACATGTTAGTAATTACAATAGAGCATTTAAACAACATTTCATAGGCTATATCATCCTTTAATTCGTGAAAGTCTTAATAAATGCAAACTCGTGATAGTCAAATTCTCTAGGTAAGCTGACAATCACCCGTGACAATACTTATGACAAAGCTTTGGTACTCTCATACGAGCCATTTAGAACACGCAACTGTATGCATAGTGCATATTCAGCTGTTCGGGCTGTAGTAAATGTTTAATATGTGACTTCCAGGAAACCTCAGTGAAAACTACTAACTTCGCGACCTTCAAGCTGCTAAGTTAGAAAAAAATGCTTCTATTGGTGATGGAGTGTAGAGAATGACTTCCTAACTTATATAATGCAGCCTACGGTTATAAGAGTGAGTAGCAATAACTAAGGTATAAAGTGCACTCTTTGACAGAGAAAGTAACCACACATACATCACAAACACGCGAGAAATTCTAATGTAAATATTGTGACACCGGCCACCAACCGCCATCAAGGACGCTCAAAGTCTACCTCACACAAGTGCGCGGCAAGTAAACAACATAACAATGGTGCGGACAGGAACAAAGATATAGTATTCCAAACTATTCGAGAAAACTGTTCACATGCCGGCCTTCTTTGTGAAAAGGTGGATTTCGAGAAAAAAATCCGTGCTATATCGTGTATAACCGAATGCGGCGGTGAGAGAAAGAGAACAGTTCTTAAGAGTTGTTCAACGAGACATCAGTTAGAACTTAATATGTACGTATAGGCAGCATCGAGAGATATTTGAGTGTGCTCAGTGCTGAAGAAATAAAGGGACAGATTAAAGTAACTGGTCTTGTCATTTGTCAGACTGTCACATTGTCATTTGTCAGAATGTGCTCTCGTACTGCACGAGTAACATTAATTTATATGTAAACTTCCACAGTTCTTCATTAAAGGTCTCTGAATATCCCATACCCAGTTCGACTTTCATCTGCTGCTGTGCATGTGAAGTTGCACTTCTATGTTCTTCTCGTAGTGATATGTCCATGTTAAAAGTCCTTGCTAGTATATTGACTTCGCTTGGAAGCAATTACAACGAAAAGTTTCTTTTTCGTTTGTTTATTGTGTGTGGAAAATGCACAAGTCACGTGATAAACCATTTTTATGTCCTAAAATGTCGTAGAAGGAAAATGTTCTTTATGGAGAAATTAAAGATGTTATAAAGATTTCGATTGTATTCAATGAAGTCCATGACTAATTTTGAACTCTCTACCATGAATACTGTAAGGTTTTTTTCTCCAGTTCCAGTTCTGTCAAAGTATTTCCAGGAAAACTTCATTTGAAGGGTTCAAAACAGCATACAGAACCGGAATCATTATCAATGATTCGTGGGCTTCAATTCCTATCAATTGAAGACCATCCGGATAGACTACAAAAGACAGTAAACAATATAGTGGACAAACCGAATGAAATCAGACTTTGGAATGAATACAAGAGATACTTCTGTTTGGGTACGATGTAGTCTTAGCCAACGAAAACGTTATATACCTAGTGCCATAGAATAATAAGGCTATCAGAAGCACAAAACTTCATCCACTGAGAGAAAAAAAGTACCTATTTGGAGAGAAATTGTGTAAATGGCAAGCGTGACGTAACTTTTTAGGCATTTCTGAAATTTATTTCTCTACGTGAACTTGAATCCACATGCCAAAATTCGCCCGGGATATTTATAGAGCGAAGTATTAAAATAATGGCTACTTCCTAATGAAACCATTAGTGTGAAATTAAACAGGCCACCGTCTAATTTAGAGCGATAAATAGTGCGCAACCAATGGCGCGATAAAATTAAGTGAAATGTGCCTTCAGGGAATATTACGCAAATCAAAATATCTCGATAGTTCACCAAACGGCAACATCCTTTATTGCAACATTCAGCGAATTAAGTGTCAATCTGCATTAATTCTCGAGCTGTGATCTACCCCCTTTACCAAAGAAACCAGAGTCCTTGGCTGCCTTGGCCAATAAAACCCCGACAACGTTGGTGAAAACTACAAAGCAAATTAAATACAGCTAGCCTTGTTAGATAACAAAAGCAGTACGATATTGACAATGCAGATTGACATTAGGTGACACATGATAGAAAAGCACGTCTGATAGGCTTAAGAGAAACGGAAAGCTTGAAACCCATATATCAAAAGACAAATGGAAAACTGGTGTCCAGCAAATATATTTGTGGATGTAAGTGTAAGAGTGAATATATGAAAATGCATCTGAAGATAATATTTCCATTCCTTTCTCAAACCACATTTGCCAACAAAATCGCTGGTCCTTTACGACTCCAGGTTTAGGCATAAGGCTGAACAAGAACAACTGCATCTCACCTATAACTGCAACATATGTGCAAGCTCTGGAGTACATTTCTCCACGCAATGTAAACCACACTCCAAGAGAAAAATAAACTTCGTTAAAGTACGCTCCAGTCAAATTCGCCATCATGATATTGCATTACGTTATTTACCACGAGTTTTTTGTGGGAGAATACACACGAATGCTTCCTTAGGAGCATTACTATTATGTTGTGCTCCACCATTCGGTAGTTTTGGTAGAGCGGGACTAACAGTGTTCTAACAGGTCGCGCGCCTAACGGAGGGTTAACTATATAATAAATACGGCCGCCGCCACCGCCACCACCGACGCATCGTCGACGCCACCGCCACCACCACCACCGCCGCCACCACTACCACCACCGCTGCCACCACCATCACCACCACCGCCGCCGCCGCCACCACCACCACTACCACCACCGCCGCCGCCGTCGCCGCCACCGCTACCATCACCACCACCGCCACCAACGCCGCCACCAGTACTAAAAATCTATGCTACCAATTTTCCCTTCATTCCCATAGTAACGCTGAATTGTTCAAGGGTACTTCACACGGCCAGTATGAGAAAACAACAAAATTATCAAAACTCAAACCAACATATACGATTATATCCACCAAAGATATAGCTTACAAAGCGCGAAAAAGATAAACTGGAGGAAAAGGAGGGAGAAAAGCAGACATTACTTCTACCCTAATAAGGTATTTTAGTATCTATTCACAGTTCAGTGATTCTAGAACCTCGAGGGACAGAGGAATAGTGCATAGCTAAAAATAATCCTGTTATGATTTGAATTCCTAAACATAATCCTGGTTAAAGGATGTGGTTGCAGAATTTTAGTTTGAGACTATGCGCTACAGTTAAAGCTCAAGAATCAGTATATTATCCAGACGCCAACACGCACTTCGCAGTCTGACTTGCAGCTATATAAGAGGACATTCAGACAACCCTCCTCCGCCGGCCCGAGCAAGTCACACATTTTAGGATTCTTTCCTTGTCTTCAGGAAGTCATTGTAGTTTTTCGAGTCAATATATTCTCTCTTTCCTTACTGCACTCCTCTTTAGATGACATGTAAGTTTATAATGCTTTCGAGTTCAATGCATGTGCCGCAAATTATTTAATCCCTATGTTGGAGAGCTTCTTGGTAGAAGATGTGAGCTGGCGCCAAAATATCCCAGATGTTAATAAACATGAAACATGCTCAACAGTGAACATCATTGGAAGTGCACTACGAAAGATTAACGCCATTCCATTCAAAGCAAGGAATAATACAAAGAGTGAAATACTTTTCAGCCACCACATTAACAGACCATCCTTCCTTGAAAAATTCTGAACTGAATTTTTATGTTTGAAGTTCTTCACAGACAGACAGATAGACAGATACGTAGACAGGCACACATACACAAAATTCAGAGACGTTTTTCCAATTTTTTATTTTTATTTTTTATTTTTTAAGGGATTCAAGGGTCCTCATAGCGAGCAGTAATTAAGATAATGTAACATAGTTCACACGGCACAGTAATCTAATTTTAAAGCCTCTGAGGATTTAGTAAGTAATTTAAAAGTTTTTAGTTGTCTGTATTTTGTAATAGAATGGGTATAATGACTTCTGGAGCATTGGACTGGCATGATGTAGTGTGTTATTATGAATGCCGACTCCCCTCATTCTCCACGCGTATGTTGTCACACGATATTTTGTGCCCTTTGTTCACCATGCATTCGACAGGCAAGTACGTTGATATGTCTTTGATCTATGGAGAAGCAACAGCCAAAGTGCAAGCTACTCAAAATCTATACCGGGGGAGATATCTTCATATGTAACAAAACCATAAAGTAGGGATAAAACAATTACAAATTCAAGTAATAACAGCTTTACACATAATAATTGTTCAACTAACGTTACTTATAAATATTACGCAGTAAAAAGGTGGATTCAAACCATCTTTACAGCACAAGGACTACTTACGAATCGTGCGCTCGTTCCAAGTTACCTAGTAACTTCAGAGACAACCGAAAACAAATATATCCATGTTGAATATTTGGTTGGAACCTAGCATAGAGGCTGATGTTTTCATGTTAGACTATAAAACTGTAAAATAAGGCGCAGCAGACTCACCTGGTATAGATAGAGCCATAGAACAGTGGTAGAATAAAATAACAACTGGAATAAAATTAGCTAATTTAACACTAAAATCTATACTTTTTGCGGATGATCAGGAGTTAACAGCCGAATCCGAAGATGACTTACAGAGAGCAACTCACTAATTACATATGGTCATGGAGTCATATAATCTCACAATTTCAAGGAATAAAACTAAAACAATGGCTTTTAAAGGACCTGACCATAGAAGATGTAAAATAGTCCTGGGACAATGAATTATAGAGCACCTTTAACTATTTAGGCTGCAATATGTCATTTCTAAAAGAACAGGAAGCTACAAATAAAATTAGTAAATTTCAGCAAATCTGCGGAACAATAAGAAGAACTTTAAGAACAAAGCACAACATCACTAATATTTTGTAAACCATTAGCTGTAGCACTTTTAACTTATGGTGCAGAAAGGTGGTCTATAAATCGAGCAACTAAAAGGAAATAGAAAGCAGTGAAATTAAATTTCTTAGAAGTGTGGCACTCATTTAGATCACCACAGAAGTGAGAATATACAACAGCTATATATTTTCAATTTGGGCGAATTAATACAGCAAAAGAAGAATAATTGGTACCAACACATAAGAATGAATAACGACCAACTACCCAAAAAATTTTAGATTACAAACTAAGAGGATATAGAATGTCGGCAGACCAAGAATAACATAGTTGGACGATATCACCTATTAGATCAGTAGACCTAATCCTTGTAGATGATGATACCTGTAAGTCTGTTGTGGGAACCACAGCAATGGAAACAAACAAGTTAGTTGCCGCCCACGTGAGCAACGAAGGGTTACAGTCCAATAGGACAGGTGTAGTTCAATAAAGCATTTAATATATTCTTAATTGTTTGATTGACATTACGCTCATTGGGAGAAAACCTTGTAAATTGACCAATTGCGACTTGTTTACGGGTATTAAGTCCGTTCAGTGGAAGTGCTAACCGTCATCCGATACTATGACAATTTCGTATTTTATTTCCAATTACGAGAGGCAGCAGAAAATCGCAGCTTTAAAAATAAGTTGAGCTCCATCATTTAATTGGTTCTAAATAAATGTAGTCTTTCCAGAGATTTTACCTTTTATTCTGTTTCACTAGCAGAAGCGTAGCTGTGCTGGCGTTATTGTGTTAACTAGAGATTCTCATCTGTGTCACCTCTCTTACACTACCCCTTTTCTCCTCTCTCTCCCAGTTTTTCCCCCTCTCTTCATTTCCAATCTAGTTTTCATTGCAGAGTTTGCTCCCCAGTGTTTGTTTTTGTCCATCTTTCTCCCTCTCGCTGTGCCATGTATAGGGTTATTATAAATTAGCTATACAAAACAGGGCGGCATGCTGTGAAGCTAGTTTAGTGACAAGACGTAGTGTGTTTAAAAAGTTCCATCATGACTTAAAGCATACTATAGGAGTAGGAACGATACGGAGAGGGGAGGTGGGGCGGGCTCAGCATTGGCGTCAGCTTTAGTGTACCTATGCCCCCAAAAGAAACAGAGAAAATGAAGAAAGACATAAAGGAATGAGGTAAGATTAGAGAAGAAAACAGTTGCGAGTTGTAATTTCACGAAAGAGTGAAGACTTAACTCAGTAAAAGGGAACTGTATTTGTGCGAAGTTTTGGAGGAGAATAAAGTGAGAAAAAAGTAACTGAAATGACTTTTGTTGTTTTGTCAAACATAAAGCTTAAGAATCCATTTGTATACAAACATTTGACCCATCATTGCCTGTCTCCCTTTATCCCCTGTCTCTTTCTCTCTCCAATTCTGTTTCCCCTAAATTTGCACCTCTATTCTTCTCCCCCCTCTCTCTCTGTGTCAGTCTCCCTCTCTCTTTTTCCATTCCCACTCCCTTCATTTCTTTCCCAGATATATAGGAAACATTAAGCCTAGCTGTGGTTGGAATATATGTTGGTTGGTAAAGAAAGAGTGAAAGGAATATTTTCTAATGAGTTGCTAATATTTCTGAGCTACGTAGTTTATATCAAGAGCGCGGGAGTGCGGGCTGTAATATGGTGATTGCAGTTGACTATGCCAACGGCATAAAGTGTGACGTACGTCTCAACCCCTCATCTCGTCGTACAGTTGCGTGCGTTGGAACCCCAACATGCCTATTGTGTTTAGCTGTCACACTCAAGAGCTGTGTGGCAACTGATTCATAGTGCAATGCCTAAAACAACTCGCTCACGAAGTGCAATAATAAATTATTTATTGGAACAATTAAGACGTGATATACTTTTTTGGGGAGAAGGTGTCATCGTGTGTAATTTAAGGTTATGATGAACTAAGAAATATTATGTTGAAAGACACTGTAATAGTAAGGGGCATAAGGAAAACGATGCACGCAATTTAAACAGAACCAATCGAGCTGAAATAGTCGGTCACAATTCAATAAATATTGTGACTTTTGTGGGTTGAAAAGTAAAGAAGACAGATGTAGTCGAGATAAAGAAACACTTTTATTTCCGTAAACAGTAACTTTGTACACTCGTTGCAACAGCAAGAAAGTCTTTTCCGATTCTCCAACAGCACAGCTCCGAACTCGTAACACAAAGAAGTCCCTTCTCCGTCGGCACGACTCCTCAACGCTTCACACACGTCTGTCCTTTCCGTCGGCACGACTACTCAACGCTTCACATACGTCTGTCCGTCCCGTCGGCACGACTTCTCAACGCTTCACATACGTCTGACTGACTCTCTGTCGCACTTTACCGCTATTTATATCTCCCAGGCACTATTCTGGAAAGTTCAGTTATTGCGGTGAAATACAAAGTAGAAAATTCCCGAAGTCTCTATCCTTTTCTCTCTTTCGGCAAGTGCCCCAACAATGCGGCCAGGCTCTGTCTCTTTCCTTCGGCTCCTTTGCGGTAGTGCCGACAATAATGCGATGGGTGACACTGCTGTTGTCGGCAATTAGATGCGGCGGGCGCGGTGACAATATTTATGTGACATGATAATGCAATCAAACATTGCATTTAGGTTATTTCTGGAAAAATACACAGATCAACAGATTCCACGAGAAGTAACAATAGGGATATTTACCAATTTTGAACCAGTACGATTGCCAAAATTCAGAAGGCGTCAATGATCTGAAAATATGGGTTTCAGCGGATGAGTTCATATATGTAAGCGGCAGATATGTGACAAGTGTGGTGGTCGGTGATCTTTCCGAGAACTGTTACGTAAAACATTTGTACAAAAAATAATGACTATGCAATGTTGAATAAATCGGCAAAAAAAAAAGGACAATAACCTAAATGATAATGTAAATATCTTCACGTACGCTCCATTAACCTCATGCGACGTCGACAAAAGCTTCTTACAGACATACCCTAACTGATAAAGTTGGTCTGGGTGGCTCAATTGGTTAGACGCAGGCCTACTGATCCCAAGGTCGCGGGTTCAAATCCGGTCCAAACCTATGGTGCACCGGCGACGATAATGTGATCCTGGTAATTGACAGCGTCGTAAAACAACAAAATATTTTTTTTTTCTAACTGATAGACTCACAAGTTTCACTTTTGACAATCTGCTTGTGCACATAGTCGCACATGTAATTCCTTGTTGTTGTGGTATAAAAGATATATATTTCAATGTTCTAGGAAACTTGTTAAATAAAACAAATACCTTTCCTAAACTTTGTCATCTTTTTCTTTTTTTTTTTTTTTTTTTTTTTTTTTTTTTTTTCAAAGCTACTGAAGTTTGTCTCCAAAAACAAGAAGGGGGGAGGGAGTGCAGACTTACTGAATCACTTATGGAACTACTTGCAGTAAAGAAAGGAAAAAGGGAAGAGCTTAAAAGATTTCCTCGACATTGCATCTATAAGGCTCGTACGTATGAAATGTATTGTAAGGCAATCCATATCGTGTACTCAAGACTGTGCGTCTGATCCACACACCGTGAGCTGTTCCTTGTAAGGTCATTTACACTCGCCACGGAACAGCTCAGGCACGCTTGACTTGTAAAGATCCCGTACTCCCGCGGTCTAGTAATTATCATTTAACTGCCGAATGCCCAAATATAAATGGTTCTAACTTCTGGGCAGCACCAACATTTAATGAGGAAACCGTGCACACAATTGAACCTGAAGGTAGAGAAAGGATAGTAAACAGGCACTTCGTGTATTGTATACACTCGCATGTTAAAGGTACCCATGAGAATTACGGGAGCGTTGCATTACGTGACCGCTTCTTTGACTAACCTGTTAGTGGATGCGATAAACCCACGAGTTGCCGCTATGTCTGGTATTCTTTCACGGTATCGATTAATGCCCTCGTCTAGGGCACGATAATTACTTCACTGCTTACCAGTGACCTCGATAACGCTTCCCTTACTGAAGAAACACAATATTAAGGCGTTCCTGACCCTTCCGCCTTCGTATGTTATTAAGACCTTGTTAGCCCTTTTAAGAATATTTGCTTCTTCGCGCTTTATTCAAAGGAACAATTAAATAAACCAAAAAGAATGGCAGCAAAAGGATCAATATAACTGGTTATTTTTCCCTTCTTATTCTCTGCTACAAAAACTACCTCAGAGCTCTCTTTATAATTAATCCTCCGCCAGGCATGCGCCCTGGTAACACCCTTAGTTTTGCGGAGCCTAGTAGGCCTGCGCTATATTTTTGTACTTATATTCTTGCACATATTTGTAATTTTATTTCTCCTTCATGCCTACGTTTAGCTTCATTGGATTTTATTAGCATTATCTTACTGGATAGATAAAACATAAATAAAACAGTATGAGTATATAATATATAATTTGTACTACACTATACGGAAAGATCATAAGTTGCGAGGTTCAGATATAATAATAATGTTGTAATGTAATTATGTTCCTAAGGTATATAAATTATGCACTGGTTCAAAAATTCAACAAAAACAATAAAAGTTTGGAGTATAAATTAGGCCAAAAGCGTCTCTTCGTTGCTTGTAAAACGCGTGGATTCTTCTTTGTAAAGAATTATTTAAATTTTTAACATACTGTAATTAATACACACAAAGAAGCAGAAGCGTCAATGAACATTATTTAATCCATCTCACTGCGGTGATTAAAGTGAAACACTAAAATTAAAGAACTGTGTCAGCTGAAATATTTCAGTAAATGTATGTCATTTTTCTTTCTCTAACGCCTACCTATGGTGAGCCCAAAAATTCGACACCTACATTTTATCTCAAATACATTTTGAGGTCCAATGAATGTGTCTAGGTGTCTGTGGGTGCGTGTGTCCATGCACAGTACAACTCTTGAACATTCAACTTTGAGTTTAATTCACGTTCAGTGACACGAAGATTTCCAAGAAAAGACCACCTGCTGTCCTTTACATGGAAATCGTATCCTTATTTTGATTTTCTCAAAAAAAGGCTCAAACAATTTTTATTAAATACCAGATCTACAGGATATATTTTAATTGCATGGCAAAGAAAGCGTGTATCATGAATTTTCTGGGAATAACCTTATGTAGTTCTCTTTATTCTGAATGACCTTTGTGTAAGTCCTGAACCACAAAAGAGATAAAATCGTATTACAGAAAAAGTGTAGACTTGTTAAAGGACATTTGTATTACGCATATTTTGTAACCCTTTGCGAGGCCTTATTGCCTATTTCAGTCTTCAAATGATAATACTCTACTGGAAAACACATATTTTCGTGGAAATGAAAATAGTATGGAATATTAAAGCCATCACATAGTAACGCACTGCAACTCAGCACCAACAGCATCCAATACGTTAGTTGTGTATTAACACCAGATATGTTTCCTGACTTTCTTACCTTGGTACATCTAAAACTATTTGCTCTTCCCCTGCGGCAGCAGTACAGAGCGTGGTGACGTCACTTGCTGTACTAAGTCTTTAGTGGGAGCATGCTCAGTGGTGTCACTAGCTGTCTACCCTGGTATTGTACAACGAAATAATGAAAGTTCACATAGATTAACAAGAAGTGCATAGAATAATACGCTTCTGTAGGAATAGCTTGTGCAAGAATACGTACAGAAAGTCAGGTGAATGAAACACAACAGTTTGAAAACCTTTTAACGCGTACTAATTAAAAACTGGGATTTTTTCAAGAGAACCAAACCCGAACTCTATTCACTATAATTATCTCTAAAGATTGACAGCGACAACTTTGAACTTATAGAATAAGAGGATGAAGATTAATGAATGGGAAAAATGAAATTCTGTAAGAGGTTCACCATACCACCAAAGCAACCGTTATATCTTGGCCTGATTTAGTACAGATAAATTACTAGCGCTCGGTTTACACGTCTGCAAGAGTTTCAACGAGGCAGTCATACTTTTACGCGTCTGTGCTAGAAAGCCGGTGAATATCTCATCTGTGTTTTCCTTAGAGGGTGCTTGGACAAGAGGCACGATAACCGAAAGAAACTTAGTGGTAAAGCGCCGCACGTAAAAAGATGAACAAAATAATTGCATAAATGAGGATAAATAATAAAATCTACATTACTGTTGTCCTGGCATCTAGAATATACATTAGGACACATATCCACCGACTTTACTCTTATTTCTTATTTCTTGATTAATAAAGACAATAATAAATAATTTTTTGCAGATCAACAATTTAACAAAAATTAAGACACAATAACTAAACAAAAGAAAATAAGAAATTCGTCATAAGTGATCTCCTTGTTGCTCCTCTCTCCTCTTGCCACCTCCAGTCTTTCCAGTAGTCCTATATTGTTTCTCCTGCACCTTGTGCACCCGCTCCATCCTTTACTATAGACACATTTGGTTGCAGTTGCTGGGATTAAATTCACGACGTTCTGCTTTGAATGGATGGACAGCCCATTTCGTCTGCCTTTAATAATTATGTCTATTCGAATTACTTCCTTCAAGATGCCTGTGACAGTGATACCTAAACCGGCTCAGGAACGAGAAGAGTGTAACAAAATAATTCGTGTCATAGAGGGTTAAACTACTTTTTTAAGTTGCCAAAATAAATCGTAGCTCAAATGAATCCATATAATTACAGAAAGCATTTTGACTTGGATGTTGAGAAAGATCCAAATACAGGAAAACAGATAAACTATTTTTTTCCAAAACAGTTTATTACTTGAAGCAGCTATAAATTTGCTTAGTTGGGTTGTATTTTCCCAACAGTTGCCTTCCATTATTCTCTAAGGCAGGTCGTTTCCAAATGTCTAAGCCATCCAAATCCCACTAAAGTCCAAAGCTTTGAGCAAATCAGCATCGAGGGATTTTTCAGGACGATGAGGGTTTAGAAGGGCGCGCTCTGAGATGCGAGGAGCAATTGACCTAATTTCACAAATTAGCCTTTCCTTTTCTCGTAGATTACAAGTGTGACTGAATCGAGTTTTATAATACTGTTTATGTAGAATATAATTAGGAGTGTCAATATTGTGACTACATTTTGTATATTAAATAAAATGTTTAAACTTTTTTAGTTATTTTGTAAATGTGCGGGATTATTAACAGTAAACATGCAATAGTTTAGGTTAATTTAGCTTGCTTACTGAATATTTAGCGTAATGCAGCGTGATCCTCAATTCTTTTTCTCTTGTATCTGATATTAGCAGTAACACGACGTGTTAGTAATCTCGATTTAACGTAATTAAAATTGTTGGTGCATATAGTTTCATCTACGTTCAAATTTAGCTTGGCAAGCATCAATTGAGGTTTAAAACTACACCTAAAAATTACTATATGCTAATATATACCCAACTTCTCGAGCACACAGATGTAATTGGTCTACTAGATGAAAATATGTAGCTCTGGGATTTGAAAAATTACTTTTACTCTATAACATGTGTACAAAAGAACCTGTTGTTCAACTTACAATAACGTCCCTTTACAGTCTATTGTAGAAAAGGTAAAATACTCCTAAATTTAGGCTTTTAAGGATATTTTACAATCATCTCTCCAGTGGGAGTAGACTATGTTTAGGAGTCAAACTGCAGCGTAGGTTTCTTCAAAGTTGTCAGATTTTACTACATAAACTAAATCCCCAAATTACATGGATTACTTAAAGGAACGGAAAACAAAAGTTGGAAATATTAAATGGCCAAAGAAGGTTAAAATGTTATTTTATTTTCTCCAAGATGTCCAGGTGTTTTAAATTTATCTAGTAAAAATTTTCAGCTTAATTAGTCACTTTATTTTGTAAGCATTGGAAGCCATGGCTAAAAGAATCTGCCCTGAATGTTTTAAAATGATTGCAAAACTTAGTGTATGTTGTTGCTTTATTAATATAGTACTGGTGCCTATAAAATCAAAGCCGAGTGTAAGAACCTTTCCAGCAACTTATTTATTTTACTCGTTCATGGACAACAGTACAAAAACAACATAACATGTGAAGGCAATTAAAGACAGTTGAAAACAGACTATATACAGAGAGGTATATAACTCCTGGAGCTAACCTCTCGCTCCACATTCAGGTGCGTAACATGTGTGTTTTCTTGAACGTTAGCATAATTTGTGAAGTGTTTAATCATCTTTAAAAAATAAGAGTTTCAACAAAAACTGGCAGTAAAGTTGATCATCCATTATATTAAACTACTGTATGCTATCGTAACACTATATGCAGACATTACGATGGCTGAAATTGTGTACACTGTCTTTGGTATTCGTGCTATAACAATTCCTATCAACAGTGCGTTAGTAAACATATACTCGAATCCCACTTAATTTTCTCCGAGCTCCAGTATTTTGCAGATACTACCTCATAAGAAATGTGGCATTTTAAGAAAAACAATTATTTGAAGTGTGTTTTGACAAGCAATTAACTAATCTTCAATGTGCAGACCATTAGATTCTATGGTCTTGGGCCATCTTTCAGCGAGGTTGATTATCCCACGATGGCACCACTCTCTGTGTTTTTGATGCGAAGAATTCGATGAGACCCACTTGCAGTGCTTCAATGTTGTCAAAATTTCTTCCACGTAGAAAATGGGCCATGGATCGAAACAGATGAAAATATAATGGTGTGAGATCAGGGATGTATGCTGGGTGTGGTAGCAGTTCGATTCCTCCCAATTCCTGAATATTTTCCATGGTTGTTCGAGCAGAATGGGTCTTGCATTGTCCTGTTGCAATATAACTCTATTATTTAGTTAACTAATGCTGGGTATCTCCATCTCAAAATTTCATTAACTCATTCCAGTTGTTGAGAATAAACATCCGCATCAGTCGCCCCCCCCCCCCCCCCGTTTGGAACAAACTGCCAGTGAATCACACCTTCAAAATTCCACCAGACATACATTACTTTGGGACCGAACCAACGTTTTTCTTGACAACAACTTTGGCAGGTTGGCGGGAACCAAGCCACTGTTTCGAGGCATCAGGGTTTTGGTAATATACCCATTTTTTATCACAAGCGTATAAAAAACAAGATAAGGCTATCCAAGAAACTATCAGAGAAACTAGTAAGCCAAAAGGTATACGAAATGATATTTTTATTCAGGATTTTAACGAAACAAAACTGGATTTGGTAATAGAACAATTTCAGAACACAAAATCTCCAGGACCTGACAAGATCCACCCAGAGTTTATTAAACACCTTGGCAGGAAAGGAAAAGAAATCCTACTTAAACTGTATAACACGTGTTGGAGAATGACTGTACCTTCCGACTGGAAAAAAGCCATTATCATCCCGATTTTAAAGAAAAACAAACCCTCAAACAATATTAATAGTTTCAGACCAATATCTTTGACTAGTGTTATTGCAAAAGTGATGGAACGAATGGTGGCATCTAGACTTAACTGGTTCCTAGAATATTACAACTTAATTAATAGTTCACAGACCGGCTTCAGACAGAATCATAGTACAAGTGAAAATGTACTCCTACTAAGCCAAGACATCAAGGAAGCTTTCAATAGAAAGGAGGATACCTTAGCAGTATTCATTGATTTTAAATCAGCATATGACTCAGTCTGGAGAAATAAATTAGTTGAGAAGTTGCAATCAATAGGTGTGAAAAGTAACATGCTTAAGTGGATAACTCAGTTTATTTCACAAAGATTTTGTGCCACAAAATATAATACATACATTTCCAAATATAAACAAACACACCGAGGACTTCCACAAGGTGCTGCGCAACACTCTTTAACATATATATAAATGACCTTCCATCAATAATAAAAACTTTAGAAACCAAAATTGCTTTATTTGCTGACGATGTAGTCATTTGGACTTCAGGCTCTTCAAAAAAACCTGAATTAATTAAAGACAGAATAGAAACAGCCCTAAACAAAGTACATGAATGGAGCTCCAAAAACCTCATGACTATCAATGTGGAAAAAACAAAGTATGAATTATTTACAGTAAAATACAAACCAGTTAATATTAACATAAATTATAATGGTAAACCACTCAAAGCTGTTGATGATGCCAAATACTTAGGCATCACTTTCGACAGAAAGCTAAGTTGGAAAAAACATATAACAAACATCTCAGAAAAGGTTGAAAAGAAATTGCAAATCCTTAAAAGGTTAGCTGGTGCTAAATGGGGCTGCTCAAGGAGAGTCCTTAACACAACATACAAAATGTATATTAAACCAAACCTCTTGTACTGTTCTGAAGCTTTAATAACAGCAGCAAATGCTAACATCAATAAACTTGAACAAATACAAAATCAGGCTCTTCGCCTAATCACTGGAGCAGTTAAATCCACACCTATTGATGCCATGCTTGCCTTAACACGGACTCCATCAATAATAACAAAAATAGAAGAACAAGCATTGCTCCAACACGAGAAAATGTTACGACTGCCAAACTCTAAATGGACAGAAGAAAACCTCCCCCCTTCAATCCTTAAAACTCGTAGTAGTTTCCTAGAAAAGGTAACACAGATTAAATCCAAATTGAACATTCCTAACACCAGAGAAAATCTACTTATAAGAGAAAATCCATTGGAATTATTGCAACCTACCTTCAATTTGGAATTAATAGAGGAAATAACTAAATCAGACACACCAAAAGAAATACAAAAACTTCTAGCTCTGGAAACAATCAATACTAGGTATCCCACAGAAGAATGGCTGCACATATATACTGATGGATCCTCCAAGGAAAACCTTACTGGAGCTGGAGTTACATGCTCACATTTTTCCTTTTATCATTCTGTTGACAGAGACACAACAAATTATGATGGAGAAATAGAGGCTATACACATTGCTATCCGACAATTATTAAATCTTCCCTTAAATAAATTTAACAAGGCAGTAATTCTTTCAGATTCTAAAGCTGCAATTCAGGGAATATGTTCAAATGCTACAAAGAAGTCAACAAAAATTAGAGAATGCTACAAAATGTTAACACAACTCCAAAAAGTTAATAAGACTGTTCATCTCCAATGGATTCCAGCACACTGTGGAGTCATGGGGAACGAAGCTGCAGACTCACTTGCAAAGAAAGGCACAATAATAAAACAAAAGTCTAAATTCAATTTCTCATATTCCTGAATAAAACGCTTGATCATTAAAAATTTTTCTCATTCATACCTACAAGAAATAGAAACAAATGCCAAAGATAAAAAATGGATTACACTACTTTCCAACCCAGATATAATCCCCCAGAAACCAAGGAAAACAGCGGTTGCAGCCTTCCGGCTACTGACAAATCACGACTGCTTAGCAAGTCATCTCTACAGAATAGGTATCTCAGCCTCACCAATATGTGTCCTGTGTAACGATCCAGCAGAAATGAATGAAGAACACTTGAAGACCTGTGAAGCATTAAGATCAGAAGAAACTACAGTTCAAAAGTATTGGAAAGCACGAATGCTAATGTCTTCATTGCCAGATGCAAGGCACTAGAAAACAACAACAACTTTGACAGGTTGGCGGGAATCAAGCCACTGTTTCGAGGCATCAGGGTTTTGGTAATATACCCATTTTTATCACAAGTGGCAGTTTTCCTGACAAATCCATGGGATTACGGATAAGTTCACGACAGATATCCACTCTACGTTGAGCCTGTTGAGGTGCCAATTCATGAGGTACAGATCTATAGCTTCTGTATGATTTTCCAGGTGTCTTAATGTGACGATGTATGGTGTCTTTTGATGAACCAAGTTCTTCTGAAAGCCTACAGATACTTTTTTTTTCGGATTCTCTCACAAAACTTGGCGTGTATCCTCAATATTCCATACCTTAGGTCTTCCAGAAGGTGGTAAATCTTTAGTGTTTTCATCTCCATTGTTGAAACGTTGGAACCATCGCTGTGCCACGCGCTCACTAAAGACACCTTCTCCTTGCATTTCACAGTGGCAGCGGCTTTATAATCTTGTTTCCAGCAGTGCTTTAGAAGGACTTAAGTTCAAACTTTGGTATCTCCAGTTTGTGATTGTTTAATAACAACTGAAGACTGATACATGCTCGCAATGTACGCAACACTAGCCATGGCATCCTGTAAATAGCATTGCCAAACTAAAGAAATCCATAAGTTTTCCAAAACACAAAAATAAAAAAAAAAACTGATATTATTATGAGATAACCTAATAATTCCTGTATCAACCCGCTTTGATTCACTCTAACTTGTGTTGTCAATTAAGATGATGACTTCTTTTTCAACGACGAACTTTCCCTTCTCAAATGTAAGAACAGAATCCTTCTATTGAATACGAATAGAACACAGTGCATTTTGTACTTTATTTGGTTGCTAATACCTCTATGTTACTTAGCGTTCTGTTTCAGAGAGAACGGTAAATAATCCCTCTATTTCTTTCCGAAGCAGGAAGAACTAATGGAAGAAGTTTCAAACTATAAACATCGCTTTAAAAATATCTACTATTTTATTATCGATGGAGAGTGTTCAGCAGTTGCCTTGTAAGTGTATTGCATTTCTAAGGTTATAAATCCACAACTCGGAAGAGCTCTTGCATAATTTTGCCATGTTCACACAATAATACGTTTAGTGCTGTATATAGCATACCATACTATTCCTACATAAATGGTATTAAGACAGTTATTTCTGAATTTACAAGAAAATAGTGATACTTTGTACTAGAAAATTATACAGCGGTTCTCAGAAAGGCTTAATACAGAAAGATGTGTGAAAAAATTTAAATTTAAGGTTGACAGAAACAAAGTTGGAAGTTTGGGTTCTTTTATTGAAAGGATTGATATACCTACAATAAAATAGTGCATAGTGTAAATGTCACTTTATTTCACATTTCGGTTAAAAGTACACGGTTCTATAAATGATTACCGTGACTAAAGCAATGCATAACATTTGACCCATGATGGTAATTGAAGCTTTTGAGTTTGAGGTAAACTTGGGTACCCATAACGTTTTTGTGCAGGTGTGTTCTGGTCACCACCTTTACCGCAAGGAGCGCTGTCACTGTTGTCTTCAAAATGACTCACTGTAGGAAAATGTTCAAAGTATTCTATGATTTGCGAAAACCAAATCTCCAACTCGTGTGCAACGAATGCTTAGGAAGCAACCCACCTGACGCAAAGTTAATAAACTCATGTATGACACAATTTTTAGTAAATTCCTACAGAACGTTGCTCACTAGGTCACCACAAAAATCTATCGTGGAGGCTTCTCGCGAAACTCAAGTATTACGGAGTACAATCCATAAAAGTGGTACATAACCGTTTAAAGCTGTCTCCTTAGAAAGTGCAACTTGTTGGGCCAATGCAGAAAGAACACGTTCAGAATTTTCTACATACATGTTACAGCGGACAGACGAGGATAATGACGTTTTACGATAGGCCCCATTTTATGGTAGCAGAGTATTGACTGTGTCCGTCACTGGATACTGACCTGTCTGCCCCTCAGATTGAAATATAGCTGGGGATAGCTGGTCATTACGTAAGGTTCTGGAAAGAGAGAAGGTGGGACATCTCTGTTTTAGCGAGGCTCAGAAATTACAGCAGGATTAGACATAACCACAAAATGTGTTTTAGCGAAATTCAAGGAATTAGTTTGAAAATTTCAATTTTGCAGTTCTCAAGGTAAGTTCAACAAATTTGAGTGACCGTGTTTTGCGATTAGTTTCACAGTGTTCATTAACAATGCATTTAATATTATCGATTTCAATGAACTGGGGTTGCAAATTTGATTAGGATTCATAATCACTTATGAAAAGTCACAATGAAATTAATTTTATGTGGTGCGAAGTTCACCGGGTTATCCAGTGATTAATAAAAATAGATATTCTCAAAAGAAACAAACTGGCATGAAACCTTCCAGTAAGGTCATTTAAATTACAAGGTGGCTTTAATATAAAAAAATAACTAAGTAAATGCTTGACGAAAAATAATAATGCTTACTCCGTTTTGGAAATATACTAATGGAATTTCCGAGCATGGACATGACGTGCATGTCACAAACGCTGAGTTTTTAAAACCTTTTCTTCACGATCAGAAGGACCCCTTCTCCTTTAATGTTATCAGAACTCCAACACTCTTTCAACCGTGAACCCAAGGCTATCTTAGGAGTCTGCGTTAGACGTCTGGACACTGTCAATTCTTGCTGGAGGATCCCTTCTTTCCTTTCTACACTTGTTTGTCTGAGATAGTGCACCACCTCAACTCAAGAGGTCTCCATCACGACTATGTCATGGAAAAGGATGTTGACGCAGCCTACAATGTGAAGCAATTGCAAAGAAAAAGTCCTTTCAACATCATTTCCTTGGCTTTCTGCCCATTAGACGAAACCTGTACGTGACACATAGTATAGGAGTGAATTAGAAAATACAACGAAATTACCAAGTACTTTCAAACAAAACTTACTAAAAATAAAAGTACAAAACGTCATACAAAAAGAAATTCGGTACAATTTAAAATGCTTATGTTGGGGCTGATCTAAATTCTCGATTAAGTTTAACCTATAGTGTTTAGCTTTACTATGTATTATAAAATTTAATGTTCAATTGAACCTCTTTTTAAGGACTTACTTTGTGTTATATTAGCTTATAATATTAGGTACCGGAAACTTCAAAGTGTTTTCAGGTTACCTATTCCCTTGACGTATAGTCAAACTCTATTGTGTATACTGCTGCAACTTTTGTTTCCGACCCCAAAGCTTTCAAGCCCAGCTATGGGTACATTGAGAACAAAGAATATCGCAGATAAAAGCGAAACGTTATTAGCTAAAAGGAAAAGTATTTTGTTTGAAAACACGACGATAGCAATAGATAAAAGCGAAACAATCTACTTCCGAATTTATTGAAATGTTGTATTTTATATGTTTTCTAAGGACTCTGAATATATCATTTAAGCATCGCAAACTCTGAACATAACATTAACTCTATTTAAAAAATGAATACTACTGAGAGAACCAAAAACATCCGAACCGTTGCGCGGTGTTTTTCCACTGCGCAGACGAAATCACGATAGCAGCAGCTGATGTACACAAGGTCACGCGGATGACTTGTTTTTCTCTGCTCTGAAAGTGCAGTATAGAGCTAACGCGTGATTGAGTTATTACCAGTGTGCTTTATTTTCTTCTGTACTTGTATCATGACTCATCACAGTGTGCATTTATTTATGATTCGTATGTATTAACTTAGTTACCTCGCCAACTAAAAGTGCGATTTACAGAAATATCTCCAGGTGTAAAAGTTCCAAGTTGTACAACAAACCATAAACTTTACAATAAATTTCAATGATAAACAAAATATTATTGTGATTTTGACTTTGCTCTCATTCCACTATTAAAAATGATTTTTCCTACAACAACGCTTTTTTAAGTATTATAAAGCAGTGCTTACTTTTCATATGCATAACAAATTAACCCTTATAATAATTTCTGTCATAATGTGCACACCTAATACCGTCCTTGCGAAGTGCTTTCGTATTTATTTTTAGCTAAAGACTATTTCAAATCATAAGTTATCGTTTCCACTTAGTTCAGATCCAGATAATTAAATGCTTTCTGACAATTAATGGCGTTCATTCAATGTTGCCAACACAAATTCAGTTCGCTTTTGAGACGAGAACTCAATGTATTTATGACTATATTTATAAGACCAGAATGTAATCTAAGACAAATATGTCTGAGTATATTTTTTATATCTAAATCTTGTAAATTTCAGTTGCCTCTTGAAAATATTGTGTGAAACCTGGGTGCATTTCTGCGTAAGAGATATAAACAGGGGGCATACATCTTTTGTGATTTTGAGCTAAGGGACGGTTTTGTATTGACACCGCCCAAGGACACAGCTGGAAAAACATACTCTCCCCCTCCTAACGGGACAGGCAGAAGGTCGCGTGGGTGAAAAACTCATAACTACGGGAAATTCGGTAGGACCGGGGTCTGTTGTGGTGGAGCTTGCCAAAGGTGAATCTGTGACCAATGAAGGTGCAGCTTCGCACCAAAACGTGGCAGTCTTGAAAGGAGCAGGTTAACATAAGGATGCGATAAATTACTAGGCTGATCCGGAAAGGTTAACGCAGAATAACAGAAATTCGTCCAGGTTTTCTTCGAGGCATTTATGTGTTGCGAAATAAACCATAAAACGACAGTGCAGTGTATTGTTATCTTACCTCGCGCCTGAGAAGACGTAAGTTTCGCCGCATCTCTCCGGCTCTCCCCCCCAATCTCCGCCTCTCTCGACCTCCCTACGCCTCTCTCGGCCTCCCTTAGCCCCTCTCGGTCTCCCTACGCCTCTCTCAGCCTCCCTACGCCCCTCTCGCCTCCCTACGCCTCTCTCGAGCACCCTACGACTCTCTCGGTCTTCCTACGCCTCTCTCGGCCTCTCTGGGCCTCTCTGAGCCTATCTCCACCACTCTCGACCTATCTCGGCCTATATCGCCCTATCTCGGACTCTCTCGGATTCTCGCGGACTCTCTCGGACTCTCCCGGACTCTACCGGACAGTCCCGGACTCTCCCGCACTCCCCCGGACTATATTGGCTCTCCCGAACTCTCTCGGACTCTCTCGGACTCTCACTGACTCCCTCGGACACTCTCGGAATCTCTCGGACTCTCCCGGACGCTCCTGGGCTGTCCCGGACTCTCCCGGACTCTCCCGTACTCTCCCGGAACCCCCGGAATCTCCCGGACTCTCCCGGACTCTCTCGGACTCTCTCGCACTCTCTCGGAATCTCTTGGACTCTCTCGGAGTTCCTCGGACTCTTCCGAACCCTCTCGGACTCTCACGGACTCTCCCGAAATCTCACAGACTCTCCCGGACTCTCTGGGACTCTCTGCGCCTCTCTGAGCATTTCTGGGCCTAGCTCGACCTATCTCGGCCTATCAGGGTCTATCTGAGGCGCTGTGGAATTGTCTGCGCCTGTCTGGGCATCTATGGGCCTTCCTGGGCCTATCGCAGCCCATCTCGGCCTATGTCAGCCAATATCGGCCTATCTGGGCTTCTCTGGGACCCTCAGGAACTGCCTGAGCCTGTCCGGACCTCTCTGGTCCGATCTCGGCATATCTCGGGCTATCTCGGTCAATCTCGGCCTATCTCGGTCCATCTCGGCCTATCTGGGACTATCTTGGACTCTCTCGGACTCTCTCGGAGTCTCTTTGACTCTCCCCAACTCTCACAGACTATCCCGGATTCTCCCGGACTCTCCCGGACTCTCCCGGACTCTCCCGGACTTTCCCGGACACTCCCGGTCTCTAAATGACACTCCCGTACTCTCTCGAACTCTCTCGGAGTCTCCCGGACTCTGTCGGACTCTCTCGGACTCTCACGGACTCTCCCGGGCTATCCCAGACTCTCCATGACTCTCTCGACTCTCCCGGGCTCTCACGAACCCTCCCGGCCTCTCTGGGCCTCTCCGGGCCCATCTCCGCAAATCTAGGCCTATCTCGGCCTATATCGGCCTATCTGGGCTTCTCTTGGGCCTCTCTGGAACTGTCTGAGCCTGTCTGGAATTCTCTGGTCCGATCTCGGCCTATCTCGGCCAATCTCGGCCTATCTCGGCCAATCTCGGCCTATCTTGGCCAATCTCGGCCTATCTTGGCCAATCTCGGCCTATCTTGGACCCTCTCTGCCTATCTCGGACTCTCTCGCACCATCCGGCACTCTCCCGGACCGTCCCGGATTCTCCCGTTCTCTCCCGGACTCCCCAGGACTATCCCGGACTCTCCCGACTCTCCCAGCTCTCCCGGAATCTCTCGGATTCCCTCCATATCTCTCGTTATCTCTCGGACCCTCTCGGAGTCTCCCGGACTCTCTCGAACTCTCTCGGACTCTACCGGCTCTCCCAGTCTCTCCCTGGCTATCCCGGACTCTCTCGAACTTTCCGGACTCTCGTGAAATCCCTCGGACTCTCGCGGACTGTCCCGGACTGTCCCGGACTGTCCCGGACTGTCCCGGACCCTCCCGGACTCTCCGGTACTCTCCCGGACCCCTCGGAATCTCCCGGACTCTCACGGACTCTCTCGGAAGCTCATGAACTCTCCCGGACTCTCTCGAAGTCTGCCGGACTCTCTCGGACTCTCCCGGACTCTCTCGGACTCTTCTCGGATTCTCCTGAACGCTCCATGACTCTCTCGGACTCTCACGGACCCTCCTGGCCTCTGTGGGCCTCTCTGGGCCTATCTCGGGCAATCTCGACCTATCTGAGCCTATCTGGGCCTATCTGGAACTGTCTGAGCCTCTCTGGGCCTCTCTGGGCCGATCTCGGCATATCTCCGCCTATCTCGGTCAAACCAGGCCTATCTGGGCCTATCCCGGCTTATCTCGGACTCTCTCTGCCTATCTCGGATTCTCTCGGACTCTGTCGGACTCTCTCGGACTCTCCCGGACTCTCCTGAACTATCTCGGACTCGCTCGGATTCTCTCGGACTCTCCCGGACACTCTCGGACTCTCTCGGACTCTCACGTACTCTCCTGGACTCTCTCGGACTCACCCGGACTCTCGCGGACTAACCCGGAGTCTCCATGACTCTCCCGGATTTTCCAGTACTCTCTCGGACCATCTCGGACTCTCCCGGACTATCCCGGACTCTCCAGGGCTCTACCGGACTGTCCCGGATTCTCCGGGCCTATCAGGGACTACCTGGGCCTCTCTGGGCCCATGTGCAACTGTTCGGTCTTTTTGGGCCTCTCTGAGCCTGTATGGGCCTTTCTCGGCATATCTCGACCTATCTCGGCCAATCTCGGCCAATCTCGGTCTCTCTCGGTCTATCTCGGACTCTCTCGGACTCTGTCGGCCCCTCTCTGCCTCTCTCCCCCTCTCTCGGCCTCTCTCGCTTTCTCTCCCTGTCTCGGCCTCTATCCCTCTCTTCCCCTCTATCGGCCTCTCTACCCCTGTCAACCCCTCTTTCTCTCTCTCCTCTCTCCGACTGGGCCTATCTGAGCCTATCTGGACCTCTCCGGACCTCTCTGGGCCTCTCTGGGTCTATCTCGGCCTATCTCGAACTCTCTCGGACTCTCTCGGACTCTCTCGGACTCTCTCGGACTCCCTGGGACTTTCCTGGTCTCTCCTGGACTCTCCCGGAATCTCCCGGACCGCCCAGGACTGTCCCTTACTCTCCCGGAGTTTCCCGGACTCCCCGGACTCTCTCGGCCTCTCTGGGCCTATCTCGGCATATCTCGGCCTATCTGGGCCTCTCTGGGTCTCTGTGTGTCTTTCTGGGCCCATCTGGGCCTCTGTGAGCCTCTCTGGCCCTCTCTGGACGTCTCTGGTCCTGTCTGAAACTCTGGGCCTCTATGGGCCTCTCTGGGCTCTCTTGACTCTTAGCTCTCTGGGCCTCTCTGGGTCTCTGGCCTATCTCAGCATATCTGGCCCTTTCTGGGCCTCTCTGGCCCTCTATGGGTCTTTCTCGGCGTATCTCGGCTTATCTCTGCCTACCTGGGTCTCTGTGGGTTTCTGTGGGCCTCTGTGGGCCTATCTGGCCGGTCTGGGCCTTTCTGGGCCTCTCTGGTCCTCTCTGGGCCTATCTCGGACTCTCTCGAACTCTCCCGGACACTCCCGGATTCTCCCGGTCTCTCTCGGACTCACGGACTCTCGCGGACTCTCTGACTCTCCCGGACTCTCCCGGATTCACCCGGACTCTCTCGGAGTCTCTCGGATCCTCTCGGCCTCTCCCTTTCTCCCCCTCTCTCGGCCTATCTCTCTCTTCCTCTCTCGGCCTCTCTGCCCCTCTCCCTCTCTCTCCACCTCTGTCCGCCTCTCTCCCCCTCTCTGCTCCTTTCCCTTCTATCTGACTCATGTCTACCTTAAACCCCATTACCTAATCCCATGCAAATCAACGGAGCCGTCTGCAGCAGAGCCTGTTAAGTGGGAGTACTAGCGGCGATCCCAAGCAGCGACGTCCAACGCAGAGGCAGCTACTGCACCGGCTGGGCTACCGAGGCATCAACGGGGGAAACACGTTATTGTTTCAATATTGAAATTCGCAAGGAAACACATATCCTCAATATCTTTGATGTACTACCGATAGGATATGAGACAATTTAGTGAATGGTCATTTGAGTAAGTAGATTAAATAATAGAAAATTCTAATAATAATTATACGTTTTAAAGTTTCACGTTAAATGTTATTCATTTAAATTTCCCTTTAACTATTTTAGCGAATAATACAAGAGTAGAAGCTAAAAGCAAATCTAAAGGATACTTACTAATTATTTTATACACACTTATTTGTTTATTGCCATATAGCACCTAATAATAGGATTTTATTTTGTATAGCTCCAAATGCAGCGTTGTTCCGCTATTCAGCCTTTGCTTTGCTTTAGCGAAGCGGATAGAACTGTGTTCGCAAAATATTTGAATGTGAAGAATATTTTACCCTCTTGCTTTATCATTGTCCCTGTCATCTCGACTTATCTTCAGTCATAGCTTGAAGATTCTTTGCTAATCTTGGAAACGCAATTAAAATGTTTGGATTAAATATCTTAAATCCCCTTAACAATTTAAATTATTTAATTTTTCAGTAGTTTTTGTTTGAAAAGAACGTAATGTATAAATCATTTGCCGATACTTTCGCCTTTCCACTAAATTTATCCAATTATATCGTCTTGTTTCACTAAAACCTCATTTTAGCGTATGTTATCAATAGCTGTTCTTACGATTTCTGATGGCCCAAATGACCTCGTTGTCGACGGGCCCTTAAACTTAACACTCCACTCCACTCCACGATTTTTGACTGTTGCAAAAACTAACACTTGAGCATTGTTACCAAATTTCTTTGTCACTGAATTTTCGCAATATCTGCATGTTGTAAATTATGTTTATTATCCCGTTTAATCAGTATTTAAATAATACAATAATTTTGTTTCCCTTCTTTTGAACAAAGTCAATATCTTAATAACTTGTCTAAGGGCTAATGAATAAATATCTGTCTCACAAACACAAATGAAGATATGCTATTTTCTAGTGTGTATAATAATCCAGTAAACTTCAGAAGTCTCTGCTTGGCAAGAAGAGAACTAATGTATTCTTAATTGGCTGCCTTTTAGGTTTAATTTTAGCTTCTGCTCTTGTATTATTCACCAAATTGGCCAAATCAAATTTATTGCGAGGTTGTGTTATTCCTTAAACAAAATCCTTCCCAACTTACAGTCGCACGCGAAGTTTTCGGAATAACACAAACTTTTGTTAGATTGTTGTATCTTACAAATAATTAGGGATAAAATGCGAATCGTAATGTTTTTATCATAATTTTTCTTATCAAATCAACCCAAAATTGTGTGGTATGTAGTATTCGGCAATGAAACTGTCAAAACATCATTCATTTAATATGCAGCCTATAAGGGTCATTCCCAGAAGAATACAATTCTGACAACAAAAAGCTAAGTTCAACTTAAATGCTGAAGTGGTTCTTAGCCAAAAGCTTTTCAAACGGACAACAAGAGCTAGTTATGTGCTAGAATCGTAGATTAAATGTTTTATGAGAGAAGTTTCTAGGAAAATAAAATGACAAGCCAACTCACCCATTACTTAAGTCACAGGTATAAAATACGTGGCAGTCAGAATGTTGTGATATTTATAAACCCATACCACTAACATACAACCCAGTACTTTAGCTTAGTTTTCCTTATTGGCAGAGAAGAAAGTCTGGAAAAATATTTACTTTTTGGAAATGTTATAAAACCAACAATTTTAAAATTATTTTTGTAATATAGAGATCCTGTAGTTGATGTACAATTTTATTCCTTTTAAAGCTTAAATTCATAAAATAGTATAACATGACTAAAAATTTTAATTATCCAAGTAACTTGCAATAATAAGTAGATTCGTTTTTCAATTTGTTTCGTTCGTTTGAAACACAGTTTAGTTTTTAAACTTTTAAACAGCAAACTGCAGGTTTTAAATACAAAATACAATTAATTAACAGCTTGAACGGTCTTTACAATTCCACTATCACACGAGCACGTAATTAGATACTTAAGCAGGGTAGATTCGAAACAAAAGTCCATTTGCATCGAAATCAAACCACAGTGGCCATAACCTCGTATCTGTAATGAGGTAAAATGCGCAGCATGTGTGAAATGGGTTGGGTCACAAAACCTTGCTCCGGTCCGAAGGCTTGAATGTTCCCCGAGATCCGGGCTAATTTCACTGCACTAACTAAATCCAAACAAGCAGTAAACTAGGTAACCCCATCGGTAGCATCGTAAAAGCAATCTGCTGGTGCACGTATCAGACAAAAGCGCTAGAACCACAGCTCTCTCTCTCTCTCTCTCTGCCTCTCTCTACCTCTCTCTCTCTCTTTCCTTGCCATCATAGGACAGATGAATATTGTTAATATGGACAAACTGTTTGATGGAAAATGCACATGTCCAGCTTTTTTCCTTGCCTTATTCACTATTACATATAGAACAAGCGCTCGTGACTGCTAAACTTCCTTATTTTATAAAAACTGAAAGTTTCTCAACGCATGTCTCCAACACAGGTAGGAACGATGGAGCTACTATGAATTTTGGAACATCGTCGCTTTAGCAGGTAACAGGTAGCAAATATGTATACTTTATTTTCAGCGAAATATCGCTATCAAACTTTTGGGTAGAATGCTGTAGATACCTCATTTACCTCGTGTGCATGTGGTAGAGAAGATTAAAACCTAAATGTTGTGTTACATCAAAAAACTCAAGCGCAGTGTCTCTCAAAGGTTTAAAAATTTGCATTTTCACGCTTATTTAGACATATCGTGTTTGTATTATAAAAGGATTGGAATACATATACAAACATTTAATTCTATTAGTACGACTTGGATCTTAAAATACTTCATCTAGTGAAGTGAAATATATCTTATTTCCTACCAAAATGGATTTATATGGAGCGGAAGGTACTGCTTTGGCCGTAGGTTAACCAGAGATTCTACATGATGAGTATAACAAATATGTCCAATATAATTATTGTCAGCCATGGAAGCCATTCAACTTCTTGACGAATGGATATAAATGGTTTATTATTTCACTAAGTGTTTCGCAAACATTGCGTGAATAGTGGTGTAATGAATTTTTATTTCAACTCGAACAAATTTAGTGACAATTTAATGCTAACGTGACATTGCCAGATCTCTCTTAGAACTTAACTTTGCATAACAGTTTAGTATTAAATTGTTAGTAAATTCATTTGAATTAAGATAGAAATGCATTGGTACATTGTTGACACAATGTTTGCGCGACAGTTAGTGAAATAATGAACTATTTATGTCCGTTCGTCAAGAAGGTAGATGACTCGAAATATTTTATTTTTTTTATTTTTCTGCGAAACAGTTGTTTATTGACAATAATTGTGCTGGACATACTCGTTACACTCTTGTGGAATTCTTGGTTAATGAGTCGTCGAAGCAGTTCCTATCACTATGTATACATAAGTAATAAGTAATAACTCGTATGAATAACGCATGTTCATGATTTTTCACTGGTGTGTTACTTTAAATGAGGATTCTATACTAAACTTTTTAAGTCTTCCAGTTGTACTGACCGACAGATAGGCACGGACAAGGAGCACTGCACGTTACTTCAGGGGACTGAAAGGATTCATAATTACACCTCTTGTAACTGAACTAACAATTAGGGCATTAGTCACGCTTTAGTTCAGATCTCTTTTATTCCGCCCTGATGCTGATTGATCCCAAGGGCTATGATCTAGCTACAAGTTTCAGAACTAGGAGGAAAAATCGTTGATCGTACCCGCGGGATCTGACTCAAACTTTGATCACTGCATCCTTACGTAATAAAGCCCCTCAAATGCTAGAAGTGTAATAAAACAAGTGTTAAAGGCAGGCGCACTGCTAAATCTTCTCTCAGCACTTGAGATGTTAAATACAAACACGGCTGAATGTTAACAGAGGAAACTTTGTTGTGTGCACACTCAAGAGAATCGATATGGTTGGGAAAAGCCCCCAAGAGAGTTGACCTTTCAGTCTGTGTTCCTAGATATAATTGTACCGTGTGTACACATCAAACTTTCTCGTAGCCGAAGCCTAGAGCTTTATATCCGTCGGACTGAGTCCGCACGCACGCACGCACGCACGCACGCACGCACTACCTATACAGCACAAGAACGTAGGAACGTGCCGTAAGGTATGGAGACGTTACACGCGGTTTCCAATATTTAAACAAGCGAAATTCAACTCGTATTTTTATACGTGCCCTAAGAGATATCCATTTTATACTGGGTAGCAGGGAAGTTGCTACATTAATTTAAAACAAGTATAGATCTCATTATCTGGAGCACATCTTGTGACTTCCTTATTCTTCACGGCCATCTCCTGTGAAGATAGTGAAAAAGCGAGAAGTCCAGTTACTTTTCTCTGACTTTAATTATGTAATTGAATCACATAACACAGTCTTATCGTTAACACGTGACCTTGCAACTCGCAGCTCTTCTGTCTTATCGTAACCTCGATTCACAATTCACTGTTCATAGTTATATTACTAACTACTCACAAACTAGTTTTGACGATACACTCACTAAAATACTCATTTGAAACTCTCTCAAGAAATAAAGTCTGAAAAACTTCCATCCAGACACCTCATTCCTTATACTGGGACGCGTTTTCCAAATTATATATTTGATATTCAAATTACACTGCAATTATGAAAAGAAAATTGGCTCGGATAACTTATATACTAGATACCACAATGAAATAAATCAAAGAAAAACGTAATACTGTGTCTTCCAATTGTCGCACTCCTCTCGAGCGCCGTTGCCAGTCAACAGCCATCCATCTTCATGCCGACTTCACCTCTCTCTTCTTTTCTCCAAGCTGTCCAGGTTCCTGGTAAACAGGTTCTATTCATTTCACTTAATAATTCCATGCCCTCTCTAATCATCTCTATATAGCTCCTGGAACTCTCCTGTGATTCCCTCCTTAGTGTAAACCTCCTTCCTTCGATGACTTCTGCTCTTTCTTCCGTAATCCATAATTGACGTACCCTGAAGTGGATCCTCTCTTATTTGATGCACTTTCATCATTTTCTCGTAATTTCGCATTTTCTTCCCAGAACTCTTGGATCATATTCTTCTCTCAAGCGTTGACATGTTATTACCTATCAACTATCTCACTCAACACTTAAACATTTGTTCCAAAGACTGGCTTTTGTCGCTGTCCAGCCTGACTTTTATAGTTAAGGCGAAGTAGTGGCGAATTCTCTGGAAAATACACCTTTTGTCGAAACTTCTCGTGAACAACCTTTGCACTTATAGAACGGTATGGAACTGCTTTATTCTGCCGCACTCATAGTCGTCTTTATTCTGATCGTTCCATTGTCATTGTGCCTCGTATTGTACAGTAGCGGTGTGAGATAGCTAAGACCGAGTTTCCCTTTGAGGTGGCTGCCGGCTTATGTCAACATTTTAAGTTTCCCAGAAAACAAAACTGTCTGCTCAAAGTGTTATAAGGTTTTCAGACATATGGTATCATGGGCGTTACCTACTAGTGGTTTGAAACCCAGTTATAAACACATTTACTTTCACTTTCAAAGTGATGCAAGTCTCATGGGCGTAAATATATAGCAACATTTGTTTAATACAAATAAACCTAAACTCATAACCACGGATGCTTTTATCATTTCGTTCAAGATTAAACTTATCCTGCTGGCTTTAAAAAGGAACAGATGTAAACTAACAAAAAGAAAGCGCGCGGAATACTAGTTTACAAATTGTATCACTGCGCCCGAGCGGAGCACTCTCTCTCTCTCTCTCTCTCTCTCTCTCTCTCTCTCTCTCTCTCTCTCTCTCTCTCTCTCTCTCTCTCTCTCTCTCTCTCTCTCTATCTATCTATCTATCTATCTATCTATCTATCTATCTATCTATCTATCTATCTATCTATCTATCTATCTATCTATCTATCTATCTATCTATCTATCTATCTATCTATCTATCTATCTATCTATCTATCTATCTATCTATCTATCTATCTATCTATCTATCTATCTATCTATCTATCTATCTATCTATCTATCTATCTATCTATCTATCTATCTATCTATCTATCTATCTATCTATCTATCTATCTATCTATCTATCTATCTATCTATCTATCTATCTATCTATCTATCTATCTATCTATCTATCTATCTATCTATCTATCTATCTATCTATCTATCTATCTATCTATCTATCTATCTATCTATCTATCTATCTATCTATCTATCTATCTATCTATCTATCTATCTATCTATCTATCTATCTATCTATCTATCTATCTATCTATCTATCTATCTATCTATCTATCTATCTATCTATCTATCTATCTATCTATCTATCTATCTATCTATCTATCTATCTATCTATCTATCTATCTATCTATCTATCTATCTATCTATCTATCTATCTATCTATCTATCTATCTATCTATCTATCTATCTATCTATCTATCTATCTATCTATCTATCTATCTATCTATCTATCTATCTATCTATCTATCTATCTATCTATCTATCTATCTATCTATCTATCTATCTATCTATCTATCTATCTATCTATCTATCTATCTATCTATCTATCTATCTATCTATCTATCTATCTATCTATCTATCTATCTATCTATCTATCTATCTATCTATCTATCTATCTATCTATCTATCTATCTATCTATCTATCTATCTATCTATCTATCTATCTATCTATCTATCTATCTATCTATCTATCTATCTATCTATCTATCTATCTATCTATCTATCTATCTATCTATCTATCTATCTATCTATCTATCTATCTATCTATCTATCTATCTATCTATCTATCTATCTATCTATCTATCTATCTATCTATCTATCTATCTATCTATCTATCTATCTATCTATCTATCTATCTATCTATCTATCTATCTATCTATCTATCTATCTATCTATCTATCTATCTATCTATCTATCTATCTATCTATCTATCTATCTATCTATCTATCTATCTATCTATCTATCTATCTATCTATCTATCTATCTATCTATCTATCTATCTATCTATCTATCTATCTATCTATCTATCTATCTATCTATCTATCTATCTATCTATCTATCTATCTATCTATCTATCTATCTATCTATCTATCTATCTATCTATCTATCTATCTATCTATCTATCTATCTATCTATCTATCTATCTATCTATCTATCTATCTATCTATCTATCTATCTATCTATCTATCTATCTATCTATCTATCTATCTATCTATCTATCTATCTATCTATCTATCTATCTATCTATCTATCTATCTATCTATCTATCTATCTATCTATCTATCTATCTATCTATCTATCTATCTATCTATCTATCTATCTATCTATCTATCTATCTATCTATCTATCTATCTATCTATCTATCTATCTATCTATCTATCTATCTATCTATCTATCTATCTATCTATCTATCTATCTATCTATCTATCTATCTATCTATCTATCTATCTATCTATCTATCTATCTATCTATCTATCTATCTATCTATCTATCTATCTATCTATCTATCTATCTATCTATCTATCTATCTATCTATCTATCTATCTATCTATCTATCTATCTATCTATCTCTCTCTCTCTCTCTCTCTCTCTCTCTCTCTCTCTCTCTCTCTCTCTCTCTCTCTCTCTCTCTATCTATCTATCTATCTATCTATCTATCTATCTATCTATCTATCTATCTATCTATCTATCTATCTATCTATCTATCTATCTATCTATCTATCTATCTATCTATCTATCTATCTATCTATCTATCTATCTATCTATCTATCTATCTATCTATCTATCTATCTATCTATCTATCTATCTATCTATCTATCTATCTATCTATCTATCTATCTATCTATCTATCTATCTATCTCTCTCTCTCTCTCTCTCTCTCTCTCTCTCTCTCTCTCTCTCTCTCTCTCTCTCTCTCTCTCTCTCTATCTATCTATCTATCTATCTATCTATCTATCTATCTATCTATCTATCTATCTATCTATCTATCTATCTATCTATCTATCTATCTATCTATCTATCTATCTATCTATCTATCTATCTATCTATCTATCTATCTATCTATCTATCTATCTATCTATCTATCTATCTATCTATCTATCTATCTATCTATCTATCTATCTATCTATCTATCTATCTATCTATCTATCTATCTATCTATCTATCTATCTATCTATCTATCTATCTATCTATCTATCTATCTATCTATCTATCTATCTATCTATCTATCTATCTATCTATCTATCTATCTATCTATCTATCTATCTATCTATCTATCTATCTATCTATCTATCTATCTATCTATCTATCTATCTATCTATCTATCTATCTATCTATCTATCTATCTATCTATCTATCTATCTATCTATCTATCTATCTATCTATCTATCTATCTATCTGAAGATACGTACTTTTGATTGAACGACCTGACGAGCATAAATACACATTAGTGTAACTTATAAACACCTAAAATGTTAAGTAGTAACATAAATACAATTTGAAATTGTTACTGCTCTGATATAATAAACCAAACCATGTTTCCGACACAAACCAACTACTTATTCTGTTCTAGTGCAGCCAATAGCAAGTCAAATGTACTTGTTATTTCATTAAAATATTACATCACCATGTGTCGTGTTTGTTTGGATTGAGAGACGCGTGGAAAATAAAATTGCTAGTAAATATTCAGATAAAGGCGAGAAGTGAAAAGAGTTTTGATTGAACTGAGAAGCCGGCTCAGATGCCTGACCTAGCTCGACTCGTCTGCAGCATTGTCGATGACTCCAGCCACGTCACGTCTCCGTAAACATTTTGGGACTATTCCTTTAAGTGATATATTATTAAAGCTTATAGCCCTCTGGCCACTCTTATTTGAATGAGCTAGCGAGGTTATGTCATGAAATCTCGGTAGTTACTTGAGTCGCCCCTATGAGCCAAGCTAAGATCACTAAGTCGCCAAGGCAAGTTCCTTAGTGGTCTAAAGTGATGGGGAGCCTAGGCTTAAGGCAAGGAAACAAGTTAGACTAATAACGAATATCTACAGGGAGAAACTTCCATTTACAATAAAGCTCTAAGAAAAGGCAAAAGACTTGCATAGAGAGGTTACTTCGAACTGCTTCCGGTAATGCTGAGCTTTTCAAGGTTATGGGTAAAGATGCTCACAGTTATGTTTACACTATTAAATACTCAATTTGGTGGGTACACACAATCTGAGAAAGAGACTTTAGTTTGTTTAACCAAAGACTATTTCCGACGTTGTAAGTAAATCACTGATCATATGCTGATCGGGGGCAGTCTTATTGGTGGAGCATCTGCCTTGTAAGGAGGGTTTGAGCCCTAGTCTGATGTATGATCAGTGTTAGCAGTTTAGGATGGACTGTTAACTGTTTTGAACCATTTAACTCGGCATGACCAGATTCTGTTATTTCTACACGACTACAACGAGGTGTGAATCCATTTAACATCCGCTGTGCTACATTTACAGGGTCTGAGTTGCTCTGGGCTATGTTCCAATGAGCTCAATGAGAACGTTTATTTCACAGTTGGCTATGCAGATGACACTGCACTGATCGTAAGAGGCAAAATATACCTATACTGTTTCTAAGGTGTTACAATCGCCCTAAAGGAAATCGCAACTTGGTGTGACAGGAAGACACTCTCTATCAATCCATGTAAATGAGTCGTACAATCTACCAGAAAGAAAGGTTTGCATGCCATGCCAGTTCCTACGCTTTTTGTTAAAAGTATACCCTACAGATCACAAGCGAAACTTTTGGAATTTATTTTGAGAAGGAATTAACTTGGAAAAATCAATTGTATTATGTTATCAACAGAGCCTGCAAGATGTTTTGGACTTGCGAAGTTTGTTAGGTAAGACACAGGGACTCAAAGCAAACATGTGCTTGATATAGGGTGTCCTGCATTGCAGTCACTGGGGTATTTAGAACAACCCTTACAACGCAAATGGAGATGCTGCTGAAACTCCCACTTCTTGCATTTCGGATAGATGCTGAGACCTGGAATAAGAATTCAGGAGAATATAGCAAATTTTAAACATCTCAGTTATCTCTAATTCCCTTGGAATCGAGCGACTCAGGCTTTACTGATGGTTAGAACTGATGCCCTAATACCAGAGATCAGGTTTGATAACAAATTCACTATTATTTATGCGAGAGAAGTGAACGGGAGGAGCAGATTAATCATGCTGTAAATAAAGACCCTGTTCCGTTTATTGATGGACCCAAAACCATTACAAGAACCGCAGCCGACCTGTATGATAATAACATCAAAACCTTATATTATTTGGCGAAATATGCTACTCCTTTTCAGGCGGAAGCATTTCCTATTTTAGCAACTATCGGAGATAGCATTAAGAAGGGCTTCGCTAAGAGGAACACTGCATAATACTCTGTCTCAAACGGCAGTTAAAAGCCTTTGAAGCTCCTGTGGTTAAGTCTCTTCTGGTTTTGGAATGCCGCAGGGACCTCATGATATTGGCTGAACATAATTCGGTCATACTGCAGTGGGTGTCGAGACCTATAGGGATCTGGGCAATGAAGAGGCAGGGAGAGAGGAGCTGAGGCATCATTATTGGACATGAACCAGTACTTGGGGTTTCGATAGGACCAATCTGTCAAGAACCACATCCACAAAGAAACATGATTGCTGTTAGCATCCTGTTAAAGGCTGCAAATTTCAATAACTTTCATAGGAAGAGGTCAATAGACCTACTTAAGTTAAACAGGACTAAGCTCTGCCGGGTATTGGGTTTATTAACAAGGCATTATCCTGTTAAAGAACGGCTAGAAAGCTGGGCCATGATATTGATTTATCTTTTACTATATATGATAGTGAAACTTTAGCTCACCATTTTGCATTTTCAAAAACTGAATGAACTATCTTCTGCTTCAGTCAGTAGTCTTTCGCAGTTTATTTCAAACAGTGAACTGCTTGACTGAAACATAATAAGATCGGAATCACACAATAGATCTTTCAATAGGTCGCAATGCACGTAATTTAAAGGTCCCTTACTAAAATTCAACTAAACTCCTCTAAAGTCTTAAGAGAATATTTAAGTTGTTATAAGCTTAACCGCGGTTATGATTATGTAGTCAAAAATGTCTACTTTTCTTTGCTATATCTACATCACGTGATGTTTATGTTTATGTTCCCGTGTAGCTCAGTTAACTTGTAAAGTGGGTATATCATATGTGGAGGGCTGTAAAGTAATGCAAAAGCATTTTGCACATAATTCATATTGAAACGCAGTAACAAGTGTGCGTCACTGGTCAGCTACAAATGTTAAAGCCAGTGATCCCAACTTTGTGGAAATGACGTCATCTTGTCCCTCCACATGATCTCTATCATTTTCTGCATGAAGCATTCCTCCTTCACTCATTCGGGTAACCAAGGATTAGAAATGTGTTTTAACAGTACCAAAGCCTGGCAAAAAGTAGGGGGCTATTTTCTTCAAAATCTTCGTGTCGCATCCTTGAACGACATTAAACTTAAATACCAACTTTGGTTTTTAACGTACTTTTCGTTTTTGAGTTATGCTGACACACAGAAATACACACGAACCTTTTCCTAAAAATGCTTTTTTGGATTCAGGGGGTCTCAGAACATATATTTCCGGTGAAATCTCGGCATCGAATATTTGGGTGGGATACAATAATTCCTCTACTTACCAGTAGAGAAAGTAAAAATCTGAAATCGCAAAAGAATACGGGATACCACTGAACCTTTGTCAACTTCTCTGAAGAATGAGGGGGAAGCAATGCCTCGAGTGAAAATAGAAATAGTGGAAAAAGAGGGAGACAACCAGACGCGCATATGTACCTGTATTCCTAAGATGTCAATTTTTATGTAGATTCTGCAATTCGAATTTTTGGATATTTTGAATTTTTTTCTGATCCCTTCAGCTTCGCATTATGCAAGTGTCACTTTAAATGGACATCTGCAGAACTGTGATGGACATTTTTCCTTCTACGTCATTACTCCAAAGTCAATTCAAACTATCACGTTTTCTACTGCCCCCCCCCCCCCCCGCCCGTCCAAACACTTAAAAGGAAGGGGTTTTAAACATGCAACTAATGTTTATCCGAGTTATGAAGACCTACGCTATGGAACATTTCATCCGCCGGTGTTAAAAGTTTCCAGGTAAAATTGGAAGTGTTAAAGGAGTATGCCCAGTTATTGTCTTAATCCGGCAAACTTAAGCAATATTGTAGTTTCATCTTTGAAGTTGTGCAAGTGGATCCTGAACAAAACTTGAGGTATTCCGAGAACTTTGGCGCATATCCCACCACCAAACTACTGAAGTTAAATAACCATGAACTTATCCTCCTCGTTATGTTCTAAAGCTTTACATTTCCGCATCAAGGTATCAGGATTTAAGGATGACTGAATCCGTATTTTCGCTTTGACTAAATTGTTACTTGTTACCTTACACAACCACCACAAACGATGGCTTTGATACAACAAATTTTTATTTTGTCTGTCACCTGTCATAGTAGTTAGAGATAGTATTTATCACATTTCAGCCAAAAACTCCATATTGAGATTATATCAATAGGGGAGATACGTACTTTGAGATTCCATGAATATAAACAGCACTTTAGGAAACCTTCCCGGTGTATGTTTTAGTAATATTTAACCTTCCTTATTACTGCATTTGGATCAAAGGCAGCGGAAACTGAAACGTGGATTACACTAAATTATTGTTGGGCAACAAATTGGGAAGAACAGTTTTCAGGCCTCTGTTTAGAGAACCTCCCCGGGATTTGCTAGTTATGAAGACGACGAAAATCCGGGAAAAAATAATTTAACCTTCAATCTGGAAGTAAGACCCTGGCTAAATGTAAGCTGCGGACCTCGTACTCACGACCTCGCCAACCCACATGGTGGGTGTGTTCCTCTGTGTTTGTATGTGTGTACGCGCGTGTGTGTGTCTGTGCGTGCATGTATGTAGCATAATTCGAAAAATTATAAATACCAAATACATCCGTAAATATTACAGATTTTCAAGAACATTTCCCATCTCATGATACCTTTACATGGAAAATTACTTTCTCAAAAATGTTTCATCACTTATTTTTTATCCTTAAATTCTTATTACTAGAAATAACCCTTCTTTACTCATTTACGCATTTTTATAAGAATAATAATTTAAAATTAAGTGATAGTCAAAATGTTTCAGCGGTTGCTTTGGAATTCTGTTCCTTTCCAGAAACATAAAAGAAAGAAAGACATACAGAAAAAAAAACAAAGATAGAAGGTTAGGGATTTTCAGTTGAGAGAAATATAACGTATTTAAAAACACAAACTAATAAGAAAGAATATTTCGGTAATGGTTGAAGCCACAAAAATTCTATTGATGTAAATCACGTTCTTCAGTGATATAAACTTTTTGTGTGCTAAGCTTTGGCCTGTATCTTACGCAAAGGTCAATCCAATGTTTCATAGGCTAATCCCAGAACATTCAAGATGTACATTTTGTCATAATATGTACAATATGGGATATACACAAATGGTATTTTAATCAAAATCAGTCTAGGCACTTGTGGGAATATCAACAATAACGAACACCTTTATACATCATTCTTTTATACATCGGCTTTCCTGCTTGCTTGCTCTTCATCAGATGCACTCTCAGCACTTACTGTGCAATTTCAGCCACAGACGAGTCATACCTTCTGATATTGCACATATTTTAAAATTGTACTGGTCGACACAATATATGTGCAGCTCTTTAATATGAGTACAATATGACCATACTGGAATTCTGGATCAAGTAATAATTATAATTTATAAATGAAGCAATAAGATCATCATGCATCATCGATACAAATTGACATGGAAAACAAGCAAATAGTGTCATTTTAAGTATTACTGTGAGATGAATATGCTATACAACGTTAGAATGTATAAAGATTTTCAGAGGGGAAAATTAGTTCGTGGTTACCAATTGGAAATCATTAGTGTAGGGATGGATTCTCTGGGTCAGTTCGTAGAATTCGCCGAGTAGTTAGACGCCACAGGCATTATCGTGCTTAGGCCTGAGAAGCTAGCGGATTTCAGAGAATTTTATAGGCAAAGCTAGGGTGAAAATAAGGATACCTTGAACAGCGCAGAAATTATGTCGCAACATCGCATTGACAGCTATCAGTAGAGCTTGAAAGGAGTTAAGGAGAAACGCCAACATTATTACTAGTAGCATCAGCTTCTGATTTAGATAGATCTCACTTCCTGGATCGTCGGAGAAAAAATCCATGTCACCCTTTATGAGAATCATACCGACGCATACTCTGGGATAGAAATCTCAGTGCTCGACTGCAGCCAGAGAGAGATACCAGCTGAGAACTTCGAGACAGCGTGAAGGTACAATTTTCACTAGCACCCTAAACAACTCATCACTGCATCATCAACATGCGGCTTAGATAAGCTACATCTAAAAGCCGCATGAACGTGGAGCATTTTTATGCTACCAAATCATGAATAATCAATATTGAATGTCGAATAGAAACCCACATGAAATGAGAAAAGCAATGAATAAATACTGTCAAAATGTTAAAACCTATTGCCCCAACTCTCCTCTGAAGATGTCAGTGCAACGTAGAAGAATAAACCAGTTGAAGCGAAGTTCTTTGTAGAATAGATCAAGTAGGAAATAAAGAAAAACATTCTGATTTGTTGCACTTAAATAGCGTTCTCTAATCTGTACTAAGTATTCTTACAAACTCTTATTCCTGTTCTCTTCATGCTAGTCGAGATAAAAATTTGCAGAAATTAACTTACTGCATATTTCCTTGTAGGTGCAAGGGGAATATGGGAATACAGTAGACTTTGAGCGATAGACAAATGTTTTAAAGTGATTTCTCTATGAAGGCTTTGTAATTCCGCTCTCTTTGCACGGCCAAGAGATAAAAAGGTGAATAACGACCTTTCATTTTAGAACGGTTACAATATTGCAAACTCACACAAATAACAAGGAGTATCTCCAAAATGCATCACAAAAGAAAGCATCTGGACATAACTTGTGCCTTTTGATGAAATCTACATTTATGGTTTACTGGTTATGCAAAAGTCAACAATAGTAAACAGGACTAGATAGGGTATAGCCAGAAAATTCGAAATATAGATTCTATTTGCCATAAAATATCTTAAATGGATGGCATTTTAATCAAAACCGTTAGCCATTTTTGAGAAAATCAAAATTTTCCAGGGAAAGCGTAAATGGAAGAATATTCTTCGAAATAATCATGTCGCATCCTTGAAGCATATTAACCTTAAATACCAAATTTGGTTTGTAACCAACTTTTCGCTTTTTAGCTATTCGCGCGCGCGCGCACACACACACACCCACCCCCACCCCCACCCCACCCACACCCACACCCACACACACACCTTTTTCTAAAGCTGCTTTTGGATTCAGGGTTCTGAAAACATATTATTTCCGGTGAAATGTCTACATTGAATTTTTAAGTGGAATACAATACTTCCCCTACTTACTATACATAGTAGAGGAAGTAAAATTGATCATGTATGTACATACAAGCAAAACAATGAAATATACTCAATTCAAAGGAAAGAGCATACGACAATTCGCATGTAGATATTAAAAGAGCAATACATTTCCCGCATAGCATTTGGTGCTTAATGCGTATTCACTGTTTTGCGATTGTTAATGGAAGTTGGGACTGTATGATAACAGGTTAACGTGACACGCCAATAGTTTTAATTTCAGTGCATGCGACGGAATAATAGTCGTATATGTTAATGAATAACACCTGGCGAGCTTGTCAGAAAGTAATTTTCCTTCCTCTAGCACTCGCTCTCAGATACCATCTATTTTGCATGGCGACATTTTAGGCAAATGAGGATGCACGCTATTAAAATGCTATGAGTTACTAATGTAAACTCTTGGGCATTTTGTTTAGAGTTTCCGTTTGCATTGCATAAATAGTAAATCAGTTTTCCTTTCCTTCCTTACGCTATTCTGCATTCTCATCATCACTTTTCACGGGATATTCTTTAACATATATAGGGAAATGTTTTGAAATTTAGCAGAAATGACACTAAGTTGGGTATGTCGTTTATTATTAAACTAGGAAAGGATACTAAGGGTAAAGAATACCCACACAGAGTTAAAAATCACAGCTCCATGTCAGGAGATTTACTGGCTTGTATAAACTCCTGCGGGACAAAATTCTGGCACACCGGCGATGCTGATGTGATCCTAACAATTGACGGCGTCATTAAATAACAAAATATTATTATCATTATTACTATTACCATTATTATTGTTTATTGTTATTGTTATTGTTATTGTTATTGTTATTGTTATTGTTATTGTTATTGTTATTGTTATTGTTATTGTTATTGTTATTGTTATTGTTATTGTTATTGTTATTGTTATTGTTATTGTTATTGTTATTGTTATTGTTATTGTTATTGTTATTGTTATTGTTATTGTTATTGTTATTGTTATTGTTATTGTTATTGTTATTGTTATTGTTATTGTTATTGTTATTGTTATTGTTATTGTTATTGTTATTGTTATTGTTATTGTTATTGTTATTGTTATTGTTATTGTTATTGTTATTGTTATTGTTATTGTTATTGTTATTGTTATTGTTATTGTTATTATTATTATTATTATTATTATTATTATTATTATTATTATTATTATTATTAATTTATCAGGGAACCGAAGGTGCCACACAGGGTCGCAGTTAGGCCACAGAGTCAGTGAAACAAAAGCTACCAATATTTTTACACATACCTTTGAAACGCTTTGTCTGTACTAACCATTGTTAGAGCTCCACAATTAACGCATAGATAATATACCGGGGTCTATTTTTAGTTGCTGCACTCATTATCCAACTACATGACCACAGCAAACTGATGGAATTAATCACATGGGAAATTTGAGTACTCTATTGGCTGCCCAACCTGGGATCATCCGTGTCGTTTGGGAAATGCCAAACTCCAATGGTCTGTAGAATCATGCTTGACGATGTCCCTCAGCGATCCGATAGACATTCAAACTGGGAATGGCTAAGCAGCTTTGTTAATATTCTCGTACACGTGTATCAATGTTCGCTTTTACTCAAACCTATCCTACAAGTACATATACTGTAGCAATTAACCATTTATGTCCACGTTCCTTAACTTTTTAAATTTCGTTTTAATTTTTTGATTAAAGGCATGCCATTAATAGTTATTGTCAATCACCGTTTCTACTACTGAATTGTGTAATTGCTTCAAAGTTTTCATTGTTGGTCTGTTTGAGAAACAATGAAATGTCAAGGTTGTCATAAATAGAAAAGGAATAGTTAATGTTAAATATTACTATTATGAATATGACAAGATAAAATACCCACTTTTAAAATAAATTTGTTTTAGAAATTCCTCAGCGGTGGAAACAAGTTAATATAACTTGTAGAATAAGGCTTGGCATTGCTAGGGCTAATATATATTCCGTAGCCATTCAGCAACAACTATGTTTAACAACAGTTTTAGAATATTGTAACAGCCTTTTTGTTATTCTCATATTATATTGCCACTTAAAAATATTGTAAGTAAAGGTATTGGTAGCTATTTACAAGATTCATACCCATAAGTTCTGGCAACTGTGGATAGCGTTCAATAATGCGGCAACAAGGGAAATTCAAGCTCTGCATTGAATGCGAAGGCAGTATGGATCTCAGTGCCAACAGAAAATAGGGATGGAGGACAGGATTTAACAGTACAGGTTGAAGTGAAAAGCACACAATGGAGCATTAATTAATTAATATTCATGGCACCATTTGAACGCATCGGCTGTCCTTCAAAATAACCCCCAGAGCATCCGCACAGGGTTGCCAAAGATATGGAAGGCATTGAATGTCATGGACATTGCCATCCACGTGTGCCACTTGTCGCCGATATGCCGTTAGGACATTTGTCTTGTTTGCAAAGCAACAGGGCAATGTCCTATTGCCCAGTGCATCTCGTAGGTGAGCATGATACTGAGTAGCACTTTGGCCACCGAGCACGGCAATTTTCCAATCTGTTTCAGCACGGTCACCTCACAATGAATGCTTTCGGTGTGGATCCTTTGCCATTCTCGTTTGGAGTTGTCATTAACCGGTTGAATCCAGTACCGGGGATTCGAATATATATACAGGCAGAACAGATGCCACATGTTTGAAAGATATCACATCGTTGCCAAGACTTATGGAACGACCATGGAATATCATAAATGTATCAATTTTTTCAGTATTGTCTTAGTTTCTTTTATTTCTTTTTCTTTTCAAAAATAGCAATCCGTGCAATTGCAGTCTAATGTAACTCCGTCATTAACTACACGTAACATCTCACTGGTTATTTTACGTGGGCCCTCCCCATCCTTTACTAAAACCACATCTGAATGCAGTGGCTGGTATTAAACACAACGTTCTGCTTTTATTTAATGGCCAATCCGATTTGTCTGGCCTTTAACAATCGAATTACTTCCTTTAAGGTGTGACAGAGATGCCTAAACAGGTTCAGGAATTAGAAGAAGAGTTACATATGTAGAATAATTCAATAAAGGGTTAAATAATCGTATACGGTTTCGATCCTCAAACAGGATGTGTACAAAAGCGTTAGAGAAAAACCAAGGAACGCACAGAAAATACAAATCTGCGCGTCAAATTAAAAGACTATCCCTGCTAAGTTCTTTTAATTATACACCACACCTTTAGTTGAAAACATCAAATATGATAATCGGATCCGGCTACTCCGTTGGCACAATTAAATATGCTTAATTTTATCTCACGATAAAGAGATTCGGAGTACTGCTTCCCGACGATTGTTTCCCATTATTTCTGTGTGGGAAGCTGTTAAGTGGAGAAACAGATTCATTAAAACTGCTTCTATTATTCCGTAGTATATAAAACTTAATCTCAGTATTCCTACCTCTTTAGGCGTATTAGATGACAACTGTCTTCAAAATCAGTTAAGAAATTCTAAGATTATGTATTAGTAGATCATTATATGTCAAGTGTATGTCAAGCTTGAGTATCCTTGAGATTTACTTTGGTATTTTCTATCTTAGTATCAGTAACATTTGTATTATCTATGATATGTGAACGCCGCATTCGCATTCCATTTTCCTTTCCCGCAACATTGAGAATGGATTACTGACACAAAGCCTCTAACTTCTGCTATTTCACAAACATTCAACATTGTCAGACATACATTTTATTTCATTTTCCGTGCCTTACCCTTATTCTCTTGAGTTCTGCTGAGGCATCTAAAATTGGTTTATCACCTTCAAAGAATGCGGAAAATTTCTTAATCTAATAACCCGAGGTTCATAAAGACGGCAGAGGCGGTAGTGTATCTGACGTTTAAAATGATCATCTTCGTCGCTATACACGACAGGAATTCTTGACCTCATTTTAAGCCTCTCTTTTCTTCTTTCTTTAGTAAAACAACAATTTGCGTGCTTAGACATCATTTCAGTACAAAATTATAGAAGGCAGGAGCACGTGTTTTCTACTGCAAAATCACTACACAATTACTTATTAGAGTGGTGCGTATTTCTATGATTTGTGTCTTTTTTCTGATGATGCTAGAGCGATGCTATGTCGTAAATAAACGTGACTCATGCTTGAATGAAATTAAAACCACCTTGAAATTTAATGCAATAACGATTATTGACATGATGCTCCAGAATGTTTGGAACGAACCTGCACGTATGTCGTGTCACCCAAGGGGCATATATAAAATATTTGTAGAGTGGGTAAAAAGGGTAAAGGGAATAGACACAGAGGGGGACACCTCGTTCACTTCGACCTACATAGATCTATTGTGGCTACCACCCCCCAGAGGCAGTGATGAACTGAGGGAACCGAAGGTGCCACACGGGTTGCAGCAAGACAGGCCACAGAGACGCGCGGAAGTCCCTAAAAGGTGCTGAGATCTCTTCATCCCGGCGCCAGGCCCCGCCAAGCAGCCGTAACACCGCGGCTCCGTTATCGCATTGAGCGTCTACCCCAACCCCCTCCGAAGAAGGACAAGGGCCGGTCAAACGCCACCAGTCACTTGATTTATCAACCATTGTTTTAATTGTAATACCTTGGAAATTACACGAAAGGATACAAATTTAAAATTCTATATGTGTGGATTGGAGATATGGACGCTTAAAAAGAAAGATTGGAGCCATTGAAATATCTCCGAGCAGTAAAGGGCTGCACAAGACAAAGTCATATTAGAAATAAAGAAATAAGGAAAGAATTACACATATTTTCGTTACAAGAAAACACTCAAGTAAATAGAAAAAAAAAAATGGAAATTTCATATGCAAAAAATGGATAACTCTTGCATTCTATTACAATCTTAATTAACATTCTGATTATAGAACCATATAAATACCAGTAAAAAGATGGGAAGGAGTATGAGACCGGGACAGGAGGATTCTCCTAAGCAAAGAAGAGGTCATGATGATGACTTTGGAAAATATAGCGTTTTGAAAACGAATGAATCATTAATAGCAACCCATGCAAATATCTTTCACTTATAATACTTAAATCAGAACTGTTACTAGTCAGCTTTGAGGAAGTGAAAAAGTTTAAATATATTGCATTAAAGGATAGCTTACGGTGGAGAATTTTGTTGGAACTGCCTTCTTGTCGTATTCTTGGAATACAGTCAATTTAAACACAAAGTTTGGTGTTTATTGGTATCATTTTCGAGTTATTCCGTTCACAGACAACACACACACACACACACACGCACGCACGCACGCACGCACGCACACACACATACACACACACACACACACTACCTTGGTCAGAGGCTCTACCAAATGCTCTGTTGTAATACGGAGGAAATCCGACTTCTCCAGAGTAACGAATTCTTTTACTTACTTTACACTAGAAGGTGTTCCCTTGTGGTATAGGAACAAATAAGGCGATGTTTCCTGCGCCAAGCTACACTGTGTAAGGAGAATGGAGCGAAAGAGAAGGGAGAATGTTACCAACTATTCACCTACAGGATCAAGAGACTACTTTTTCCTTCGGGAGGTGTAAGAGCTGTGGTCGTCATATATAAGAAAGAATGCGACTGGTAGATTTGGTTCCATAGACCTGCCTACTCCAACAAATATTTTCACAGAGATGGAAACATATACATGGCTTTACTTTGAAACTGATATTTACGTTATGTTAACCTTTGAAATATCAGGAATATTACGTTATAACTAATTGAACAAAAAATTGGTTAAGAATGCATGTGGGGGTTCTAAAAATCAACCGAGGCTAGAACTTATAATATCGATTGGTGAAAAGATAGGTAATAAAAATGAAAGTAATTACTATTGATTACGATTATGATAGCTATAATAACAACAACAACAATAATAATAATAATAATAATAATAATAATAATAATAATAATAATAATAATAATAATAATAATAATAATAATAATAATAATAATAATAATAATAATAATAATAATAATAATAATAATAATAATAATAATAATAATAATAATAATAATAATAATAATAATAATAATAATAATAATAATAATAATAATAATAATAATAATAATAATAATAATAATAATAGTCATCCAAAAGCTTATTGGTGTATAATTGTTGATTAAATAGTGTTATTTGGCTGGTAAATCATATAGCAATACACGCATATTAGTCGGCAACGTCTCCAGTATAAAGAGTGAAAGTTTGATTCTTCATTACAAGACGTTTTAATTAAAATTTGTATCCTTTCAAAACCACTCAGGTATACTAGAGAAAGAGAAATCTCATAGCTTCTATCGGCGGCACGGGGTAGTATTAAACAAGTTATTAGGCGGCGGGAAGCATGTTGCTTCCAACATTTAACCACACTATTAATCCTGCTTCAAAGTTCACATCAACGTGAACCAAAGCAAAATATTGCTTCAACATATGGGCCGGACTGAGTGAAGACCTGGAAGCGGGTAGTCAGCCAAACCAGGTATGAAAGTAAGGAAGATATGAAATGCTGGCGAAATGCATGAATGGAAAGGTGGTGATTGATCAGTTGATGGAATGAGTGGCGAAGGAAACCGGAGAAAACCCGCCCGGAGTCCGCTTCATGATAAGTTTCATAATAGAACAAATTTAAAGACTCTTGTTACATTAATATACCAGGTGAGATTTACAAAACCTCTGATGAAATAACTAAGTACGAGCTTTCCATCCTGCCAGAACATATGACGAAATTTGAAAATGCAAAAAATAAAATTGATTGCAGGCGTTTACATCTAAAGACCTGTAGCCTTTCAGTTTTTTCTATCGAGTATCGAGAAATAGTGGTATTGTGCCAACACTAATTAAAATATACCTATTTTTATAAAACATGTTGCTAAATAGTGATTACTATCCTCTTACATACCGAAAAGTTCAGTATATCAGCCCTATACACGCACTTATCATATAGGACAGTGAATGAATGAAATGCGTGAAATGATGTTCATATGAGCCGACAAATATAACAAAATCAACAAAGAAACATAGTGTGTCATATAAAATATGAAATACTGCGACGCCAAGCTTCCACATCCTATTGGTGCGGCGCTTAACAAGGCTCTCAAGGTTAAACTTCTCCACACTACTCAAGCGAGTGAACACGTGACTAACAACAATCAAGCGGCAACACAAAAGGTTTCCAGTGCATTCGAGGGCTGTGCGGCAGCCGGCTTGTTTGTAGGCGTTCGAGAAAGATGTGGCTATATCATCACCGGTATAAAAAGCTGCCGGAGGCAGTGTTTGAGTCGGTCAGTGTGACAGTGAGTGGGAGACAGCTGTGAAAGATACACGCGTCGAAGTGAAGAAGTTTTAATGAATACGGAGTGATTGTATCATCAGAGTTAGTATATGAGGAACAGAAAAAGTGAACGAGATAGTCTATAGTCTTTCGTGATATTGCAACTCGCAATTGTTTTCTTCTTCTTGACTCAGTCCTTTCAGTGTGTTAGTGTCAGTAAAAGAGACCAGTGTATTTGTGCAAAGATTTAGAAGGAAAATAAAGTGATAGAAAAGCAATTGGATTAGATTTTCTCATTTTGTCATAATACTTTCTAGAGCTGAACACCGAAAGATGAAACGATCATTTTATAGGCATATAATTTTAATACAGTAACAGTTACTTAAAAGCTGAGTTGAAACCTTACAATAAATTGTTCAGATGCTCGTTGCTTGATAAAGCCGACAACAATGACGACAATTACGTTCACAATGGCAGGATGACTGTGTTTTTGTTGTAAGTATATGGTGGCAAAATAAAACTGACCTATCAGATTCAGAGAGGTTTTTAAAAATTATGTGTATCGGTATGGCTCACAATGTAAATTGGGGATGTTTATGCATGTGTGTTGTAAAACGTGTCTCTAATGTTAATTCACTGCAGGTACATCAAATAGACCCCCAGATTGTTGTTTTTATTGCGTAGTTTGTATTACAACATAAATTACAGGAAGGCTTTTAAAAACAGTTCAAAGGCTTGGCTTTGTAAAAATCTATATCCAAAATAACTTAATATCACACAACTTAAAATTATGACCTCAGTGATGAAGGAGAGGCAGTTGATCTATACATTGCTGCCATCAATTATTACTTACATATCACACTGAATTATGACGTCAGAGAATGCTGACAACTTAACCCTCTAATGTAGTGTTACTATAACATTTGGAAAAAGGGAGGGGGGAAGAAAAAAGTTTATTCGAAGTTTTAGAATACTTTAACAAGTAATGTTTTTGTTATTTTCGTGTTACATTGACATTTAACAATAAAATAGACGTATTAAAGCTATTTATATGTTAAAGGCATCAATTTGTATCATTATTATAGTTTCATTTATTTATTTTTAAAAAAAAACCACCAAAATCCATGTAATTAAATCTAATGCATCCCCGTCGTCATCCATGCGTACAATCTCACTAGTTATTTTACGTGTGCCCTCCCCATCCTTTACTGCAGCTAGATTTAACTACAGTTGCTGGGAATAAACTCACAACGTTCCGTCTTGCATGTATGACCAGTCCATTTTGTCTGGCCTTTAATTATCGGTTAGAATTACTTCCTTTATAGTGCCTGCGATAGGGATACCTAAATCGGTTCAGGAATTAGAAGAACAGTGGCGTATGTAGCAAAATAATTTATGCAACAGAGGGTTAAACAGATCGCATTTTTGCCTTGCATGTGCAGTAGACGAGAGAACTTCAGAAACAAAGTACTCAGTTACTTAACTGCCATTCATTTTTTCTCAATCTGCTAAGGTAAACATCGTTCAAATGACAATAAAATTACTTTACAACGCAAATAGCTTTTAGTTCTGGTTTAGCTCCCAGACGACTTAGTTCCAAGTCATGCTCAGACCATTTAGCACTCTAACACTCAAGTGAATTTTTATGTTTGGTGTAAAATAGTGAATTTACGGGACTGCAGCGTGTGTGATGCAGCGTTTGTGAATAATTCACAATTATTGTGGTGGGCAGATATGTGCTTCAGACTATCGCAAGGAAACTTTAGAAAACAGTTTTAAGCAACGATACAGCTATAATTGTGACGAAATGTTACAGGCTGTTCATTAGCGATCATTAACCACTGTTCTTAAAGAACTACAATCTCTGCAGTGACGGACATAGATAATATCGGTCCTTCATGAGCGTCAATTTCAAAATGTTGTACGGTATCAAGAACTTTTGTTGTGTTCTACTCTCTCCCCCACTCACTTCTGTAAAACTGTAGTGAACACATTATGATCACTGTGATACAATATCTGTAATTAATACACCGTGCTATAAACTCGAAAGCTAGAATCCGACTAAAATTCAACGCTATAGCCAGGATATACGGATCTTAAGGTTATTGTGCCACTGCTGTTCATCTGGGCTAACATGTTAACATGTCGGCTACAGCACTAGATTCTTCAAATGAGTCACACTACTGGGTGCGTCCAGAAAGTAAGCACCATTTCGTTCCACTGCCACCGCAACGTTAGTGTCGCAGTTACACGCATGCTCACTCGTCTCTCTGATTCACTGTCTGTCCACTAACACCATTACAACCTGATAGTGTTGTGTTTACAGCTGATCGTTCACAGGTTTAAGACAATTTATGATCCCGCCAACAAAAATCCATTGAAAGAATGCAAAGCCAGGTGAAATTCATCGTCAACTTCTAGAAATATAGGGTGAAAACCTCATGGCGAAGCCTTCTGTTGTCACTAATGATTTGGTTCAAGAAATGAATGAGAAAATTCGTGAAAACGGTTGGTTCACAATTTTTGTTTGAAAAGGGCATACAAAAATAAATTCCCCGCTATGACAAATGATTTAACAATGGTGACAACTATGTAAAAAATAGGTTAGGTAATGTTCTTTCTTGTACAAATAAATGCTGCTGTGAAAACACCTATTTTATGCTATTTTCCCCCAAACCGGTAGTCACTTTTCGGGCACGCCTCGTATTTCCAGTAAACCACAAGTTGTTTTGAAATCCATTTTGCGTTGACGAACCCCAATGACTTAAAATTTCCTAAGTGCTGTAAGTAATTGGGTGAGTTAATGATAACTGTTCTTTCACACCATCGTGTGAAGGCTAGTTGAAGATGGAATTACACTGAAGAAGAAATTTGAGAGCACCTTGCAAGACTGATGGAGAGTTTAGTGTCGTACCAGCATGTTGCCATGATAACTCACACGATTACAACAGAGACACCATGAGCCAATGATCCGTGGTTCAAATATCGGTTATGGCATTGAATTTATCACTCTGAATCTACGTTTCCAAACGTAGCCTATATACGACAGGGATGAAGGAACAATAAAATTACTGATAAACTATTCGCAGATTTAGTATTTTTCCATTGTGATAAAATATATCAATTAATGGTACAATTAATGGTGTCTGAAAAACCAAGAAAATGTGCTATTGCTGAATAACCGTGGCGGTTTAAATTGCGAAGATTACCTATACGTAATATTAGTAGAGTTCGGTAGGTGCGAGCTGATGGCAGATAGTTAAATATTGAAAGATATACGTTATTAAATTACTCTTATATAGTTCATTAGAAGAGCTATCTTGTGTTACCTGAAACTTGCTGTTAAGGTTAACCGATGTTTGCCACTGTATTTTGGAAGCCAGCCCGACAGTTTCTAAATTTAATGGAACATGCAGTATACGTCGGCCTTAAAATATGAGCAATCGAAAGCAGAAATGTCAAAATGCGTACGACGCACTTTGCATGTCAGGTCTTGAAATGTGCTCAGAGACAACTAATATCGGTTGTGCTGCCTGAAGGAATGACAGGTTAGTATTTCATCGAGTGGAATGTCTCAAGTAGTTATTTTCCTGTCAGGTATTCGGGAAGTTCCACCAGTGGCGGTTAAACTGATGGAAGATTTTTAAGTGGTTTTCCTTATCATGGTGAATCCAACATTTCAACTTCGTTTCATATCGTTTCATTTTTTACATACTGTAAGAGTATAGTATGACTAGTGTTAAAAACCTTGCTGACACCACATTGCTTCTATGACGGGGCTAAGTTATGCTGGCTCCGGTCTTAATACACCGGAGGCGAAAGTCTCCGGAATACCTTGAAACTGTTGGCGTCCTGTGACATATATCTTGTTAATAACTCCCTACTATTAAGCCCTGCTACTATTCATTACTTCTTCTTCCTCTTCTTCTTCTTCTTCTTCTTCTTCTTCTTGAGGTTAAGTACTTACATAAGATTTACAACATAGATGTGTAGGTATATAAAACCTTCTAGTCATATATCCGACGAATCTTAAACCTGAAATGTTTATCAAACTATGTTATAAATATCGAAAAAGCTGATATTCAATTATATACTTGGTTCACTTCTCGCATATTGAGTGCGACTGAGTGGTGTATTAGTGTGAACTATAAGTAACTAATATTTTTACTTTCTTAAAAACTTTTAGGCCCAAATGACCTAGCTGTCGACGGGCCCTTAAACCCCACTCACTCACTTAAAAACTTTTAGAATTGAAGCGAATTTTATTATTTTAGATTAGAGCCTTGAAATATTTATGAAATTTTTCGAGTGTTCAACCATGTTAAACTCCATGGCCATCATCAGAAAACGAATAATCAATGAATGGGCATTTCAAAATCATGGCCTACCTCAGCAACTGCATAAGAAACAAGCAGCAGTTTTATTTCATAATCATGACCTTCAGCAACTGCATAAGAAATAAAAGGCCATATCAAATCATGCCCTTTTTCAAGAACATTGACATCTAAGGTTTCAAGCTTTTGCGGCTGTGATTATAAATATTGTGACAAAATGGCGAAATCCAGAACCGGTTACTTTTCTATCACTTTGTCTTCTAAATTCTACCACAAATACAGTTTTCTTCTCGTCTTTAATACAGACTACAGTCTTTCGGGCTATCACAACTCATAAGTTTTACTTCTCGTAACCTTGTTCAGTCCTTTCAGGTGTCTTAATTTTCTCTGCCTCTTATACACTAACTCCGACGTTCATTTGACGCAACATAATGACTGACCCATGTTCGTAACTAACTCAGGCTTCTTCCTCGACTCCTTATATAGTGGGGATGACTCACAAGGACCCTTCACGAACTCCTTCGAACACGCCGATGGTCACACAACTGGATCTTTCTCGAAGGCTCCGGAAAAACTCTTTTAGTGTAACCGCTTTGTGGTAGATGAGAAACCATAATAGCATTTTCCTACTGATTAGGGAAAACAAAAACAAACCAACAAAAACGAAACACACACAGCATATTACGGTCGTCGGGAATAAAACCTGGGAATTTTGAGTGCGAGCCTCGGTTCATGTCCTTATTTTGCGGTCGTTTGTCATTTCAACAGCACCACGGTGCGTTAATTAACCAAAAGGAAAAGGAAAGGAAGTGAAAGTACAGAAAGCGGCAAAGAAACAGAACAATACCTCAAGAATGAACGTAGAAGCCCACGAGTTTGAAGTCGCTCTTTCAAGCGCCACTCAAGACCATAAAGGAACTGCGTCAGTGGGGAGAAAACAGATTCAAGAATTTTTTTTCAAAAGACTCGTGTTTGTAGTTCAGCTGTTGCTCAAAATTAGGGGGATATTTTGAGAATGTATGGATAGAGCATGTGTTGGAGAAACGTACCTCTCGAAAAAGAATACAAGATTTAAACATATCACGCGAACCTTGCTCTCCACGGAAACTTTATCAATATTGATTTGGTCTGCTAGCACTTCGTTATTTTCTCACAATGGCAGCTCGACTTCCCACACAAACTAACCTTACTGCAAATGCGTGGGATCTATACAAATGGAGAAATAAGAGATTGCCAGTGAAGTTGTGTATTCCCACGAAGAATTAATTAGTTCATTTCTGTTTCACACAGTTAAAATAACTCGTATCAGTTGATACAGCTTAATATTTCTACGACTCATTCATGCGTAATATTTTGTTTCTTATTTCCCACTACGTATAGTAATTGCACCCAAAAATTAATAGTGAGTAGGGAAAGTATTGTATTCCACCCAAAAATTCGTTCTCGAGAATTCACCGGAAATATATGATTTGAGGACCCCTAGATAAAAAAATCATTTTTAGAAAAAAATGTGCGTGTGCGTGTGCGTGCGTGTGTGTGTGTGTGTGTGTGTGTGTGTGTGTGTGTGTGTGTGTGCGTGTGCGTGTGTGCATAACTTAACAACAAAAAGTCGTTTGAAAACCAAAGTTGGTATTTAAGTCTAAAATCTTTTAAGGAATCAACACGAAGGTTTTGAAGCAAATTCCTTCAACCTTCCACCTTTATGTGGAAAACTTTTCGAAAATATTTATTTTCTCATAAATGGCTCTTAACTATTTTGATTAAAATTCCATATGCTTAAAATATTTTCTGACATATGAAATGAATATTTTTAATTTTATGGATATAGGATGTAGTCATGTTTACTCTTGATGACTTTTACACAGTTGGTAAACCGTAACAGAGACCAAATCTTGCCATACAAGAATGTAGATCTCGTTAAAATACACAAGTTATATGCAAATATATTTTTTGTGGAGTGAACCCTTTCGGAGATATCCTTTATTTATGTGAATTCTCAAATACTTAAATTATGCTCAAACGGAAGGCGTTATTCACTTTATCTGTTAACCGTGCAAAGGAATTTCAAAGCTTTAAAAGATATGACTAATGCTCAAAGCAATATTCCCATATTGCCCTTGCACATATAAGAAAATGAGCAATAAGGTGATTTCTGCAAAAGTTTATCTCGATTAACATGAAAAGATACAAGAATCAGAGTTTGTAAGAATGGTTAGTACAAGAGTAGAGAAAGTCATGTGAGTGCAACACATCACATGTTCTATAAAATGTCCACCCGCGTACGTAGGTGTTCATGTGTGCATATATGGACAGGACAAATAATAAAATAATAATAAAATGTCAGATTGCACTCAAGTTCATTATCTTCCAACATGAAGATTTTCAAATATAATCTATATTTCAATTTTCTTGGGACAGATTGTGATCTTTTCTACAATCGGAATGAACCTTTTATAAATATTAAGTTGAAAGAGATGAGAAAAACGTACTAGGCATATAATTCAGAATCCTTTAAACCAAACAAATTATTTAAAACCTCACATTTTTATAATTGCACGTTCAGTTGTTTCTTTGATGGAAGCAGTATGTTATTTTAAGGTTGTTGTTTAACGACTTTTATTTAAACATTTGAATCCCGCAAGCAATTTTAATTACAACGAAATATGTAACAAAACTATTTAGGCAAATGTTAATCTCGATTAGCTTGAGATAATAAAAATATATTGTTGCAAAAGTCTTAATACCAGATGGCCCACGCAAGCCGCCTTTGGCGTATGTGGGTAACCCTTCGTGCGTTGAAAGGTTACAGAACGAACCGGCGGAATTCATATGAAGCGTGTGCCAGTGGTGGAAGCAAACTTTGTTCTGCTTATAAGGGAAGACAAGCTTGAACTATCGTGTGTAGTCCGTGATACTTACAAAGACTTTCTTTTCTAGGGAATAAACTCACTGCTGTATATGCTGCTATTATGTAACTTTATGGATTACAGGTTTTAAATTGCCGCAACAAAATCCAAACAAACATGAGGGCTTATAATGTTTTGTTACTACTGTTATTGTATTTAATTATTTGTAGTTATAGCTATTTCTGTTTGTAACACTAATGAAACTGTTTTGTTTATCTTTTTCTTTTGTCCTTTATGGAGTCCTAAGGGTTTAGCGTGTTAAGGATTATTTTATAAAATATCTCCAAAAAACCACAAGGCTATTAGGCACGTGCAATCTAGGCCTACAAGTTGTAGGGATATATCCTTAAACCACGGGTAGTTTAGCTAGTATTTTATAAAATCTCAGTGAAAATGGAGAATAACGGATAGGCAGAATCATGTGAATGTAACGATTAGGAATGTTTCTAAGTATAACGTTAAAATTAAAACTAACCAATATATTAGAAACAAATATAATAAAGAACATACGGACGCAAAGCGTAAAGCACTTACGCTATTCTAAGACGGTGTAAAAATGGAATAACAGTCTCAGCCCGAAATTCTAACCCATCCAACCTGAGAGTAAAGGACGTTCTGTAGCTAAAGAACTGTGGATCTATGCGCTGTCCCATTGCAAGCAAAAGGGTTCTTTTTAAAACATTAATTTGTGTAAAGAATGAAGAAAAATTATCACAAAACTTTAAGATCACAACATAGCTATAATAATAATAATAATAATAATAATAATAATAATAATAATAATAATAATAATAATAATAATAATAATAATAATAATAATAATAATAATAATAATAATAATAATAATAATAATAATAATAATAATAATAATAATAATAATAATAATAATAATAATAATAATAATAATAATAATAATAATAATAATAATAATAATAATAATAATAATAATAATAATAATAATAATAATAATAATAATAATAATAATAATAATAATAATAATAATAATAATAATAATAATAATAATAATAATAATAATAATAATAATAATAATAATAATAATAATAATAATAATAATAATAATAATAATAATAATAATAATAATAATAATAATAATAATAATAATAATAATAATAATAATAATAATAATAATAATAATAATAATAATAATAATAATAATAATAATAATAATAATAATAATAATAATAATAATAATAATAATAATTTTTGCACTATACGTTGTGCAGTACTTGGGGCTGCATGTGTGAAAGTTAAGTTTTTAGGTCTGAGGGAACGCATGTGACATCGATGTAAATTAATACACAAAACAAATAATTCTGAAAATAATTGTGAAAACAGTATTTATTACAAAATAAGTGGATTAGTCTTTCAAAACTATAATTTAATTGCCGTTTACATTTGTAACTAAAGAATTGCTCAATTTTATATACATAGCATTATAGTTTCTAAATTTTATGTACCATAATGCAAAACTGATCCACACAATTTAAGTTCATATTATTCTTCAGCAGCTCAGAAAATCTAAGCTGGGTCAATCCACGTCAAATCGCACACCCGTAAAACCCCTTTTTCGCAGGAGGTTCAAATTTTTTATGAATAACAGGCATCAAATAAGGAGACCTGAATTTCTTTATTTCCGTATTTTTAAATTATTTGCTTAGTTATGGCTATTAGAAATTAAGCAATCTCTGCGCGCACCGTAAAAAAAAACACTTGTTACTCTAAGACCATATAGAGTTGAGAGTAGCTGTTTGGCGCACTGAAACGTTAAATACTACACTTTTAACAACTTTCGACCAATCATTATTACACACAAATTTTGGATTGTTTTTTGATGCTATATTTTGTAAAATCAAAAATAGAATTTAAATCAATGTGTTAAAACTCTAAAAAACTATACACGTATTCCCTGACATTTTATGTATAAAATAAGGCATTAAAAGCTACGGAGCAAGCAATTTTTTTTTTTTTTTTTTTTTTTTTGGAGGCCGGCAAGCGATCACGGACGACATGAAGTACAGATCCGTTTGTACAGCTGGATCCACCGTTGTTGGCCCCTGGAGAAAGTAAATGTAAAGCTTGAAAGCGAGTACCGAGCCAGGTGACAGCATGTGAATTGGTGCGTCAGCTCCATATGCTACTCACATAACTTCTTCTTACTAAGGCAGTACAGTCCATGCAGAAAAATGTCTCCACAATGTACCTTCTGGTATCTGATACGCGCTTTTGAACTTTTGATTTTTTTTTTTTTTTTTTGAAAAAAATCTTCTGGTGTAAGCAGTTCTTTGTGTTTACCTTCTTTTTTCATGTACGCCCATACATTTGAAACAATTTCTTTGCTATGACTGTGTAATGTTTTGATCTCTAATTTAGAACGTACATGTGGCATAATTACATATGATCAATGTCTCACAACATCACTATATTCACTCTTTATCGCAAAGACCTATGCCTTCAACTGCACGCAGCACTAAAAAGCACCTGTGAATTAGCAAGGCCTCTCTCAGATCATGCAGGCATCACTACCTTCCCCCTCCCTCACCATGTTGTGCATGGTTTCATTCGCGGAATTATACAATATCAGCTGATGAAACAGACAAAAGCTATGGGTTCGCCTACAGGACTTCCAGTCAAGGTCAGGGGCCAAGAATGATGGGTCCTATGCTTTAAAACTACACTCTTTCATTCCTTTGTCAAAAATTGAAGCTTTAGTGAAACAATTTTCTTTCGAAGGAAGTAAACGAGTAGAAATTTAAAGTTTTGTGTTGTATGGAAACATTAGTTTAAAATGCATATTTTAAAAACATTTTGAAGATGCTAATAGTGTACATATAATAGTGTGAGCTAACAGTGTTCTCCTTACTGTACTGTTGTAACGTTCATGGAACCCCAAGCAGTGGGCAGTTGCCGTAATGGAAGGTGGCAATTGTACGAGGTTACGGTAGCCGTCACCGCTGCCACACGAGTGCGCTGCACTGATTTGTAATTAAGTTAATTACAACTGAACTATTAGAGACTCCATTCTGATTTTTTCTGATAATATTGAATAAACTTCATTGTATTTTTAGTTTTTTTCCAGATTTTTAAATGGTCGAGTTTATGTTATTATCTAACTTTAAAGCTTTAATCGTATAAAATATAATATTAATAATTAATAAAATTTTCTAATAAATACCTCATGAAATACTGCGATTTATCTTTAATTTTAGCTAAAGATCAAGTAATTTTCTTGATTACAGTCGGAGGTATGATTGATCGAAGGGTGAGGAGCGCGCGATTTTTGGGACAAATTAAAAATTAATATCTGCCAAAATAAATATTGTTTTATAAAACGAAGAAACACGGGTGACATGTATTTTGCTCCAAAACATCAAAAAAAAAAAATTCAAGAAAATCTGAGACATTAAGGACAATTTTTACCATATTTTGTGCGATTTGACGTGGAATGACTCCTATGCGGAAAAGCATTAGCTTTTAACAGTAAGAAACGAGAAAATCGATTGTTTTACTTCAGAAACTGTAACATTCCTTTAATTATTGATTATATTATAAGACTTCATAAATAACATTTTACAAAGATTATGGCTAGTAACTTTGTTAAATGAAACTCCTCAAGAATGTGGATAATGGAATGTTTTTTTTTTTTTTTTCCTTCCAATCTTGTTTATAAACAACTTTCAGGAAGTTACTGCCACAGATAAATTAATTCAGGTATTTTCAATTAAAATAATATATCAAAGTTATATTTTAGACCCATATACCCACAATATAATATAGTAGAATTATTTTTTGTAGATAATATTGTCATTTATTCTGAATTCCAGCATTCGAAACTTACATAATATTTAGGTTATAATTTCATTATACATGAATACCTTAACTACAAACAGTAATCAGTATTTCTTTTTTATTTACATCCTAAAATGCAACGCCTCTTAAGACTCTAGAATTGAGGGTTTCTCAGCAAATATGTATGTATAGGAACGCAGGCTTTTTAAGCCCCGCGGTGTTTTTATTTGCTTCCGCTATCCTGCTTTGTTTTGAGTGGAGTGCTGCCATCTAGTAGTCGGCTTTCAAAGTGGAGCTCGCGTGATAAAGTTTTGTGTAGAAGCCAACTTAAACTTTTTGCTCTTATTTCAGAGCAGTGGCGGGCGGGCTGTGGCTATTGACCGCCGAGAGCCTACCACAAGCCTTGCGGTTCTCCCGCAGCACGGCGCTGCCGGTTGAGTTGCCTAACCACAACGGCGAGTAGGGTCAAATATTCTCTGTTTCAAGCGAAATAAAGTTGAGTCTACGTGAAACAAAATGGTCTTCATAGCACGTCAGCGTCAGATTTCTCTTTTTCTTGCTTTTTATTATTCATTTCATTTCCTTCTTTGGAATGCTTATGTTTCCTTAACTTTTTCCGATAATGGATTCTCTCCAGAGTTAATCGAATATACTTCTTGTAGTTCTGCAGACATCTATCAGTTAAAAGAAAGCTTTGTTTTCCTGAGTGCAATTATTTATGTTGAACTTTTACTTTCCGTGCTTGATAAGAGTTAATAACTGGCTTACTTCGTGAGCATGGCGAATGTTTCAAATGCTGTTTAAGAGTACCTTATCTTTGAGAGTGTCTGAAAGAAAGCGTGTCTGTCTGTCTGTCTGTCTGTCTGTCTGTCTCTGTGTGTGTGTGTATGTGTATGTGTATGTGTATGTGTATGTGTATGTGTATGTGTATGTGTATGTGTGTGTGTGTGTGTGTGTGTGTGTGTGTGTGTGTGTGTGTGTGTGTGTGTGTGTGTGTGTGTGTGTGTGTGTGTGTGTGTGTGTGTGTGTGTGTGTGTGTGTGTGTGTGTGTGTGTGTGTGTGTGTGTGTGTGTGTGTGTGTGTGTGTGTGTGTGTGTGTGTGTGTGTGTGTGTGTGTGTGTGTGTGTGTGTGTGTGTGTGTGTGTGTGTGTGTGTGTGTGTGTGTGTGTGTGTGTGTGTGTGTGTGTGTGTGTGTGTGTGTGTGTGTGTGTGTGTGTGTGTGTGTGTGTGTGTGTGTGTGTGTGTGTGTGTGTGTGTGTGTGTGTGTGTGTGTGTGTGTGTGTGTGTGTGTGTGTGTGTGTGTGTGTGTGTGTGTGTGTGTGTGTGTGTGTGTGTGTGTGTGTGTGTGTGTGTGTGTGTGTGTGTGTGTGTGTGTGTGTGTGTGTGTGTGTGTGTGTGTGTGTGTGTGTGTGTGTGTGTGTGTGTGTGTGTGTGTGTGTGTGTGTGTGTGTGTGTGTGTGTGTGTGTGTGTGTGTGTGTGTGTGTGTGTGTGTGTGTGTGTGTGTGTGTGTGTGTGTGTGTGTGTGTGTGTGTGTGTGTGTGTGTGTGTGTGTGTGTGTGTGTGTGTGTGTGTGTGTGTGTGTGTGTGTGTGTGTGTGTGTGTGTGTGTGTGTGTGTGTGTGTGTGTGTGTGTGTGTGTGTGTGTGTGTGTGTGTGTGTGTGCCGGTTAAATACCAAACCCGGTATGCAAGTTCAGTACCTTCCAAGACTCAATAGGAAAGTTATCAGGAAAATTTATTTATAGATGTAACAGAAGCATATTCCATGTTTAGAATGTTATATGAACCAATCGAAAACAAGTGTTCAATACAAGCAATAAGACAACCATAGAGTGGAAGGTCATCATGTAATAAACTAATATATAAAGTAACAAACCTTTCATGCGAACAAAGGTTTGAGAGAAAAATACACTCTTTCTCCTACATTATTCAAATATCATCTAAAGGAGTTGAAAACACATTGAGCATACGGATATATGATGATATGATCTACATTTTGAGGATAACCAAGTGACCTTCCTTTCATAGATTAGGGCAGTCGATCTAAGCCCATCTTTTAAGGGGCCGTCGTATGTTTGTCTATGCCCATGTTCCATATATTCCTTCAATTTTGTTTGTGTTTCTCTGTCTTATCATTTATTGCAAAAATATTCAGTTCTTGAAGGGGTAGAATGAGACTGAAAAATTCAATGCCATAACCGAGATTTGAATCACGGAACTTCCGGTTTCCGTCCGGCCACTCTAAGCTTTGCCAACCTGCCGACACGACATTAAATTCTCCAACTCACTCGCAATTTCCCCGGTAAATCACTCAAGGAAATCTCAGTCTCATATGCGATAACCTACTGTCTGTTCACCAGGTCATGGCCTTAGGGGGCTGAAGGTAAGAGGAAAGGGATTCCACGCAGTGAAACTCGCGTTTTGTAAGTTTAATAGATAACGTTGCTGCTGGTTAGGTTGCCAACTTATCTCCCACTATACTTACTCGCTAATATATCTCTTAGTTTCAGTTAAAAATCGGATGAGACACTACCGTTTATTCGGAAATAAAGAAAAGAAGAGTGCAGAAATATATAAATCCCCGCCTAGGAGAGATGTAATATCTGCTAGTATATTGTGGTTGCAGAGAAAACGGTTTCAAAGTGACAGTTCTATATGTAAAGTAGGTTTTTACAGGATGATTGAAAAAGACAAACCCAAAGAAGTTTCTAAAGACGCATTTTGGGTTTCACTGGGCCACACTGTGGCTTTTTTGTTCCATACATGTGTGATCTTATGTGTGGCCATAGAACTAGCTTGGGACAAGGTAAAACGAATACTTAGAGAAATGTAACAGGTGACTTTTCCTTCCAGGAATTGCACAATAGAAATAACACTCGAGTGTGTATCACTCGCAACTGAAACAGGCTGGCAGGGTTTTTGAAAACATATGGAACAGGTATGAAATGATCAGTGGGATAAAGACGGAGTAATTTAAAATATAGTTTGTGTTTTATATGCTAAATACTGCATGAACTAAAAATAACATTTTGGGCGACTCGATCTAGCGTGAATACACATTCCAAGGTTGGCAACATTATCATAAGCACGATTAGAGACATGATTCCGCTTCAGATATCTCTTGTTTACCTGCAATTGTTTGCTGACGTACTCACTTGCTGCATTCCTCCCAGGGACCATGAGCTGGTGAACAAACTGCATCTTAATGGCGACTTACCATATTCTAAGTACTTAAGTCCCGGGTTTCTAGTTTAACCAACTATAAGGTCAATTACTGCGATTAATTGTTCTTCCATACAGTAGCCGCCTGTAAGATAAGGTTGGAAAGAGTAGATGAGACACAAATAGGCGGAAGTTCCGTGGTTCTAATCCCGGAATGAACAAAGAATGGAAAATGAAAATAAAAACGCCAAGCGCAAGAAAGTGATATATATATTCATACTCAATGGGATACTATGGGAGATACTTTTAGAGAAATTGTGCTGGGTTCTTGAAAGATGTACTAGAAACAAGTGAAAGTACATTTCACTTGTTTGGAGACGAAAAGCTACATTGTAGTAGATGTTTTGTTGTTCAAAAGTTGCCTCTGGGGTATGACGATTTACGATTCCATTGATAAGGTGCTTCAGAAATTCGACCAATAAAATAAAGAGAGGAAAGGAAATTATTAACAGTTACTGAATAACCAACCAGCCATTTATTGAGCACGTGACCTAGAAGTACACCTAAAAGATAATAAGAAGCAAACGGAATGAAAGGTAAATGATGGAGAGGAATCGTGGTGAAAAACTCGTATGAAAAACTCAAGATCAGAGGGTGGTCGGAATCGGTCCTCCGGAATGCGAGCCTCATATGTTAGCGCGAAGCTACCATGCCCGGAAACAAGCTCAGAAAAAGGATACTGTAGAATTTTCAAGCACCCATCCATCCCCACTCACACCCACGTCCCCACCCCCAAACGCACCCCCACACACACTCACCACATTGATGCATTTATGACACCGAAGTAGTAATTCCTAGTAAGTCGTTAGCTTTCTTCTCTCGCAAGATGCCGTAAGCACACCACAGACTTCCCTTTATTGCACCACGAAGTCATATGAAAAATTCCAGACTTTTCCATCAAGCTGTTGTGGGATATCCCGCTCACGGCATCGTCCATCTTCCTTTAAGGCAGAACCGACCTTAAATACCGAAATATCGAAAAACCATATAATATTCTGAGATCCAATTTGTTCTCCAGTATTGCATTAGTGTTCCTCGCCAGGTTCTGAAGAATACATTTTGCTGGAGATAAAGCACTTAGGGTACACGACAGTGAAAAAGGTAATTATTAAAGTATTAAACTTAGATGCTTAATTTTTTCACACGGGAATTTCAAGTAACTCAAGAATTCTGTGTACCAAATTTCACGGCGAAACCGTGAAGCCTTAATCCTCCAACAGATGTTGAACTAAAAAGTTGATTTTTTAAACTTATATTTCTTATTGACTTTGCAAGAACCTAAAAGATAGACTTTTCATATAATGAATAGTTTTATCAAAATCCCAATCTGACATTTTAGTACCCATATTCTGAACTAGCGTTGCTGTAAAAACGTCTTTGATCTTTAGCTAGATATTTGTGGGAGAAAATAACAAATTGTTCCCGAGAAAAACGAGTTTAATGTTTAGTCACACACTTCCTCGTTAACCTCTATGCAAGTACATTTTCCCCATATGAATTTGTTCGTTGATTTGCACAAGTATGACGTATTGTCCTTTCTTTTCAGCAGTCCAAAACAGAGTAATTCAATATTTGATTTTAAAATATACCTAACACACAGCATCTGGTGCCGCAACCTAAAGTTCCTTCGGCACAAATAAAATAAGTAATAGTATACACCAGTGTTTTTCAACCTGTGGGTCGCGACTCCTGGGAGTCGTGAATCCTCTGTAGGAGGGTCGGGAGAGACCGAGAGAACAGTAAAAAGTCAACAAATTTTAAAAAGGTAGATATATTAAGAAAAAGTTTAAAAAGATCATACTCGTTATGTTATTTATACAAATACATTAACAAAACATAAAATCTTGGACTACTCGTTCATTTTAGTGTGAAGGTTGCGCTTGAGTTTGTTCAGTCAATTTCACCCATCGCGGATCCATTTTTGCACCATTAAGTATTAAATAATTTTCCAAATTTAAGAGACTTCTTAATTTACTTTTTATTTGGGTCATTAATGAAAATGCCAACTCGCACAAGTACGAGGTAGAAAATGGAATCAGACTTCAAAGCCTCGGTTGTTAGTTCCAGGTATCCGAAAAGTTATCCAAATTTTCAGACTTGAATTTCAAGTGTAATATCCCATCGGCAGATAATTCCAGCAGATTCTCTTTGAGCTTAGTTGCTAAATTCGCCTCATTTATAGCTGCATTTAAAACGGATTTAAGATCCATCTTTGCCCAGTGCTATCCGATATCTCTTGCACTGAGAAATAATGGCACAATTCTTTCTTTAAATTATCTAACATATATATGAGTAGATGTTTATCTCGCTTCCGATTTCTTCAATGAAAGACTGTCGACGAAAATGAATCAAAGTTGTTTTGATTTATAGATGATGACCACAATTCATTTTTTTTTTTTTTTTTTTTTTTTGTATAAACTCATGGAGTTTGTCTTTTGCTGTAATGACATTTTCATCCCACCCTTGAACCATTTACATACCATAATAGGACCAATTAAGGACCAAAATGGTTGGAGAATTCGCAGTAACCTAGAATTCATAGGTCCATTTTTGATAAAATGAAAAATTCTGAAAATGTTCCATGTAAAGAATAGTCCGGGATAGGGATTCTCTTGGAAGACTGAGCCGTATGCTTAGAAGATCCTGAACTTAAATAATAATACTGAATTGTAGTTTTGGGGTTATGTTGATCACGAACGGACGGACACATAAACGCGGATAGACAAACACAGGTCTTCTCTCTGTCCGGTCCAGAGGTTCCTGTCCTCCCCGACAGGCGTCTGACCCTAGACACTGGCTTGTAACACCTAGGGGTTGTAATCCTACATAAGTGGAGGGTAAGCAGATGAAGAAGAACAAGAAGACATGACTCACATTAGATATTATGCCAATTCTTATTACAGAACTTACACTACCAACAGATATAACTTCCGCTAGAACCAAATTGTCTCAGCAACTGTTAAAACATTTATTTTAAGATTGGGTGTTATATCATGTCATATTTATAAAGGTAATATTTAATACTGTTAAACAATTCTTTTTTTTTACCTTTTTACATGAATTACACTATACCGACGGCACATCAGTTCATGAGCACCTTGACTTTCATTGTTTCTGAAAAGAATAAGAAAGCTTTGAAACAACTGAGCAATCTAGTAGCAGAAACAGTGATTGACAATGTGTACTAACTGCATGCCTTTAATCAAAAAATTAAAAGACAGAACTTTAATAAATCCCCCCCCCCCCCCTCCTCCGTCTCTCCCAGCTTTGGAATGCTACAGTTAAGCTGTGTATTAGTCAGTTGGTATATCTGCGGCAATGCCGTCGCCGGTTTGAACTATATTAGCAATAGAGAATGTGGGTTCCTTCCTAAACGTGTGACCGCTGACAACGAAAGATGGATTAGCGAGAGGGTTGGTTCTCCGTGTCTTCCTCGTGGGGCATGCAAAGATGTTTGATAAAGTTAGTAATGCCACAATTCTGGTGGCAAGCCCGAGGTAACTGTGCAACAAACATTCTAAGTAATTAAATTGTGTTATTTCTGCTAATTATCTCTTCTCTTTACAGTTACAACCCGGTGCCCATGTAGAATATCTTGCTCACAATACTTCTGATACTTTCACCTATTTTCTGTTAAAACTGATCCACACCTCACGCTTTAAACTTATTAACAATCGCGTTGTGGCGGTGTTTATGGGTGACACGCGGTTGATTTTCTGTACTGCGGGGGGACCTAATGATAGGTCGTGACGTCATGAATTGGAGGAAGATTAGGAGGTTACCTGCTTCAGAAATATGATATAGTAGTTATGATCTCAGTGTCAATATAACCCCAGACATTTCAAGATGCTCCATTTTATTATTTTTTTTCCTTCAAAAATAACAGTTTTGCCGCATCCTGCACAAGGCCGAAACCTAATTCTCAGCGTCAAATGCCTCACTATAACCTGGAAATTGGCGAAGTAAATGCTAGAGAAATAACCTAACTCACTTTGTTTAATAAAACAATGAGAAACACGCTGCTTGTTTGCGAGGTAAGTGTGCCTCTGCTGGCACCATTTCGCGGTGGCTCTCTGCTCTCCGCGCAGTGGAAAGAGCTTACGAATGTTTCAAAGAACTCACCTGCACTACCGTTTGATGCAATGCCATGTACACAGATCACCAAAGATAATCTTCGGCGGATTTTCTATCGTTTCTTGGGGTCTTTTGAGGCGTGTGTTTCACCTGACGTATCGCAGAGCGTGCTGACAGTCAGGGCAAAATGAGGCGAGGTTTATGCCTTTGTTTCTTCTCGCGTTATTGAAACAAAAACATGCTATTGTCTCAGAGCCAGTCATGCCATATGCTAGCGGTATTATTAATACAATCATTATTACCACTACCATTACTGCCACTACTGTTATTATTATTATTATTATTATTATTATTATTATTATTATTATTATTATTATTATTATTATTATTATTATTATTATTATTATTATTATTATTATTATTATTATTATTATTATTATTATTATTATTATTATTATTATTATTATTATTATTATTATTATTATTATTATTATTATTATTATTATTATTATTATTATTACCACTACTGTTAATAGTTCATCACCACTGTTCTCCCAACTACTATCACTGCTATTATTACTATCACTACTACTGTTGTCACTAGCATTGTTATAAAGCGCTGCCTTGCTGTGTATTTAATGAATATCATTCAAACTTTAATTTGCATCCCTTGAGAATCTTTTCACGCATACACATGCACATCAATTCTTCCCCTTAAACTTCCACCGCTTCAATGGCAGGTCCCGCTCTAGTCGATAAGGTGTCTACCAATCATGTTTAGAGGTGAATATGACAAACTGAATGCATTCTCTCTCTCCCTCTCTCTCCCTCTCTCTCCCTCTCTCTCTCCCTCTCTCTCCCTCTCTCTCCCTCTCTCTCTCCCTCTCTCTCCCTCTCCCTCTCTCTCTCTCTCCCTCTCTCTCAGCCAATACCCTGGAAAGCATAAATGTGTATTTCGTTTCTACGCCATTGCCCTTGCTTTGGTTATTGGTTAAGGTTATTAAAAGGAATGACACATTCTTGCACGTTGGCCTAGAGCAAGCAATGAAATGGGAAAGGCTACATATAACGGTAAGTAATGTAACGTAGACGTGAGGTTCTGTGTACTTATTCGTATCAGTTGTTACATAGTTCTTCGGCTATTGAAGTTCTTAATTTATTTTTATTCCCACAACATTTGTACCGGGACACCTCATTAATTTTTGTTACATTTTCTCACCATCCCATTTTATATTCGGTGTAAGAGTCCCTTTATCAGATTTGGGGATTTTTACTTGCCGTAAATCTACAACACAGGACCACCGACATTACTTCCTCTCCGAAGGAAGTCATATTAAAGATTTTTATGCCCAAAAAGGAAAAATACATCGCTATACAGGCTTTGGAGCTGCGACATCGAGAACCAGAGGCTAACACGGAGGAGCGTAATTTCAGTTGCTTTTACTGTGACTTTATTCCCTTTGAAATGTAACCATAAAATACTGTTCTCTATTGTATCGTTGACACAATCTACAATTCGTCTTGACCTTGTAACTTACAGCAGTTCTGTCTTATCGTAACCATAATACATACACTTTCTAAACTCGTTCGCTTAAACAACTTCGACGCGACGATTAAATGGCAAACTGTCTGACGACACGCACACTGACACTCTTTCAACACTAACTGAACACAACACATACTGAAAAAAAACTACAAAAGCTGACTTTTTCGCTGTCCCGAGTCGCTTATATAGGCCAGTCAAAGTTCTCTGTAAAGTACACCTTTTCTCGAGAAACTTCTCGTAAACAAGTTAGTATCGGTAGTAGAATCGGATTGTTCTGCCACGCTCATGATCGTCTTTGTTCTGACCGTCGGCCCGCGTATTTACAAGCACTGGAGCGAGGTAGCTTCATTTTGAGCATCTCTTGGACGGGCTGCCGACGCTACAATATTACAATAATTAGTATACAAAGAGGGAGTGTTATATATCAAGCTACATTGTAAAGCGGCTTAGTGTTCCGACATAAATACAAACATATACACAATCATATTAAAATAGAAATAAGTGCCTCCGATTATGAAATATAACATCGGTTATTTGTGTGAAATTGGCAGTTTCTGAGGGAACAAAATATCTTGTTACAGTTCTTTGTATTCGACATAAAAGTTCAATGTCGAGATTTCACCGGAAACTGAATAAAAAACGCGTTTTAGAAAGAGGTGTGTGTGTGTGCGTGCGTGCGTGCGTGCGTGTGTGTGTGTGAACAGCATAATTTAAAAACGAAAATTCGGTTAAAAACCAAAGTTAGTCTTTAATTTTAATATTTTTTAAGGATGCGACATGAAGACCTTGAAGAATATTCCTCCACGTTAAACTACCCTTTACATGGAAAATTTTGATTTTCTCAAAAATGGCTCTAGCGACTTTGGTTAAAATGCCATATGCTTAAAATATTGTTATGGCAAATGAAGTGTATATTTTGAACTTTCTGGCTATAATCCAGGTAGTCCTGTTTACTCTTGATGAATTTTGCGTAACTGGTAAACTGTAAGAGAGAGATTAAATCTTGCTACACATAAAATGCACAGATCTCCTTAAAATACACAATTTGTCTAAATGCATTTTTGTGGAGTGAACTATTTCAGAGATACTCCTTGTTATTTGTGTGAGCTTTGCAATACTTGGAACGTCGCTATTCACCTTTTCATCTCTGGCCGTGTAACAGAAGCGAATTTCAAAGCCTTCATACCAAGTTTAAAATACTTGAATATCGCTCAAAGGCTACTGTACTTCTATATTCCACTTGCACCCACAAGAAAATTACCAATAAGATAATTTCTAGAAATTTTTATCTCGACTAACATGCAAAAGATATAGGAATAAGAGTTTGTAAGAATAGTTAGTACAAGAGTAGAGAAAGTGATGTGAGTGCAACACATCAGATTTTTTCCTATGTGCAGATTACCTAGAGCAGTTTCTGTCACCCAGATAGTGAATAACAACAGTAAGCTCGGAAGCACTGAATCCAACGTATACGTTTTTGTAGAAAGGTTAACCAAAGAGATACTGGAATGTTTTATAGATAATCAGTGTCTGGGAGAGGAGCGTTTGGAGGTTGCTACTCTCCTTTCCTAAAGTTCATGAAAAGCGGGTGCATATTGAACCACGATCGTAGGAGTCGACTGCTTGGATTTGCTTTGCCATAAAGGCAAATCCGCAAGGCAAATATTTGCATTGGAGCCGTTGCGAATAGAAGCACGCGAGAATTATGGCACGCAGAAGCAAACACTACCAAGTCCTCTCTGGCACTCCTAAACTTACCTCCACACAATGTTATTAACAGTTCTGATGAGGTGACGGACCTCAAATTAAAACATTCTCAGTTACAGATCAGAGCAAGTCCAAACACAATCGTTTTCAGGAGACGACCAGGTTATGCATACGAATTCGACGCACGAGGTCAATATTGGTTCTTGACTTGGGTACCTCAAAGATGAACTGATGATTATTAAGAGCAAAGAGCACTTCAATTTCTTTAGTTCGACTGTATTGCTCTGAAATTGATTATAGATGATAGAAATAGTACGCTTTCATGCTTACCTTAAGGTACACATATACGTTTGGACAAAAAATCCACAGTTTTTGGTGAAACACAATAATTTTTTTGCCACGTTGATCTTTTAGTCAAATATATTTTTATGGTACTCAAAATTTAAATTTGGATTTTACATCATTGTAAAATGTACTTTTTGTATAAAAAAGCAAATTTCTTGTAAACCTCATAGCAAACACATTTTTAACCAATCATCGTGATTCTTTTACCGAAATGTTTCTAATTACATGCAAAATGTTGTGAAGCACAATTGCTAACTTCCATTAACTTATCAAATATTTGTGATCTTTATTGCAAAATTGCCATTATTTTTAATTATACCTTTTTTTACAACTGAACATAATTTTTTCTCTCAGAACATTTAGCTCAACCATTCTGCTTCATAACATTCCTTGTTTTATTCTGATTAATTTGGTATATAAAGTTAGTGGTTCTCTTAATTTTAGTATATTGTGACTTTTTTTTGGTGGGGTGTGAAGTAGGGTAGACAGATGTAGTCGAGATAAAGAAACACTTTTATTTCCGTAAACAGTAACCTGTACACTCGTTGCAACAGCAAGAAAGTCTTTTCCGATTCTCCAACAGCACGACTCCGAATTCGTAACACAAAGAACTAACTCTTCTCCGTCGGCACAACTTTTCACATCGTCTGTCCGTCTCCGTCGGCACGACTACTCAACCTTCACATACGTCTGACTCTTCTCACACTTTACCGCTAATTATATCTCCCCGGCACTATTCTGGAAGCTTCAGGAACGTTCACTTATTGCGGCGAGATACAAAGTAAGAAGACTCCAGAAGAATCTATCCTTTTCTCTCTTTCGGCAAGCGCCCCAACAATGCGGCCAATCTCTGTCTCTTTCCTTCGGCTCCTTTGCGGTAGTGCCGACAATAATGCGATGGGTGACACTGCAGTTGTCGGCAATTAGACGCGGCGGGCGCGGTGACACTGCTCCCTCCTCAGAGCTGGTCGTCCCGACCAGCACTATCACTGCGGCATCTCCCTTGCGCCCCGGCGGACTATCCCATCGAACCTCTTCTCCAGGAGGCACGATCCTAGGTATCGCTGTTGGATAGTGTCCCTTGGTCTGGGTAGGACGACGTATGCCATCCTGCTTCGAAATTCTGCAACAGTACCGCCGGTCTTGACGGTCCCTCGTCCAGTTGCCCTTCTTCCTGGTGTGTTGACGGGTTATCCTGCGCACTTGGAAACGGCTCACTGGGTACCATGTCCGCCGACCTCTCTGGCGCACCTTCGCAGCCACCTTGCTTCCGATGGGTCCGGCAACAAACCCCGCCACATCCGCGCGAGTCGCGTCCACCGCTGCGCTCGTGTTCACTCGTGCTCGGCACGGCCTCTCCTGTATCCTGCCGTCCACGATGATGTCCACCATTCTTCCGTTCACGGCACTATGCGTCGGGTGATTGGATGGCTCCGACGGTCCCCCCATGTCACACGCCAAGTCGGTTCTCGCGTGATGCTCGTTTGCTTGTGCGCTTCCCTGCTGATCGTCCTCCACGTCGTATCCGGGTTGGTTACGTACCCGACACACTCCTCCAGAGGATCCTCGACGACGTCCCTGAACTGCCCCTTTGTCTTCCCCGAGACGTACACTTTCGTTATCGGAAACGGGCGCAACTGTCGCCTCGGCCACTAGGTGCTTCCTCCCCGGGTCCGCGCTATTCCGTCTGCCCCTGGCATCCAGTACTTTGACGCTCTCGTCAACTCTTACTACCAGGGCGCCAAGACGTTCTCCGTCGTCCTCCACGACGTCCACAGGCTGGCAGAGGTCTTCCACCTTTTCGCCGAGTTCTTCCACGTCTTCCGTCACGCCAATCAGTTCGCCGAGTTGTTCCACGTCTTCCGTCACGCCAATCAGTTCGCCGAGTTGTTCCACGTCTTCCGTCACGCCAATCAGTTCGCCGAGTTGTTCCACGTCTTCCGTCACGCCAATCAGTTCGCCGAGTTGTTTCACGTCTTCCCTCACATCATCTGGAACGGGCGCAACTGTCGCCTCGGCCATTAGGTGCTCCCTCCCCGGCTCCGCGCTATTCCGTCTGCCCCTGGCATACAGTACTTTGACGCTCTCGTCAACTCTTACTACCAGGGCGCCAAGACGTTCCCCGTCGTCCTCCACGACCTCCACGTGCTGGCAGAGGTCTACCACCTTTTCGCCGAGTTCTTCCACGTCTTCCGTCACGCCAGTCAGTTCGCCATCAATTTTCGCCGATAGCTCCGTCTTCATCTCTTTCAGCTCGGCAGCGAGGTTGTTGTTTGACGTTTCCATTTTGGCAGCGAGGTTGTCGTTTGACGTTTCCATTTTGGCAGCGAGGTTGTCGTTTGCCGTCTTCATTTTGGCAGCGAGGTTGTCGTTTGTCGTCTTCATTTCAGCCATTACCGTCTTCATTTCGGCGAATAATTCTTTCATCATTGCCATCATCCTGGTTTCCGAATCTCCCTCCATCTTGGTTCTAACGTTGCACTTTTGACGATGTAATGAAACTAGAAGTAATTCGACGAATCCCACTTCTGACACCAGTGTGACTTTTTTTGGTGGGGTGTGAAGTAGGGTAGACAGATGTAGTCGAGATAAAGAAACACTTTTATTTCCGTAAACAGTAACTTTGTACACTCGTTGCAACAACAGGAAAGTCTTTTCTGATTCTCCAACAGCACGGCTCCGAATTCGTAACACAAAGAACTAACTCTTCTCCGTCGGCACAACTTTTCACATCGTCTGTCCGTCTCCGTCGGCACGACTACTCAACCTTCACATACGTCTGACTCTTCTCACACTTTACCGCTAATTATATCTCCCCGGCACTATTCTGGAAGCTTCAGGAACGTTCACTTATTGCGGCGGGATACAAAGTAAGAAGACTCCAGAAGAATCTATCCTTTTCTCTCTTTCGGCAAGCGCCCCAACAATGCGGCCATTCTCTGTCTCTTTCCTTCGGCTCCTTTGCGGTAGTGCCGACAATAATGCGATGGGTGACACTGCGGTTGTCGGCAATTAGACGCGGCGGGCGCGGTGACAATATCATTTTTGATTCTGAATGTCACAAAATGTACATATTTTTAGTTTGAGAAAACGAGGAAGTAAAGTTTATGGTATAACTGGAGTTCTGTACTCACAATTTAAACAGCTAGAACATCCCTGCTACATAAGTAGGACCCTCTTCCACAATATTTCTATCTTCCCTGAGCTTCCTTCGGTCTCTAAGTTATCTTCTACGCTGATTTTGTGCTAGGGTGCTGCTCTTTATACTGTGACATAGCCGTGACTCATCTGATTTCAGAACTCCTGACATTGTGTATTTGCCTGATACAATTTTCATCCTGCTTCCACGGTGTTACCACAGTTAAAATGCGATATAGCATCCATTATCCCCAGTTTTCGGGTTTCCAGACCTAAATAGGTTTCTTTCCTACATCTTCACCGAATCATCCCATTAAATGACTCATTGGCATTCTGTGTTAATCCATGTAGGCATTTGGATAGTATATTTGGATCACAAAGTCTTCCATACACAGGCTTGCACGCCTGAACTATTTTCAGTGGTATTCCTGGTTTATGCTTATATGAATCAACTGGTCAGATTTGACAACAGATTTATAACTTTAGGAATATTAGCCAAAATACAAGAAGAAACCTAAAAAAAAGCACTCGATGCCACGATCATAGCAAAAACCACACATCAATTCGAATATAAAATAAAAGTACTATTAAAAGCACAAATATAGACAGATGTACCCAAGAAATGATGCAAAAACTAGAATTAAAACAAACTCCAAAAGCTATGAAACCTCGATATCAAAAATACTAAATCCTTAGCTTCATGTTTACCATTGCTAAAAGCTTCAAAATTCTTTCAACCGCTAGATCTGTGCAAGACTGACAAGCAGTTGCAGTGTCTTGAAGGTGCGCTAGGGAAACAATGTAAATGTACGTGACGGACCGACAAAAGGTTGTCACACAGCGGACAAGGAGGAGCAGGATCCCCCTTAAAAAGGTAATCCTAATAGCTCGAACATTGCCAACATAGAAATAATTAATTACGTTTTCACTTCATAAAATAACAAAAGAGCATCCAGTTCATATAATGTTATTTGATATCCACTCTGACATCCATCATAGAATAATAATGCAGTGAATTTTGGCCTTTATTTTGTTTTGGCTTTGTACTTTCTCCGCAGTTTTGTGTATGTTGATTACTGAGAATAAACAAGGTAACATTGGATTAATAAACCTACTATTCTTTCTTCCCAATACTAATCTGGTAGCCCGAATGAGATAAAAGACAAGTCACTTAGCTGCATTAACGAGAAATCATTATGTACAAACTGTGATATTTGTATGTTAGGAGTGGTTTTCCATATTATTTTCTCGGCATCTTAACTCTACATATTCCTTGTATTTATAGTGTCCTCAGTGTTTTAATGAACTCTTAGGTAAAGTGTTTTATATAATATGTATATGCCTCTGGTGTGGAGGATCCGGTTTCGATGCCCGGTATCGACATGGAAATCTTCTCCTCCCTGGCAGGTCCGGCACGGGGTGCATTCAGCCTGTTAGGTCCTGGAGGGGTTAATTGAGGAGCTACTTGAAGGTCAGATAAGCGTCGGTAGGGCTCGGGGTGCTGACCAAGTCCCATCCTCCAGTTCTGTGCCTCATTCATGACACCTGTAGTGGGCAGAATTGGAGTCGCAGCGGCCGGGCGGTAAGCCTTGGCCCGCGAAGGGCTCTTGCACTAGAGGTTATTTATTTGTTATTTGAATGTTTATTTTAACGATCTCTGCATTTTTCTGCGATAAGTTTTTGAGAATTTCTTATCCAAAATTAAATTATATAAAAAACAGATTCACAGAATATTCACAGAAAATTCATCATGTGCTTTCCTTCTCATTTTACTAAATCAAACATGCCGTATTTTAATTCAAATCAAGGGAGCCATTTTCAGAGAATACAAAAAATAAAGATTTCTCAATGTAAAGTGCAATTTTGAATTCTGGAATTGCTAGGAAATGTTCGGAAACCATTCGTGGAAGATGCTGAATTTAAACATGAATCATATTATTTATGACCTTAAGGTTTTTGGAACTACGCACACACACACACACACACACGACTTTTTCTAAAAATATTTTCTTTGTGGTTTTGGAGATCTCAAAGCATGTTTTTCCAATGGAATATCGATAGCAACCTTTTGGGTTGAATATGTTATTATACTAATTATGGGTATGCGGCAGAGCAATAAAAAAATGTAACCACACCATAAAAACAAAGTTTCAAATCTATGAAATTTTCTGTTGACTTTATTTACGATTTTGACCAGTTTTATCAAATTACCCAATATATGTTTGTAGTTACATGTATCCCTTTTTTGACACCGATGCTCGACAGCATTGCGGTAGTATTATTATAAGTGTTGCTGTAGGGTTTCCTTGCTAAACTTGAAAAGCATTATTTGTGCTGAGCCACTCTCTGGTTATAATCCCCATCTATGTACTCAAAGACAAAATTGGCCGCATCCTCTGCAGTACCTCGATATCTTGAAGTAACCTTGTTTTCTTATTTTGTGCTTCACCTCACGTCTTCGTCCGCAATTAAACCATCTCTTTGAACGATAATAACGAACTGCAGCGAACTCAATTCACAACAGATCTCTGTAGCAATTACTAGCTTGTTTTCTGCTAGACAAAGCAAGATTGGCCGAACCTGCTCATGCCGGAGTAACATGAAAGGATTTTATATTTCGGATTGAAGGAAACCTTAGACACAAATCAAGTACGACTGTCTTCTTCACACTGGCTGTTCTATATGGGCAGGTGTAATATTCACGTAGTATTTTAACAAGTTATTCTTTTATTTTCTTACCCCTCCGTTTCAGGCGCACCCTGATAGAACACTGTTAGTTACACGCCCTAGTAAGTCCGTCCTATATTTCTGTGCTTATATGATTACATTTATTTTTCAAATTTCATTTTTCCTTCATATCCCATTTTAGCTTTATTTAGCTTAAACTTACATAGCTTTCATTAGCATCTTACTAGATAGATCAGAAATAGATAAAATATGGTATGAATACAGTATGCAATTCTTTGAAATTCTTGGGATTTTGTAGATCATTTCTTTTACTTTTGTTTGTGTGAAGTAGTAACGTACTATTTGCAATAACAAAGCAATATTGCATAACTGGCGAGGAAAGGGGTATGTCAGCAACATGTAATCAGAGTAGGCGTGCAGAGTTTGGTTGACCTCTGCGACACATAACTGGCGATCAGTCGTTATTCGAGCTATCACTCCAGTAAACAGTAGAGTTTCTTTTGACTTAAACACTACCATTAATACAAGCAGTAGCCTTTGTCATAACACAGTTGCTTTTGAAATCCTAGAAACATAAAAATTCAGAATAGCTCCAGTGGCGCTAGAAGTATGCGTATACAAATATGTCATTTATAAGCAACACATTGAAGTAAGCTTCACTTTGAACTTGTGAGCCAAGCTTAGGCTAGTATCATGGAATAAAACTGGTTCCTATTGACAAATATATTTCAATATTGAGATATAGTATGTCTTGTGTTGATGTAAATGCACGTGAATCGGTTGCACAGTTGTGATTTTAAACTCTATCTTTTCACTAAGTTCATTATTGGGACTCTGCTGGTCTGCTCGTACCAAGGATCAAACCTGGCTCAGATCGATGGTTTTTAAATGTGCTTAAAGCACACTAGAATGTAAAGAACTCCTGCTCCATGAAATTCCGCTAGATTGGCGGCCCACATACGATTCTTACAATAGACAGCGGCAACGTGTGCCCAACCTAAGTGCCAGGAGCGCCTTTGAGACGCGACCACATATTCTGGGCACTCTCTTCCTCTGCCTCCCGCGGACATTGCAACAAGTCAGTCAGCGAGTATGTCAGTGAGTACGTGCTGTTTACGTATCAAACTGCTCTTAGTAGGCATTTTTTTTAGTTTGTTAAGAATTTAGATTATTTTGGATATTAAGGATGACCTTCCTCAAAAGCAGAATTTTATATCTGCCAAATATTTAACAATGTTTCTATGCTTCCATGTACTCATTTTTGCAGTTTTCCAGAAATTTTGAAGTTTAGGAATTTCTTTATATACCCACTAGCCATATATTTGTGTAATAATCAGGCAAAGGAATTTCCAAGCACTAAAGGAAGAGTGGGAGGAAATAAGAATGAACTAGACTATAGGTTGGGATACCACAGATCACCTACGAAGTCATCCCATTTGTACTCACTAAATAAACTACTTTCTTTAAAAAAACAGTCAATATTAATTCTAAATAACAAGTAATTGAATTTAAATCAGATGCAAGGAAAATAACACATTAGCCAGATCAAATATAATAATTCGAAAACTTACACCTTTATTTGCATACCAGTGATCCATGGCCACTATTTTTGCGCATACCTACTTGTGAAAATGGCTTGAGTGTTGATAACTTGAAACCAACTGCTTAAAAATTCCTACGCCTTTTAATAGCCATTAAGTGCTCCTGAAAAAAACACCAAGGATATGGATAATCATTCTTCACTATAAAGCGCATACTGTTACCAACTGCCTCGTGTTATTACTAGTGGTTAAAGATTACACGTTTCAACACCTAAATTAGGAAACAATATATTTCATTTTAAAATGTACAAACTATGGAAGATGTAGTAACTTACGAGGTTTATTCCAATCATTTGACCAAGAATAGATTTGCTTGTATAGCGTGAAGATATTTTGTCTACCCCTGCTTCTGAACATTTCGTGCGATAAGGAGCGAGGAGGCGTATCTCTGCGTTCTTCCATTGTCAGATGCAGCTTAGAAACCATAAGGGTTTCCATTTCCGTTTTGGAGACCCTCTGGATACAGTATTATTGGTTTTTTTCGTGTGTGGAGTTGGAAAACAACTTAGAGCCCATGGCAAGTGTTCCAAATAACTCAGTTCGCTGTAAAAGGGCAGTGTAGAAATGGACAAGGAAAAACTGCCCAACAGAACTCCAAGGAAATACAAAGGAAAATCTGAAGAAACGAAATGAAATGACTTTCCATCACAACAATGATGTAGAAAAACAAATGATGACCTTTAAAGAGTTTCCCTTTATATGGTTTTAATTATATCTAAGTAATGAGCAATGTTCTCACTAAACAACACCCATTAAAAATGTCTTTTGCAGAATATTTCATTCTATATGATAAATATTAGTTATCGCTATTGGACATACAGTCCGAAAATCAGTATTATCTTTTCAGTTTCTCTACTGCGCATAGTAAGGGAATTACTCCACATAAAATTTCGATGTCGAGATTCCACAGGAAATATATACTTTGAGCCCTCTTAAATAAAAAAGGTGTGTCTGTGTATGTGCGTGTGTGTGTGTGTGGTGTGGTGGTGTGTGGTGTGGTGGTGTGTGGTGTGTGGTGTGTGGTGTGGTGGTGTGTGGTGGTGGTGGTGATGATGATGGTGGTGGTGATGGTGGTGGTGGTAGTGGTGTATGTGTGTGTGTGTGTGTGAGTGAGTGAACGCGCGCCTGTGGAAGTATAACTCAAAACCGAAAAGTCGGTTAAAAACCAAAGTCGGCATTTAAGTTTAATATCTTTCAAGCATGTACCATGAATATTTTAAAGAACATTCTTCCAACTTCAACTACCCTACTTCTTCTTTGATTACCCTCTCGGTATGCAGAATTTACACCTTCTAGGACTTACAAATCTGTGCCTAGGGTCAGACGCCTGTCGGGGAGCAGATGAGGCAATGGACCAGACATAGTCAAGACCTGGATGCAGGTGGTCAGCCCAGCACCAAGTATGTGAGTAAGGAAGAAGATGATATGAAATTTTGGTGAAATGAAAGCATTTGGTGGAATGAGTGGCGGGAAAGCTGGAGAACCCGGAGAAAACCAGCCCAGACACCCCTTCCTGCACCACAAATAGCACATCCCTGCCTAGGTGAGAGGCAAACGGTCTAACCGTCCTAAACTGCCCTTTACTACATGGAAACATTTCGAAAATTTTGATTCTCTCAAAAAAGTTTCTAACGCTTTCAATTAAGCTGCCATGTTAAATATTTTATGACAAATGAAATGTATATTTTGAATTGTTTGGCTAAGGTCTACTATGTGGTCCTGTTTACTCTTGATAACTTTTGCATAACTGATAAACCATAAAAGACAGATCAAATCTTACCGT